>CM062348.1:31912963-32359194 GCA_031216105.1 Dalbergia cultrata
CACATATCCAATGGGCAATTCACTGGCCATAAAAATTCTCTATGACACCTCAATGTGTCTAAAAGTCCCTGTAAAAATTTCATAGCAAACAGAATACAAGAACCATGTCAAATAAATTCTACAATTTTAGTGGTCAGAGGCCACTTTTCACAGCTCAGAATAGGATTCACACAATTTTTAAATTTAGCAAATGATAGAAACAACTTAAAATAAAAATCACAGTTATACTTAAAGATGTCTACAAAACTCTGTAAAAATTTCAAAGGATAACTCCATCATTTGCTATGAATAAAAATTTATACAAATTCACAGCTCCAGTACCAAGATTTCAGCCAGCATAGATATACTCTTGGTTCTTGATTTTTCTCAGGTAGTAAAACTCTTTATTATGCACCACGAAAATTATCAGAGTTTCCTTACGATGTTAGCTTCAACATATAATTTTTATAGCTCATAAAAACGACTAGAATTGAACCAGAAAATTCATGAACAAATCCTGTCCTGCTGAAATCCGAAAATTCAGCAGCCTAGCCAAAACTTATTTTGACAAAAATCATTATTTAACCTCATCTAAACACTCCACCAAAATTAACACATCAATATCAATATATTATCATCAAATATAACCATAAATTTCGGAATAAAACCCAAAATATTTTACAGAATAATTTGGAAAGAAAAAGGCCAAAGAAAACCCTACACTTTGAAGCTTTCAAGATCTTTGCTCCAAGATTGATTCCCTTCACTTCCAAGCCTTCAAACCCACACCAAACCCTTCCTTGAACAGCTGATAATGGGCTCTTAAGGTATCAAAAGTTGATGGATTCAAATTCTAATCGGCTAGTTTGGTAGATATTGAGGAGTGGAACAAGTTTTGTGAAGGAAGATTTTGGTTTTGACAAGTTTAGGCTAATGATTTTGAGGTTGGAAATCAAGTTCTCAAGGTTTTTGTGGAGACAACAATGGAGTTTCTGCACTTATGATTGCTGGCCGAGAATGAAGATGATAATTATGAGGATTTTGATTTTATTTATATTAAGATAATGTATATAATTTAGCAATTATGAATTATCTTCTTTGAAATTTTGTAGCATTCTCATTGGCTCTTGAAAAAGGAAAGGATATGTATTGCTCTAGACCATACACTTGTCACCCTAGGTGGCAAGCTTGCACTGGTAGCTTCATCCGGTATAAAAACTACACACCGTAATTTTACTAAACGGGTAAAACAGTGTACCCAGGTAATCCATTATTGCTTGAAAATTAATTCTAAGTATAAAATATTTATTCCTACCTATTTCTAACCTTAATCCTATAATTTCCAAATTTCGGGCACCTTCAGGTCTTGAATATAAGGTTTCAGCTGTTCCGGTGGGTCTACGGGGCCTGCAAAATACTATTCACATTTTTTTTTTTTTTTTACGTTCGTTACATTGTTCTCATCATTTTTGTGTACATCAAAATTTGATATTCTTACTACTAAAGCCTCAGTTATTTTCTGAAAAAAAATTAGGATGTTACAAAATGCCCCTGCGGTCATTTTTACCCGGAAATTCGAGGATAGCCGACCCGGCAATCCTCGAAGGGTCAAGTCAATGTTTGAAGGGGATTATATATGTTGTGATTGATGACAGAGATGAAAATCTCATTTTCCGAACTTTTAGCTTAAAATGACCAAAATACCCCTATAGCGTTTTACGTGGGTATCAGTGCCGTTTGAGCCCAGAATCTCTCCCGAGAGTTCAGAATGCTAATTATATGTATTTAATGATAATTCTTTTGGTCCGGGTGGTCCCGGGCTGTGTTCATGCAAAATTACCGTTTTGCCCCTGAAATAATGTATTTCGGGCCTAATGACGTAATTAAGAAAACCTAAGCAATATTAGGCTCTAATCAAAGATTAATTAATTTTGATAATTAATCTAGAGTCAAAATAATTTATTAAGGTTGATTATAACCTAAGATTGCTTAGATACACCTTAATCTTTTTAAAAATCAAGATTCCGTGTCATAGAACTTGAATAGTATTTTCTCTCTCCAATTCTTTAAATTAAGGAATTATGTTTGTGAATGATTATATGATAAAATAAGTTTTGATTTCATTAATGAAGCAATATAACTCCTTAATCATGTCTTACCATCCTTAATTACCCATTACTTTACCTAAATACTTACTTACTCCTAATCAAAAGCTTAATCAATGATACACCTAAACACATCCCTAAACCACAATTAAATGAAACGTTCTCTCCCCTGTTGGCTGCACATGGCTGAAACCTTCCTCCCCACAGTCATCACATGTTGATTTTCATCATACTCAAAGAACCATGTTTGTACCATGCTTGAACTATGCCTACACCATATCTTGAGCCATGCTTTGAACCATACCTAGCCTTACCTTTGAATGACCAATTGGAAGAGATATTTTCCTCCCACATGCCCTCAAGGCCACCGGCCACTCCTCCTCCATTTCACTCCTTCATGTTTCAATTTTCTATAAATACCTATCTTAAGAGAACTTGGTTCCATTTGCTCATTTTCAAGTTTGTGTCTTAAGAAATTCCTCTAAGTTTTCTTTCTTCCTCTCAAAGAACTCAAGAGTTCTCTTTGCTTTCATCTTCTTTATCTTCCTCATAGAGCCACCCTCTTGCAACCTCAAACAGCCACACAACCACCATAAATCATCATCCAAACACCAAAGCTTCCATTCTCAAACACAAAGCTCACACAAAAATATTTCTTTCCTTTTTCCTCCCCCTTGGCCAAATCTTCATCATACTTTGGAGAAGAATTTTTCTTCTCATTTCTTTGAAAGGAACAAGCTCTTTTTCTTCCCAAAAAGAAAACACCACTTGGTAGGGGTTTTTGTTTCTAAAAGTTTTATCTTTTACATTGATGTTTTGATATGAAAAAGTTCTAGTTTCTCTTGGTTTTGACTCTTTTCCTCTCTTTTTATTTTTAGATATGAAGGTTGATTTTGAAAAGAAAATTTTAGCTTGATGATGAGGATTCAAGATAATGATCTTGTGGTTATCATTTGAGAAACCTCTAAAACTTGAAAACTTGGTCTTAATCCTAACATATTTTGGTTTTTCCTTTCCTTTTCTTTTTCTATGGTTTCGATTTTTCCTTTCTTTTCCTTTGAAGGATTCGATTTTTCTTATTCCTTTTTCCTTATTTTGATTTTTTTTATTGGTTCTCAAGAAAGGTTTATTTGTTTTGATCTCTTGATCCATTTCCTTGAGCTTGATGATGTTCAAACCATTAGGTTTTTTTGAAACCTTGGTACAAGAACTCTAAAGCTCACTTTTTCTTGTTAAGATAAGCTTTGGGGTTGAGGCTTATATTCCTTTAAAAGTCTTGTATGAGCTCTAGCAAAGTTAAAAATGAACTTGCATCCATGTTTAAGTTTATGCTTTGCATATCATGTTTATTTTTCCTTGTCACCACTAAAATCTCAAGAATAAAGAAATGAACTTACATTCTTATGTTTAAATTTCAAGCTTTGCATTTCATGTTTATATTTCAAGTCATCACCTACACTTTAAAGATAATAATGAATTAGCATCTCATATTTACTTTAAAGCTCTCACTTTACTTTTATAATGAAGAATAAAATAAAGTGCATAGCACGTTTAAGTTTTTGTCATCACCTAAAGATCCTAGAACTTAAAGACTTGCCCTTTTTGTCTCAAGTAAAGTTTGGAAAATGCAAGCATTCTATGAATGCTATATTCGGCCTTGTGATGAGGATGAGCTTAGCATAAGTTTCATTTAGTCACAAAGGTCAACAAACTATGTTTTAGGATTTTCTTAAGCATAGAAAAGCTCAAAGAATACTTTGAATATGATTTTTATGATTTAGAACTCATTTAAGAGTGATTTAGAATAGCTACTTCCTTAGCATTATAATTCATGATTTTAATGAAACAAATAGGTTTCTAAAAGAGTTTTGAAGTTCTAAAATGATTCCAAGGGAAACTAGTAACTTGTATGCATTAAAAAAGTAATTTTAAGTGATTGTTTGAGATATATGTTTCGGCCACTGCCCTGGATATATGGTCACTGATTGATGCTGTTTTAATGTACTAGAATGTGTAAAAATTATGTTTGAGTGAAGCAAAAATTATTTTGTGAGTGTTAGGAACAACTAGTAAGTGGAAAGGATGAAAAAGGTGAGTTTTAGATCCCTTAGAAACTAAAAGATGGTTACTATTTTAGGATGATTAAAATTAGAGATAAAATTGTTTTAGAAATATTTAGAAATGTAGGATTAGTTCCTAAAGGTAGTGGAAATTAGTTTCAGTACCTTAGGAGGAGTTGAAACTTAGAAAGGGTCAAAGACGTAACTTCTAGAACCCCATAATTGAAGTTTAATATTTCTTTCCAAACTGTATGATGCTGTTTGGTATTGATCATAAGCATAAAAATTAGTGAGAATTATTAGTTATGATCTCTTAGGTGCATAAAATACCTAACTTGGATGCTAGATTAATTAAATTGTAAGTTTAAGACCTGTAAGGATCAAAAGCATAAAATACTGTAAGATAGGGGAGACAATGAGAGTTAGTATTTCAAATGTATGATTGTTTATTTATATGACTTGCTAAGCATAGCATTTGCATTAGCTGAGCCCGGTCCCTTAATCTGGCATTCAGGATAGGAGCATGTTTATTGCTTTGTGAAAGTGCTGATGATGTGTGCATGTGAATATATGAATTTGAGACATGAGTATTGTGTAAATTGTGGCATGCTATGATGATTTACATAATTTGATAAGCATGAAGTATTGAATAAAATGTCATGATGATATTTAAGAACATGTGTTTATGTCGCATTCTTGCATAGCATGCCGAGACGCATTTCTCCTGCTATGGTGAGGAGAAAGCAAAACCGTGGGGGGTATGGACATTGAGCCTGTAACACCCTAAATCTTAACCCAAGACTACTAGTATGTCCTTAGGTTAATCTTTAGAATATTACCTCTTGGTCTCATCTTTTAGAAAATACTTAGCGGAAATATGGGTAAAATTTTTCTTTTTGGAATTTAAAATCAAAGTGAGAGCCACGCACGAAACTTACAGGGGAAACATAGCGAAACATATAAGCAAAGCATAAGAAACACATCATGTCATGGAAGCATCAACTGAATCATAGATATATATATAACGTGCCTACCCAAAGAGGCAGGACTATTTGATACATCATGAAGCGAAATACAACTGAAATGCAATACGAGGAAATCATAAAAAGCAAATACAAAAGAAACTACCCCCATACCCGTGTGCACCTAAAGGAGACAACCTCATATACAAAAGAAGGTTTGATCTCTACTATGTGGCGTGTGTGTGCACTAGCTACTACCCCTCCTATGACTACTCCCGGGTCCGAGCTTTGTGGGGTCGAGTCGATCCACTGGCGAATCTCGGCGGGAGTGGTCGAGCGCATCATCGGGGCATGTCCACCACGGCGAGGGCGCATAGATGGCCGTCGAGCCAACCTCGGCCGACCACTGCCTCCTCACTCCCAGCCCTCATCGGTGGAGGAGCGGACCGAGCTCCAACCTACATGTGGGATGGCGGGTCCTCGGATGGGTCCGTCTCAGAAATCTTGAGGCGCGGCACATACTGGGGTACTCGCGTACTGCTGATGTCTCCGGCTCCATGCGGAGGATCTGCTCATCGCGTGGTCTCGCTCGCTCAAAAATCCCGTTATGACGGTAAGGAGCAGTCGGGGTGAAGCGGTAGCTCGGGACGGGGTGCGCGAAGGGTCGTCCCATGAACATGAATACTCTGACAGTGCAGCGACCCTCAAAATGGTATGACCCGAGTGCCGGGTCATGGTGCAGCTCCCATACCGGGGTGTCGATGAAGAGTACAAACGTCGCCATCTGAAGATATGACGGAAGAAAAGAGAGAGGGAATGAGAATCTTTCTAAAAGAATTCTCAGTAGGGTTATCCCTACCTAGGTGTCATCGTCACATCCTCAGGAACCTCGGGTTTATTTCTAAAAGGTGTGCATGTATATAATTTCCTTTTAAGTTGGTTTTCCAAAGAGGTACTTTATCCAAGGTCCGTCATATTTTATAATGCGTCTTTATAACTTAAGCAAAAATATACTAATGATATGAATGCATCATAAGGTAACCCAAACAATAGAATGACTAGGAAACATTATAACATTGGCATAAGTATAGTTTATGTGACATTGTTAACTTTAACTTTCATCTCATGGGGCCGCCCTAAAACTTCTCTAGGTTATGAGCTCATACCTCAACTAGTCGTCACTAGCTCTTACTTATCCTATGATAAGCGTAACATATTCGTAACTTAAAGTACGGGCTAGGGGGCAAATTAAGGATCTCCTTTCTAGGTCATTTCCTCTTTGAAACGCTTTGCTAGCCACGTGGGCCTCGCAATTTGTCCGCTTTGGCAGGGTGCATCTACACATACCCTCACGGATTTGTCTCCTCCTGGGGGTGCTCGGCCAACCGGTGTCACCCAGAGAAGCGCTGCTCAGTTGTTGTGTCACATTTATATTCTCATAAGTATTAAATCACAATTACCTCATCATTTATCATATGCATTCTCATATAGCTTTTTCATAACATATATATCATCACATGAAACTTTCTCATAACATTCGTCACATAAAACTTTCACACAAACATCATCACATAGCCATATTTAACAATCATCCCCATAAGCTCATAGACATGTTATGTTATAACTCATAGTGCTTTAAACTTCGATTATTATGAGTCTTAAACTTGCAAATTAATTATTCTTAACTTCTTTATACACCTATAGTTTGACAATTAATGAGTTATACAAATTTTATGCTCAAGAACTAATCCAAAT
Organism: Dalbergia cultrata; assembly: GCA_031216105.1. Taxonomy (NCBI): domain Eukaryota; kingdom Viridiplantae; phylum Streptophyta; class Magnoliopsida; order Fabales; family Fabaceae; genus Dalbergia; species Dalbergia cultrata. Next base: position 31,919,825 of record CM062348.1, read on the forward strand.
AGCACTAAGTAGAATTTGGACAGCTTTATGTTTATGTGATTACGGAGTTCTAGAAATTACGGTTTAGATCTTTATCTCACATTCTAAGTTATTGATCATCAACACCTAGTCTCTTGGGACCTATAAGGTTATAACTAAGTATTTCTCACCTTACCCTATGGTCAAGAACATCTCTAAACCTCAAGAGTGCAGAAATCAAAATACTAACTTTACTACCTAGAAGTCACAATAATGACCCTTTCTAAGTCCGGTTTGCTCCTAAGGTTTCAAGATTAAGTCCTAAACCAATTATGAGTCATTCCTACACATATAAACTAATTTAAAGCCATGGTTATTGAATCTAAACCTTGCTGGACAGAATCCAGAAAAATAAATCTTTAAGGGATCTAAAACTCTCAAATTAATTCTTTTCTAGTTCCTAACTTATCCTATCTTTCACATATGAGTCTTAACATAATTATTACCCAAACATAAGCATATTAACATCATTAACACAGCTCATGCAGTGGCCAAACATAGCAAGGCAGAACCAAACAGAAACTCCATTTAAAGGCATTGAATCATAGTTTCTAAAGCACATAAAATACTAGTTTCTCTTGGAATCTTATTAAAACCTTCAAAACTCTTTTATGAACACTTTTATCATCTAAACTCATGGAAATACTTAATAGGGCAGTGGCTATGTTATTTTCATCTCAAGAGGTCCTAAATTCATAATACTTAGTTCTACACATTCCTTATACTCATATAAGTTTAGAAAAATTATAAAACATAGTTTTCAATACTTGAAAACATTAAGGCCTCATAGGGCCCAAATATGGACCATGGGAAATAAATGTTTTAGACCTTTGTTTGAGATATCATTGGGCAAGTCTTTGAGCTCTAGAATCATTAAAGTGATGACATAAAAATAAACATGCTCATGCACTTATTTTAGTTATTGCTAGAAAGTAAAGTGAGAGCATAAAATAAATATGTGGTGCAATATATTATTATCTTTGATATTTAGGTGAGGACTTGAAATATAAATATGATAATGCAAAGCTTGAAACATAAACATGATAATGCAAGTTCATTCATTATCTTGGGATTTAGTGATAGCAAGGAAATAAACATGATATGCAAAGCTTAAAGTAAACATGATGCAAGTTTCATTTTTATGTTTAACTAGAGCTCATTAAGGACTTTAACAAGATAATAACCCCATACAATATCTCAAAGATCACAACACAAGAACCGAAAATCATATAAAAGAGAAAGAAAGTGAAGCTACATCAAGTTCTTTATTAAGTACCCAAAACCCCTATCTAGAGACAAATCTCTAGAACGTGCCGGCCAACTTTAAGGTTGACAAGGGTAGGCTTGGGCTTTTAGAAATCCTTAGATTAATTTTCTTAAGTTGGAAAACCATGTGAGCTAGATAACATATAGATGAAGTTGTAAGAAAAGGAAAACTCAAGCTTTAGAGGTTTCTTTGAGATGAACACAATGTCATCATCTAGAAACTCTCATCATCAAGCTATCATGCTCAAATCAAGGCCTCATGGCCGAAAATGAAAAGGAAAGGAAAGACAAAGGAAAGTTCAAAAAGAATCCAAGAGAAAACTAGAGAAAAACACTTTCTTGAGCAAAATAAAGTTTGAAAACAAATCCCTACCTAGTGATGAAGATAAAAGCTTGATCTTGAAGATGGAAATGAGATGAGCAACTCCTCCTAGGTTGGTGATGATGATTCGGCCTTGATGAGAGAAAAGAAGAAAATGTGTTTCAAGTGGAGTTGTGTTTGAGGTGTGGTGTTTGAGAGGTTTGATGATGGTTCAAGGTTTTGGGGTGGTGTTTGATGGTTGAGAGGTGATGATGAGATGAAGAGATGAAGAAGATAAAGATGAAAAGAAAGGAAGAACACTCTTGGAACTTTGAGAGAAAAAGGAAAGACTAGCAAGACAACTCTAAAACTCTAAACTTTGCAAATGCTTCAAGGTGCAACAAGGCTAACACAAGCATCCTATTTATAGAAAAACAAAACCATGGAGGAGTGAATGGGGAGGGTGCTGGCCGTAGCTTTGAAGGGCAATGGAGAGAAAAATATCTCTTACACAAGGTCATTCAAGCATGGTTTGAAGTATGGAAGCTATGCTACAAAGTATGGCTTGATGTGAGTTAATTTCCTATCAAATTTTTATGAAATTAGGCTTCTAGAACCTTAACATGGCTGGAACTTTTCCAGCCACAAATAAATGGGGAAAATGGGTTGTTTTAATTATTTATTCATGTGGAAATTCAAGCTTGATTGAAAGTTATGACAAGGTATAGTGTATGTGACTTGAGGTATGGCCTTGGAGTGTTGAAAATTGAACATGTGATGCATATGGAGGGAGGGCAGCTTCGGCCAAGGCTGGACAGCAGAGTGGGAGGATGATTTGACCATTTAATTGTGTGTTAATGGTAGGTTTAGATGTGTATTAGCTTAGGTACAAGGTTAGGAATGATTAAGCTTAAGTTTAGGTAACTAAGAATGTGATTTAGGGAGTTTATGACAAGTTTAGGAGTGCTCATACATCATTAAAGAATTTAAAACTCATTTATGAATAAACAATGTGTAACACAATTCCATGATTTAAGGAATTGGAAAGAGAAAACACTATTCAAGATTCTATGACTAGGTGTCATAAAATTAAAATATGATTTTAGGTTGTAATTAAGTACTGTTTGGTTCTAATCAACTTTAATAAATTATTTTGGCTCTAGATTAATTAAGGAAATTAATTAACCTTCGATTAGAGCCTAATATTGCTTAGGTTTGCTTAATCGAGTGATTAAGCGTAAAAATACGAAACTAGGGGCAAAACCGTAATTTTGCACTAATTTTGCCCGGGACTTCAAAAATTAAAACTGAGGTCATAGAATACATTAAAACGCCTTTTAAAACCATCTGGAGAAGTTTCGGGTTCATCCGGCACTTGCAAACGGGTAAAACACCACAGGGGCGTTTTGGTCATTTTGACCAAAACTCAAAACGAGATTTTCGATCCCGGAAGGTACATAAGTTTTCTAATCCCTTCCAACATTGAGTTTGCCCTTCGAGTACTGCCAAGACTGGCTTTCCCTCGGTCCAATGAAAATGACCTCAGGGGCATTTTGGTCATTTTCACTCTAACAGAAAATCGGGGCGTTACAGAGCCTACCAAAGCGAACAATATTACTATGCACTAGATGCCAGTAGATGCGTTTCGAAGAGAACCCTATAGACATAGGTGATCCTTAAGCCCCCTAACCCACATTCTGGGAGTCGAGATATGTTTATACTTATCTGAGGATAAGCTGAAAACTAGTGATGACTAGTTAGGTATGAGCTCATAACCTAGAGATTCTCAAAGGAAAGAAGTTATTAGGGTAGCCCCATAAGAAAAACTAATGATGCAAGTAATGTCACATAAGCAAAGAGAATGCATTCATATGAAAGTTTTGATCCCTCTTGATACCATATACATGAGCATGTTTCTTTATGTTTTTGTTCAAGTGATGATTGCATAGGTTTTTCTGCCATACATTTATACCATGATATACTGCATTCATGACATCAAGATTCACACTAAAATGAATGGACCTTGGATAAATATGTTTGAAAACCTAATAATGAACTCTATGCATGCTCACCTCTTTATAACAAACCCAAGGTCCCTAGAGATGTAGACGATGACACTAGGATAGGAGGATTTCCGTACTGAGATTCTTTATCAAGATTCTTACTCCCCTTATCTTTCTTTCTTTCTTTCCGTTACGTCTTCAGAGAGCGATGGCTTTGTTCATGATCTTTGTCGATACTCCAGTTTGGGGGGTGCACTACCACCCGGACCACCGTTCATACCACTTCGAAGGTCATTGTAACGCCCCGATTTTCTGTTAGAGTGAAAATGACCAAAATGCCCCTGAGGTCATTTTCACTGACCGAGGAAAGCTGATCTGGCAGTACTCGAAAGGCAAACTCAATGTTGGAAGGGGATTAGAAAACTTATGTACCTTCCCGGGATCGAAAATCTCGTTTTTCGAGTTTTCAGGTCAAGATGACCAAAACGCCCCTGTGGTGTTTTACCCGTTTGCAAGTGCCGGATGAACCCGAAACTTCTCCAGATGGTTTTAAAAGGCGTTTTTATGTATTCTATGACCTCAGTTTTAATTTTTGAAGTCCCGGGCAAAATTAGTGCAAAATTACTGCTTTGCCCCTAGTTTCAGATTTCTTTACGCTTAATCACACGATTAAGCAAACCTAAGCAATATTAGGCTCTAATCGAAGGTTAATTAATTTCCTTAATTAATCTAGAGTCAAAATAATTTATTAAAGTTGTTTAGAACCAAAAAGTACTTAATTACAACCTAAAATCATATTTTATTTTTATGACACCTAGTCATGGAATCTTGAATAGTGTTTTCTCTTTCCAATTCCTTAAATCATGGAATTGTGTTACACATTGTTTATTCATAAATGAGTTTAAAATTCTTTAATGATGTATGAGCACTCCTAAACTTGTCATAAACTCCCTAAATCACATTCTTAGTTACCTAAACTTAAGCTTAATTATTCCTAACCTTGTACCTAAGCTAATACACATCTAAACCTACCATTAACACACAACTAAATGGTCAAACTCACCTCCTCCCTTGCTGTCCCAAGCTGGCCGTGAACCCTCTCCCCCATTATGCATCACATGTTCAATTTTTCAACACTCCAAGGCCATACCTCAAGTCACATACACTATACCTTGTCATAACTTTCAATCAAGCTTGAATTTCCACATGAATAAATAATTAAAACAACCCATTTTCCCTATTTATTTGTGGCTGGAAAAGTTCCAGCCATGTTAAGGTTCTAGAAGCCTAATTTCATAAAAATGTGATAAGGAATTAACTCACATCAAGCCATACTTTGTAGCATAGCTTCCATACTTCAACCATGCTTGAATGACCTTGTGTAAGAGATATTTTTCTCTTCCTTTTCCCTCCAAACCACACGGCCAAAGCCCTCCCCATTCACTCCTCCATGGTTTTGATTTTCTATAAATAGGATGCTTGTGTTAGCCTTGTTACACTTTGAAGCATTTGCAAAGTTTAGAGTTTTAGAGTTGTCTTGCTAGTTTTTCCTTTTTCTCTCAAAGTTCCAAGAGTGTTCTTCCTTTCTTTTCATCTTTATCTTCTTCATCTCTTCATCTCATCATCACCTCTCAACCATCAAACACCACCCCAAAACCTTGAACCATCATCAAACCTCTCAAACACCACACCTCAAACACAACTCCACTTGAAACACATTCTCTTTCTTTTTCTCTCATCAAGGCCGAATCATCATCACCATCCTAGGAGGTGTTGCTCATCTCATTTCCATCTTCAAGTTCAAGCTTTTATCTTCATCACTAGGTAGGGATTTGTTTTCAAACTTTATTTTGCTCAAGAAAGTGTTTTTCTCTAGTTTTCTCTTGGATTCTTTTTGAACTTTCCTTTGTCTTTCCTTTCCTTTTCATTTTCGGCCATGAGGCCTTGATTTGAGCATGATAGCTTGATGATGAGAGTTTCTAGATGATGACATTGTGTTCATCTCAAAGAAACCTCTAAAGCTTGAGTTTTCCTTTTCTTATAACTTCATCTATATGTTATCTAGCTCACATGGTTTTCCAACTTAAGAAAATTAATCTAAGGATTTCTAAAAGCCCAAGCCTACCCTTGTCAACCTTAAAGTTGGTCACACGCTCTAGAGACTTGTCTCTAGATAGGGGTTTTGGGTACTTAATAAAGAACTTGATGTAGTTTCACCTCATTTCTCTTTTATATGATTTTCGATTCTTGTGTTGTGATCTTTGAGATATGGTATAGGGTTATTATCTTGTTAAAGTCTTAAATGAGCTCTAGTTAAACATAAAAATGAAACTTGCATCATGTTTACTTTAAGCTATGCATATCATGTTTATTTCTTTGCTATCACTAAATCCCAAGATAATGAATGAACTTGCATTATCATGTTTATGTTTCAAGCTTCGCATTATCATATTTATATTTCAAGTCCTCACCTAAATATCAAAGATAATAATATATTGCACCACATGTTTATTTTATGCTCTCACTTTACTTTCTAGCAATAACTAAAATAAGTGCATGAGCATGTTTATTTTTATGTCATCACTTTAATGATTCTAGAGCTCAAAGATTTGCCCAAGGATATCTCAAACAAAGGTCTAAAACATTTATTTCCTATGGTCCATATTTCTGCCCTATGAGGCCTTAATGTCTTCAAGTATTGAAAACTATGTTTTATAATTTTGCTAAACTTATATGAGTATAAGGAAGGTGTAGAACTAAGTATTATGAATTTAGGACCTCTTGAGATGAAAATAACATAGCCACTGCCCTATTAAGTATTTCCATGAGTTTAGATGATAAAAGTATTCATAAAAGAGTTTTGAAGGTTTTAATAAGGTTCCAAGAGAAACTAGTATTTTATGTGCTTTAGAAACTATGATTCAATGCCTTTAAATGGAGTTGTTGTTTCGGTTCTGCCTTGCTATGTTTGGCTACTGCATGAGCTGTGTTAATGATGTTAATATGCTTATGTTTGGGTAATAATTATGTTAAGACTCATATGTGAAAGATAGGATAAGTTAGGAACTAGAAAAGAATTAATTTGAGAGTTCTAGATCCCTTAAAAGATTTATTTTTCTGGATTCTGTCCAGCAAGGTTTAGATTCAAAAATCATGGTTTTAAATTAGTTTATATGTGTAGGAATGACTCATAATTGGTTTAGGACTTAATCTTGAAACCTTAGGAGCAAACCGAACTTAGAAAGGGTCATTATTGTGACTTCTAGGTACCCGTAAAGTTAGTATTTTGATTTCTGCACTCTTGAGGTTTAGAGATGTTCTTGACCATAGGGTGAGGTGAGAAATACTTAATTATAACCTTATAGGTTCCCAAGAGACTAGGTGTTGATGATCAATAACTTAGAAAGTGAGATAAAGATCTAAACCGTAAATTTCTAGAACTCCGTGAATCACTTAAACATAAAGTTGTCCAAATTCGCTTAGTGCTATTTGGATTAGTTCTTAAGCATGAGATTTGTATAACTCATAAATTGTCAAACTATAGGTGTATAAAGAAGTTAAGAATAATTAATTTGCAAGTTTAAGACTCATAATAATCGAAGTTTAAAGCACTATGAGATATAACATAACATGTCTATGAGCCTATAGGGATGATTGTTAAATATGACTATGTGATGATGTTTGTGTGAACGTTTTATGTGACGAATGTTTCATGTGATGATATATATGTTATGAAAAAGCTACATGAGAATGCATGATAAAAATGAATATGATAAATGATGAGGTAATTGTGATGTAATACTTATGAAAATATAAATGTGACACAACACTGAGACGCGCTTCTCCTGGGTGACACCTGTTCGGCCGAGCACCCCCAGGAGGAGACAAATCCGTGAGGGTATGTGTAGATGCAGCCTGCCAAAGCGGACAAATTGCGAGGCCCACGTGGCTAGCAAAGCGTTTCAAAGAGGAAATGATCCTAGAAAGGAGATCCTTAATTTGCCCCCTAGCCCGTACTTTAAGTCGGGATTATGTTACGCTTATCATAGGATAAGTAAGAGCTAGTGACGACTAGTTAAGGTATGAGCTCATAACCTAGAGAAGTTTTAGGGCGGCCCCATGAGATGAAAGTTAAAGTTGACAATGTCACATAAACTTTACTTATGTCAATGTTATAATGTTTCCTAGTTATTCTATTGTTTGGTTTACCTTATGATGCATTCATATCATTAGTATATTTCGCTTAAGTTATAAAGACGCATTATAAAATGTGATGGACCTTGGATAAAATACCTCTTTGGGAAACCCACTTAAAAGGAACTTATATGCATGCACACCTTTTAGAAATAAACCCAAGGTTCCCGAGGATGTGACGATGACACCTAGGTAGGGATAACCCCATCGAGAATTCTTTTTAGAAAGATTCTCATTCCCTCTCTTTTCTTCCGTCATATCTTCAGATGGCGACGTTTGTACTCTTCGCCGACACGGTATGGGAGCCGCACCATGACCCAAGACTCGGGTCATACCATTTTGAGGGTCGCCAGACCGTCCGAGTATACATGTTCATGGGACGACCCTTCGCAGCATTTCCGTCCCGAGCTACCGCTTCACCCCCGATCGCTTCCTTACCGGCCATAACGGGATTTTTGAGCGAGCGAGACCACGCGATGAGCAGATCCTCCGCATGGAGCCCGAGACATCACCAGACGCGAGTACCTCGAGTATGTACCGCGTCCCAAGACTGGAGACGGACCCATCCGAGGACCCGCCATCCCACATGTACAGCTTGGAGCTCCAGCCCCGCCTCCTCCACCGATGAGGGCTGGGAGTGAGGAGACGGTGGTCCAGCCGAGGTTGGCTCGACGGCCATCTATGCGCCTCGCGGTGGACATGCCCGATGATGCACTCGACCACTCCCGCCGAGATTCGCCAAAGGATCGACTGACCCGCAAGACTCGGACCAGAGTAGTCATAGGAGGGGTAGTAGCTAGTGCACACACACGCCACATAGTAGAGATCAAACCTTCTTTGTATATGAGGTTGTCTCCTTTAGGTGCACACGGGTATGGGGGTAGTGTCTTTGTATTTGTTTTTATGATTTCCTTGTATTGCATTTCAGTTGTATTTTGCTTCATGATGTATCAAATAGTCCTGCCTCTTTGGGTAGGCACGTTATATATATATCCATGTTTCAGCTTGATGTTTCCATGACATGATGTGTTTCTTATGCTTTGCTTATATGTTTCGCTATGTTGCCTCTTAAAGTTTCATGGCTGTGGCTCTCACTTTGATTTTAAAAAGAAAAATTTTACCCGTATTTCCGCTAAGTATTTTCCAAAGGATGAGACCAAGAGGTAATATTCTAAAAATTAACCTAAGGACATACTAGTAGTCTTGGGTTAAGATTTAGGGTGTTACATTATGGTATCAGAGCAGTTCGATTCTCATGGAGCCTGAGGATTGGACTGACTATGCTTTGTAAGCATAAATACGATAGTTATGTCATGTATAGTGCTTGATAGAGATAAGCTATAGGACTAGAAATGCATGACTTCGCTGGTTGCAAGTGCCATGGTGACTAGCTCATTTTGCATGGATATTGAGCGTGATCAACTTGATGTTCATTGTTTCATGTGTATAGGGACCAATGGCACCGCGACGACGGCCTAGGACTACACCCGATGTTGAACAAGATGATACAACTGCTGCTGTCCGTCGCATGGCGCAAGCCATGGAACGGATGTTCGACCGAATGAATCAACAAGCGAATCGCTGCTCCTGCTCCCCTCCTCCCCTCGCTGCCAGAGATGGTGGAACAAGTCCGCGGCGAGTTCCGCAAGGCGAACCCGCCAGTTGTTCCGAGGGGTAATGGACCTCACAAGGCTGATGAGTGGATCAAAGACATGGAGAAGATCTACTGTTGTTACCCGCCGAGGAGCAGAAGGTCACATTTGCTGCTTTCATGCTGAAGTCCGACGCCGAGTTCTGGTGGAACGGCACGAGGCATCTGCTAGAAGCCTCTGGAACTCCCATTGACCGAGTCGTTTCAAGACTTACTTCTATGAGAAGTACTTTCCGGAGTCCGTAAGGAACGCGAAGGACGTTGAGTTCATGCAGTTAACCCAAGGAGGGTCTACTGTAGCCCAATACACTGCAAAGTTTGAGGAGCTAATCAAGTTCTCTCGAGTATTCCAAGGGAACCCCGATGAAGTTTGGAAGTGTGTGAAGTATGAGGCCGGTCTGAAGGCAGAGATGAACTACGCGGTGGCCCATATGGAGATCAGAGACTTCCCGACCCTGGTCAACAAGTGCCGGATACTTGAAGAAGGACAGAGAAAGATTCAAATCACAAGGGCGGAGCGAGCTAAGGGGCTCGGACCTCAAGCCCTGGTTCAAACCGCAGATCTGCCGAGGAATCACTACAACCCCTACCACCCAACCAGCCCGACAACAACAACAACAACCGCCAAGAGCTCCTCGCCACCAACAATCCAAACAACACCAAAGGCCGCCATTTCAACATCAAGGCCCGAGGAATTTCAATAATCAACCCGTGGACCGGTGGACCCAAAACCACAATGGAGGACCAAGTGGAGCTAAGAACAAGGCACCACAAACCCTGGCCGCTACTCCCGAGCAACGATCATGGATGTTTGCCCACAATGCGGAAAGAACCACTGAATCGCCCATGCTTAGCCTGGTCGACGCGCGTGCTTCAAGTGTGGCAAGCCTGGTCACTATGCAAAGGACTGCACCTGACAAGGGACATCGAACCAAAACCCCCGACCACAATACCGAGGAAGGGTCTTTACCCTTAACGCAGAAGACGCCAAGAAATCCAAAGATCTCATCGAAGGTATGTGCGAAGTAAATGGTAAAGCCTTAACTGTACTATATGACTCGTGCTACCCATTCTTTCATTTCACTTGCTAGTGTCGAGTCCTTAAATCTAAAAGTCTCTAAACTTCCCTTCGATCTTATTGTTTCTACTCCTACAAATCGCCTCATAATACTTGCCGTTGTTGTTTAAACTGTCATCTTGTTGTAGAAAATAGGTCTTTTATCATAGATTTAATTTGTTTACCCTTGAAAGACATAGGCATTATCTTAGGCATGAACTGGCTTCACCCCAATCGTGTGATGTTAGATTGTGGAACCCAAACCGTAGTTTTCCCTTCTCCTCCCGAAAACATCACTCAACCCATTAGGTTGTACCTAAATTCCGTGAGAGGTCTTACTCAGTGGGAAGAAAACTAAGGGATATGTTCTCCTAGTCACTTTGTGATGTAGACTTGGAGCAAAACCTAGGTGAGATACCTGTGGTGAGAGACTATCCCGAGGTGTTTCCAGAAGAAATACCCGAGTTCCGTCCCCGAAGAATAGTGGAGTTCTACATAGAGTTGGTTCTGGACAGACCAATCTCTATAGCCCCGTATAGGATGTCACCTCTGAGTTAGCGAGTTGAAAACCCAGTTAGAGGAGTTGTTAGAAAAGAGTTTTATAAGGCCGAGTGCTTCACCTTGGGGCGCTCCGGTCTTATTTGTGAAGAAAAAGGGCGGAAGCATGAGGATGTGTATAGACTATAGGCAGTTGAACCAAGTAACCATAAAGAATAAATACCCATTGCCTAGGATTGATGATCTTATGGACCAATTGAAAGGAGCAAGAGTGTTTTCTAAGATTGATTTAAGGTCAGGTTACCATCGATTAGGGTGAGAGATTCGGATATTCCTAAACCGCCTTTCGAACTCGGTATGGACACTTTGAGTTCAATGTAATGTCGCTTGGTTTGACGAATGCTCCCAGCTTTTTATGGATTACATGAATAGGATCTTTAGACCCTATTTAGATCAATTCGTGGTTGTGTTCATAGATGATATTCTCATCTATTCGAAAACCCACGAGGAGCATGAGCGTCATTTAAGGATGGTTTTAGAGGTATTAAAGGAGAAGAAGTTATACGCTAAGTTGTCTAAGTGTGAATTTTGGTTAGAGGAGGTAAAGTTCTTAGGACATGTTGTGTCAAAAGGGGGCATATTGTCGACCCAAGTAAGATAGAGGTTTGTGATGAATTGGGATAGACCAACCTCAGAATCGAGATTAGAAGCTTTTGGGTTTAATGGATATTACCGTAGGTTCATTAAAGGATTTTCCCAGTTAGCCCTACCCTTAACCAAGCTCACTAGCAAGAATGCCCCGCTTGAGTGGAGCCTGAGTGTGAAAAGAGTTTCCTAGAGCTTAAGGAAAAGCTCACCTCAACCCCAGTTTTAGTTTTACTTGACCCCAATGTACCCTTCGAGGTATATTGCGATGCTTCTGGCAAGGGTTTAGGTTGTGTGTTGATGCAAAATAGGCAAGTGGTAGCCTATGCGTCCAGACAACTCAAGCCTCATGAGGTAACCTACCCCACACATGACCTAGAACTAGCAGCCATCGTGTTCGCTCTAAAGATGTGGAGACACCATTTGTATGGTGTGAGGTTTGAAGTTTTCTCCGATCATAAGAGTCTCAAGCATCTCTTTGATCAAAAGGAGTTGAATATGAGGCAAAGAAGATGGATGGAGTTCCTCAAGGACTACGATTTTGGTTTAAGTTACCACCCCGGCAAGGCTAATGTAGTAGCCGACGCCTTGAGCCGAAACTCGTTACGTCTGTCAAGTATGATGGTTAATGAAGTTGGGTTAATAGAGCAATTTAGGAATATGAATCTTGGAATGTCTATAACGGAGAATGGCATCGTGATGAGTCATCTCACGGTGACCAGTGGGTTTAAGCAAAGGATTATGCTCGCCCAAAGAGAAAATGAGGACTTTATGGAGACAATCGAGGCAGTAAAGGCTGGAAAGTTGAAAGGTTTTGTACGAGGCCCCGACTGGTTATGGAGGTTCGAGGGAATCTGTGTGCCACAAGATGGTGACCTCCGAGAGAAGATCTTGGAGGAAGCTCACAAGAGCCATTTTGCCATCCATCCCGGTACTACGAAGATGTATCGGGACTTGAAGAGGATGTTTTGGTGGCGGATTAAAGAAGGATGTGGTCGCTGGGTGAGTAAGTGTTTGGTCCGCCAAAAGGTCAAGATCGAACACCAAAAACCTTCCGCATGCCGCAACCCCGTCGATCCCCGAGTGGAAGTGGGAAGGTATATCAATGGACTTCGTGACAGATTGCCAAAGACCCAAGCTGGCCACGATGCCGTATGGGTAATCGTGGATCGACCGACTAAGTCGGCTCACTTTCTACCTATTCGAGTCAATGCACTCGTTGGATAAGTTGGCCCACTTTACATCCAAGAAATAGTAAGGTTGCATGGAGTACCATCGACGATAATCTCGGATCGAGATCCGCGGTTTACGCCACGCTTTTGGGGAGCCTTTCAAAAGGCGTTTGGTTCCAAGTTGTGCTTAAGCACCGCTACCACCCACAAACGGATGGTCATCCGAGAGGACAATCCAAACCCTGGAAGATATGCCGAGAGCCTGTGGTCTTAGACCAAAAAGGAAGTTGGGATAAGTACATGCCTTTGATCGAAGTTTGGCGTATAACAACGCTTATCACGCAAGCATCAGATGGCACCGCATTTGAGGCATTATACGGAAGGAAGTGCCAATCACCCTTGTGTTGGTACGAGCCCGAGAGAGCAAAGTGTCTTAGGACCTGAGGTAGTGAGGGAAACGACGGAACAAATCAAGAAGATCAAGGATAGAATCTTAACCGCTCAAAGTCGACGTGAAAAGCTACGCGGACAAAGGCGCAAGCCCTTGGAGTTCCAAGAGGGAGAACATGTATTTCTAAGAATCACCCCCACTACAGTGAATAGGGAGAGCCATGAAAGTTAAAAAGTTGAGTCCCCGATTTCTGGTCCTTTCGAAATTCTTCCAAGAGTCGGCTCCGTAGCTTACAAAATAGCCTTACCGCCCAATCTGTCAAACCTTCATGATGTCTTTCACGCCTCCGATTCGTAAATATGAGTCCGACCCTAGTCATGTCCTAGAACCAGAGCATGTACAGTTAAGGGAGGACCTCACTTTCAATGTACCGCCCTGGGAATAGTGGATCACGGAGTCAAGCAGTTAAGGAACAAGTCTGTTCCTTTGGTAAAAGTGGCGTGGGGACAAGGCAAATCGGAAGAATACACATGGGAACTAGAGTCAGAGATGAAGTCCAAATATCCAGAGCTTTTCTAAGGTACGAATTTGAGGGCTAAATTCTTTTAAGGAGGGGAGTAATGTAACGCCCGATTTTACATTAGAGTGAAAATGACCAAAATGCCCCGAGGTCATTTTCACCGGAATCGAGGGAAAGCCGGCGGCAAGACTCGAAAGGCAAACTCAATGTTGGAAGGGATTAGAAAACTTATGTACCTTCCGGGATCGAAAATCTCGTTGAAGTTTTCAGTCAAGATGACCAAAACGCCCTGTGGTGTTTTACCCGCTTGCAAGTGCCTGATGAACCCGAAACTTCTCCAGATGGTTTTAAAAGGCGTTTTTATGTATTCTATGACCTCAGTTTTAATTTTTGAAGTCCCGGCAAAATTAGTGCAAAATTACGGTTTTGCCCTAGTTTCGTACTTTTACGCTTAATCACACGATTAAGCAAACCTAAGCAATATTAGGCTCTAATCGAAGGTTAATTAATTTCCTTAATTAATCTAGAGTCAAAATAATTTATTAAAGTTGTTTAGAACCAAAAAGTACTTAATTACAACCTAAAATCATATTTTATTTTTATGACACCTAGTCATGGAATCTTGAATAGTGTTTTCTCTTTCCAATTCCTTAAATCATGGAATTGTGTTACACATTGTTTATTCATAAATGAGTTTAAAATTCTTTAATGATGTATGAGCACTCCTAAACTTGTCATAAACTCCCTAAATCACATTCTTAGTTACCTAAACTTAAGCTTAATTATTCCTAACCTTGTACCTAAGCTAATACACATCTAAACCTACCATTAACACACAACTAAATGGTCAAACTCACCTCCTCCCTTGCTGTCCCAAGCTGGCCGTGAACCCTCTCCCCATTATGCATCACATGTTCAATTTTTCAACACTCCAAGGCCATACCTCAAGTCACATACACTATACCTTGTCATAACTTTCAATCAAGCTTGAATTTCCACATGAATAAATAATTAAAACAACCCATTTTCCCCATTTATTTGTGGCTGGAAAAGTTCCAGCCATGTTAAGGTTCTAGAAGCCTAATTTCATAAAAATGTGATAAGGAATTAACTCACATCAAGCCATACTTTGTAGCATAGCTTCCATACTTCAACCATGCTTGAATGACCTTGTGTAAGAGATATTTTTCTCTTCCTTTTCCCTCCAAACCACACGGCCAAAGCCCTCCCCATTCACTCCTCCATGGTTTTGATTTTCTATAAATAGGATGCTTGTGTTAGCCTTGTTACACTTTGAAGCATTTGCAAAGTTTAGAGTTTTAGAGTTGTCTTGCTAGTTTTTCCTTTTTCTCTCAAAGTTCCAAGAGTGTTCTTCCTTTCTTTTCATCTTTATCTTCTTCATCTCTTCATCTCATCATCACCTCTCAACCATCAAACACCACCCCAAAACCTTGAACCATCATCAAACCTCTCAAACACCACACCTCAAACACAACTCCACTTGAAACACATTCTCTTTCTTTTTCTCTCATCAAGGCCGAATCATCATCACCATCCTAGGAGGTGTTGCTCATCTCATTTCCATCTTCAAGTTCAAGCTTTTATCTTCATCACTAGGTAGGGATTTGTTTTCAAACTTTATTTTGCTCAAGAAAGTGTTTTTCTCTAGTTTTCTCTTGGATTCTTTTTGAACTTTCCTTTGTCTTTCCTTTCCTTTTCATTTTCGGCCATGAGGCCTTGATTTGAGCATGATAGCTTGATGATGAGAGTTTCTAGATGATGACATTGTGTTCATCTCAAAGAAACCTCTAAAGCTTGAGTTTTCCTTTTCTTATAACTTCATCTATATGTTATCTAGCTCACATGGTTTTCCAACTTAAGAAAATTAATCTAAGGATTTCTAAAAGCCCAAGCCTACCCTTGTCAACCTTAAAGTTGGTCTTACGTTCTAGAGACTTGTCTCTAGATAGGGTTTTGGGTACTTAATAAAGAACTTGATGTAGTTTCACCTCATTTCTCTTTTATATGATTTTCGATTCTTGTGTTGTGATCTTTGAGATATGGTATAGGGTTATTATCTTGTTAAAGTCTTAAATGAGCTCTAGTTAAACATAAAAATGAAACTTGCATCATGTTTACTTTAAGCTATGCATATCATGTTTATTTCTTTGCTATCACTAAATCCCAAGATAATGAATGAACTTGCATTATCATGTTTATGTTTCAAGCTTCGCATTATCATATTTATATTTCAAGTCCTCACCTAAATATCAAAGATAATAATATATTGCACCACATGTTTATTTTATGCTCTCACTTTACTTTCTAGCAATAACTAAAATAAGTGCATGAGCATGTTTATTTTTATGTCATCACTTTAATGATTCTAGAGCTCAAAGATTTGCCCAAGGATATCTCAAACAAAGGTCTAAAACATTTATTTCCTATGGTCCATATTTCGGCCCTATGAGGCCTTAATGTCTTCAAGTATTGAAAACTATGTTTTATAATTTTGCTAAACTTATATGAGTATAAGGAAGGTGTAGAACTAAGTATTATGAATTTAGGACCTCTTGAGATGAAAATAACATAGCCACTGCCCTATTAAGTATTTCCATGAGTTTAGATGATAAAAGTATTCATAAAAGAGTTTTGAAGGTTTTAATAAGGTTCCAAGAGAAACTAGTATTTTATGTGCTTTAGAAACTATGATTCAATGCCTTTAAATGGAGTTGTTGTTTCGGTTCTGCCTTGCTATGTTTGGCTACTGCATGAGCTGTGTTAATGATGTTAATATGCTTATGTTTGGGTAATAATTATGTTAAGACTCATATGTGAAAGATAGGATAAGTTAGGAACTAGAAAAGAATTAATTTGAGAGTTCTAGATCCCTTAAAAGATTTATTTTTCTGGATTCTGTCCAGCAAGGTTTAGATTCAAAAATCATGGTTTTAAATTAGTTTATATGTGTAGGAATGACTCATAATTGGTTTAGGACTTAATCTTGAAACCTTAGGAGCAAACCGAACTTAGAAAGGGTCATTATTGTGACTTCTAGGTACCCGTAAAGTTAGTATTTTGATTTCTGCACTCTTGAGGTTTAGAGATGTTCTTGACCATAGGGTGAGGTGAGAAATACTTAATTATAACCTTATAGGTTCCCAAGAGACTAGGTGTTGATGATCAATAACTTAGAAAGTGAGATAAAGATCTAAACCGTAAATTTCTAGAACTCCGTAATCACTTAAACATAAAGTTGTCCAAATTCCGCTTAGTGCTATTTGGATTAGTTCTTAAGCATGAGATTTGTATAACTCATAAATTGTCAAACTATAGGTGTATAAAGAAGTTAAGAATAATTAATTTGCAAGTTTAAGACTCATAATAATCAAGTTTAAAGCACTATGAGATATAACATAACATGTCTATGAGCCTATAGGGATGATTGTTAAATATGACTATGTGATGATGTTTGTGTGAACGTTTTATGTGACGAATGTTTCATGTGATGATATATATGTTATGAAAAAGCTACATGAGAATGCATGATAAAAATGAATATGATAAATGATGAGGTAATTGTGATGTAATACTTATGAAAATATAAATGTGACACAACACTGAGACGCGCTTCTCCTGGGTGACACCGGTTCGGCCGAGCACCCCAGGAGGAGACAAATCCGTGAGGGTATGTGTAGATGCAGCCTGCCAAAGCGGACAAATTGCGAGGCCCACGTTGCAAGCAATGCGCTTCAAAGAGGAAATGATCCTAGAAAGGAGATCCTTAATTTGCCCCCTAGCCCGTACTTTAAGTCGGGATTATGTTACGCTTATCATAGGATAAGTAAGAGCTAGTGACGACTAGTTAAGGTATGAGCTCATAACCTAGAGAAGTTTTAGGGCGGCCCCATGAGATGAAAGTTAAAGTTGACAATGTCACATAAACTTTACTTATGTCAATGTTATAATGTTTCCTAGTTATTCTATTGTTTGGTTTACCTTATGATGCATTCATATCATTAGTATATTTCTGCTTAAGTTATAAAGACGCATTATAAAATGTGATGGACCTTGGATAAAATACCTCTTTGGGAAACCCACTTAAAAGGAACTTATATGCATGCACACCTTTTAGAAATAAACCCAAGGTTCCTGAGGATGTGACGATGACACCTAGGTAGGGATAACCCTCGAGAATTCTTTTAGAAAGATTCTCATTCCCTCTCTCTTTTCTTCCGTCATATCTTCAGATGGCGACGTTCGTACTCTTCGTCGACACCTGGTATGGGAGTCGCACCATGACCCGGCACTCGGGTCATACCATTTTGAGGGTCGCTGCCTTGCCGGAGTATACATGTTCATGGGGCGACCCTTCGCGTGCTCGCCCCGAGCTACCGCTTCACCCCGATCGCTCCTTACCGGCCATAACGGGATTTTTGAGCGAGCGAGACCACGCGATGAGCAGATCCTCCGCATGGAGCCCGAGACATCAGCTGTACGCGAGTACCCCGAGTATGTACCGCGACCCTCAAGACTGGAGACGGACCCATCCGAGGACCCGCCATCCCACATGTACAGTTGGAGCTCAGTCCGCTCCTCCACCGATGAGGGCTGGGAGTGAGGAGACGGTGGTCCCGAGGTTGGCTCGACGGCCATCTATGCGCCGCATGGTGGACATGCCCCGATGATGCACTCGACCACTCCCACGAGATTCGCCAAGGATCGACTGACCAAAGACTCGGACCAGGAGTAGTCATAGGAGGGGTAGTAGCTAGTGCACACACACGCCACATAGTAGAGATCAAACCTTCTTTTGTATATGAGGTTGTCTCCTTTAGGTGCACACGGGTATGGGGGTAGTGTCTTTTGTATTTGTTTTTATGATTTCCTTGTATTGCATTTCAGTTGTATTTTGCTTCATGATGTATCAAATAGTCCTGCCTCTTTGGGTAGGCACGTTATATATATATATCCATGTTTCAGTTGATGTTTCCATGACATGATGTGTTTCTTATGCTTTGCTTATATGTTTCGCTATGTTGCCCCTTAAAGTTTCGCGCGTGGCTCTCACTTTGATTTTAAAAAAGAAAAATTTTACCCGTATTTCCGCTAAGTATTTTCCAAAGGATGAGACCAAGAGGTAATATTCTAAAAATTAACCTAAGGACATACTAGTAGTCTTGGGTTAAGATTTAGGGTGTTACAGTCATTATGCTGTGCATATTTTTGCATACATGGGATGTCCTTTTGCCTTCCTGATTTCCAGCTTCAGGTTCACTCCTACTTCTCCCTACGGTGACGACCTGATCTTGAGCGCACCCAACCCCATGATGAGTAGACTTGTCGTGCTTGCCTAACCGCTTCAGCAGTTCGCGACTACCCCGACTATGATCCCCGGTCGAGGCGATCAGAGACCGACCCATCTGAGGACTCCCCCACTCATAACTACTCGAAGAGTTCTACTCCCACGGCACCCATGGATGTAGGCAAAGGCAGTGAGGATACAATGACCCAACCCCGGCTGGCTCAGTGATTAGAGATATGTCCACGCTGCGGAGGCCATGTGTATCCCCTATTTCATCTACATACACCCGAGGAGCTTGCGCAGTTTATTGGGTACATACCCCCATCGTTGAAGGATCAGCGTCGCCAGTAGATCTCGATGAAGGGTTAGTTCGAGTGCTCGAGCTATCACGAGGATCCCCTTTTCATGTCGTATCTTTTGCTAGGGGTATCTTTAGTTTAGCACTTGTAGGATTAGTGAGAAGGAGCTGCAGTTGGCATTTGATTTCTATGTTCCATGTATTTTCTGTTTTCCTTGTATTTACTGCTTTCATGTATTTCTTTTTATCATTTCTATGTACTGAAAGTTCAGCCCACTATGTATGGGTGTGACTTCATCTATTATATTTCTATTGTATTATGAATCATGTTATATTATGATCACTAATGTATTTGTGTTCGATGTTCTTAAATGATGTGTTCTAAATATGTGCAAATATGATCTGTGTTTTCCTATTCACATTGATAGTACTTTATGATTCGATTTATGTTAGCATGCGCTGCTTATGTTTTGTTTCATGTTTCAAAACAAAACATTTACCCTATTTCCGCTAAGTATTTTGATAAAAAGAAGTTAAAAAATGAAACAAAAGAGTAATAACTAACAATTAACTATAATATGTCCAAGGCGTATTGGGTTAAATATTAGGGTGTTACAATGTCGCTAGATTTTTAGAGCAAAAACCACAATTGCAAGTTCAAGGTCATGGGTTGGATAGTTTACTTCATGAGGTTTCAACTATCAAGATGTAACATCCTAATTTTTAACCCAATACTCCTAGAACGTATTTAGGTTAACCATTAGTTTATTACTCTTTAGTTTCATTCTTTCTTTAAAATACTTAGCAGAAAATACGAGTAAATGTTTTTTTGAAACATAATGGTAAAGTAAGAGCCACACATATCGTAAATGATCGTTATCATAAAGCATAACACATACAAAAGTAAATGCAAGATAAGAACATCAAATAACTTCACAACATTAGACAAACATGTGCACCCCAATGATAATATTATATTAATATAATAAACTGCTCACTTATGAAAGGCAAGACGAGTTCGGTACAACATAAATGGAAATACAACTGAAATGGAAATACAAAGCAAAGCATAAAGGAATAACACCCCTACCCTATTGCACCTAAAATGGATAACCTCTAGAACAAAAGAAGGTTATCCTAATCTATGCTTGGTGTGTGCACTAACACTCCCCAAAAAGCCTTTTCTGCTGTAGTCCTGGGAAGGGTGGCACATAACCAATCCACTGACGTAACTCGGCAGGAGTGGGCATGCACAATGGCTGGACATGTGCTCTGTGAGAGGGGCACATGGCTGGCCTTCGGGCCAACCTCGGCTGAGTCACAGTCTCCTCACTACCCTCTCCCATAAATGGAGGAGTGATGGTAGAGCTTTCACTGTACAAGTGGGTCGGTGGCTCCTCCAAGGGATCTGTCTCTAAAAATTGTGAACGGGGTACGTAGTCAAGGAAGTCACGTACGGCCGATACAATCATATGTGTATGGAGGATCCTCTCGTTGCATGTCCGAGCGTGCTCAAAAACCATGTTGTTGCCATAGGGGGATGTAGGGGAGAACTGGTAGCTAGGTACTGGGTGTGCAAAGGGACGTCCTAGGTGTGATTGATGCTCAGGGTCATAGTGAACCTCCCATGTGGGAGTGTCGATGAATAGCACGAAGGTCGCTATCAGAATCTGAAGACATGACGGGAAAGAAACGGAGTGAAAATCTTAGTAAAGAATCTCAGTAAGGAACCTCTTATCTAAGTGACATCGTCAACATCCTCAAGAATCCTCGGGTTTATTGTAAAAAGGTGAGCATGTACATAGTTCATTATTAGGTTTTTAAACATAATTATCCAATGTTCATTCATTTTATAATGAATCTTAATGTCATGTTTGCAACATAGCAAAGCATGGATACATGATAATACATTATGCAAGTAATCAATAGAACACAACATCAAGAAACATCTTCATATAAGTGGCATAAAGTGGCATGTAACTTCTCATGTAAAACTTTTCTCTTTTCTCAACTATGTGACATTAAAACATCATACTTTGCATCATAGGGCCACCCTAATGCATCTTTAGGTTATGAGCTCATACCTTAACTAGTCGTCACTAGTTCTTACTTATCCTATGATAAGTGTAAACATAATAAATCCTGACTTCTAGAGTACGAGCTAGGGGCATAAGGATCACCTATCATAACCTTTAATTCGGGGAGTCCATAGGAATATTTCTTTCTTTGAAATGCTCTACTGGCATCTAGTGCACAGCAAATTGTCCATTTTGGCAAGCTCAATGTCAATACCCTCACAGTTTTGCCTCCTTCCCACCGAAGCAGGAGAAATGCGTTTCAGTAATGTGTTACATTTAAAATCTCATGAAGTTTTCAAAAACATTTTCAAGTCCTCAAATTTGGCTGAAATTTGGCAGCATAACTACTTTGCACAAAATTTCTTCAAATTTGCTTTATGCCACAAGAACTCATAGTGCATGTACTTTCACATTCAATTCCACATTTCAGAATAAATCACTAAATTCATATAAACAGTTTCATCATAGCACATGTATCAACACATCATCATAACATTAAGATAATAAGATTACAGCATCATAGATCTACGGCATCTTAAGCTTAAAATCTGATTAATTTAATATTCCCTCTTAACCCTTTATGCACGTAGGGAATCATTACCAATAATTCTTACTAATCATTATGATTATGATAAACATCAGACATCATAGTGCAGAAATCTATATATCACAATTTATGGGTGCCTATGAGTCACAACATTGATCCTTTCTAAGTTTCGTCTTCTCCTAAAGTACTAAAATCAATTCCTAAACCAATTATGAGGGATTCCTACACATATATACTAATTATGAACCATTTTTACTATGTCTAAACATTCTGGAATAGAATCTATAATTTTTGTTTCAAAGGGGTCCTAAAACTCATATTTCTAATCCTTTTTAGTCCCTTATTGTTCCTAATACTCACCAAATAATTTTTCCTTCACTCAAACATAATTATTACACATTCTAACTTATAAAAATAGCATCAAACAGTGGCCATAATTCCAGGGTAGTGGCCGAAACTTAAAGCACAAAAATTGCATAAAATCACATTTTCAAGTGCACATAAGTTACTAGTTTTCTCTTGGAATCAATTTAAAACCTCAAACTCCTTTATAAACTAATTTATTTCACAAAAATCATAAAATATAAGTAAGGGCAGTAGCTATTTTAATTTAATCATAGTTGAGATTTAAAACATAAAAACATATTTATAATATTCTTTAGTTTCACTTATGCTTAAGAAAATTCTTTAAACATAGTTTATTGGCCCTTGTAACTAGATGAGACTTATGCTAAGTCCATCTCCATCGCATGGCCGAAAACACATCCATAAGACACCTTCATTTTCCAAACTTCTCTTGAGATAAAGAGGGCAAGTCCTTGAACTTTAGAAATCTTTAGGTGAGGACTTAAACTTAAACATGCTATGCACTTTATTTTATTCTTCGTTATGAAGTGTAAGCTCAAAAATAAATATGAGATGCAACTTATTATTATCTTTAGAGTTTAAGTGATGACTTGAAATATAAATATGAGAATGCAAGTTTATTCTTTATCCTTGGAAGTTTAGTGATGACATAAAAATAAATATGAGTGCAATTTCATTCTAACTTAACTAGAGCTCATACAAGACTTTTAGAAGAACAATATTAATCTCAACCCAACACTTATCAAGCAAGACAAAGTGAGCTTTAGAGTTCTTTGTACCAAGGTTTCAAAGAAACCTCATGGTTTGAACATCATTATCAAGCTCAAGGAAAATGAACTAAGAGATCAAATAAATAACTACATTTCTTGAAACAAAATATATCTAGAGTAAACTACACCATATTCTTTATTTTATGCCCAAGAGCTCCTATCTAGAGTAAACTCTAGAACGTGCCGGCCAACTTTAAGGTTGACAAGGGTAAGCTTTGGGCTTTTTGAAATCAAGTGACATATTTTCTTAAGTAAACAACATCATGTGAGCCACCTAGCATTTTTATCAAACTTGTAAAAGAAAAGGAAATAAGAACCGAAACTAGAAAAAAAAAAAAGGAAAGGAAAGACCGAAACCTTAAGGAAAGGAAAAGAAAGGAAATCCAAAATGCTTCAAGATTAAAAACAAGTTTCAAGCCTTAAAGGTTCCTCAAATGAAAATCTCAAGATCATTATTTTGAAACCTCATCATCAACCTAAATATTTTACTTCTGAAAACAAGCTCCATGACCAAAAATAAAAAGAGAGAAAAAGAGTTTTGACTAAGAGAATTGTAACGCCCCGATTTTCTCTAGACGTGTAAATGACCGAAATGCCCCTAAGGTCATTTTTACCTGAAACACTAGGACGGCCAACCTCGGCCATCCTCATAAGAGCTTTGTTTATGTATGAAGGGGATTCTATGTATTGGAATGTTTAATAGAGCAGAAGAATCTCATTTTTGAGGTTTCTGCTCACAAATGACCAAAATACCCTTATAGTAATTTAAGACAATTTTGAGTTCTGTTTTGACCCGGACTTATCCTGAAAGTCTAAAATAATCTTTTTAAGGCATAACCTATGTTTGTTTAAGTCCCGGTGGCCCCGAACAGTTTTTGAGAAAAATTACGATTTTGCCCCTGCTTAAGTGCATTGAAGGTTTAATGACGTTTTTAAAACAAAACCTAAGCAATATTAGGCTCTAATTAAAGGTTAATTAATTTTCATAATTAATCTAGAGCTAAAATAATTATTTGAGGTTAATTAGGACCTAAAACTGCTTAAGGAAACTTAAAATCCATTTCTAGTTTCTTCTCTTTAAAGAAAGCATTCTAGAATAGTGATTTCACTATTTGTTTTTCCCCAATCCAAGAAAATATGTCATTCCTTAGGTTTTTAGTCATTGGAATTTGACCCCATCAATCCAACAAGATTTCTCCTAATCTAAGTTAATCATGGCCCTAATTACCTAATTTGTTCACCTAGACACTCAATCATAAAACCTTGATTAGTGATATGACCTTGCTTACTCCTAAACCCCTCACTAATACATGATTACATGGAATAAAAACCCTCTCCCCTTGGCTTCCCAATGACCGCCAACCCCTCCATCATTCTAGAAGAAATATTTCTGCAAAAAGATCACTTTATGTCATTCAAGCTTTTATTCAAGTCTTACATGCACCATGTCTCCCATACCTCAAACCTCACCATGAAATGACAACACAAGGAGATATTTTTCTTTTCTTCTTGCCCAAGAACATTTTCGGTCAGCCCTCTTCCATTCTCATCTTCATGATTCAAGCTCTATATATACATTACTTTGGTGAGCTTTGCTTCACTTTGAGCCATTTGCTAAGTTTGAGCTTTTAAGAAAGTGTTAGTTCTCTCAAAGTTCTCCTTTCTCCTCCTTATTCCAAGAAGAAACCGCCACCTCCTCCACCTTCAATCTTCATCTACTCCTCATCCAAACACTCAACCAAGCTCAAACACAAGCCAACAACATCTCCTCCCTCCATTTCCCTCAAGGCCGAAACACATACCCAAGTTCAAGGAAGATTTCTTCTTCTTGGTGCTCCAAGATCAAACCTTTTTCCATCCTCAAGAACACTTATCTTTGGTAGGGAGCTTTTCTAAAAATTTTCTCTTTGATCTTTATGTTTGAATCTTGTTGGAAAATGATGATTTGATGAACTTTGTTAGAGTTTTCTTTTCGGTTTCTTCATCTCTTTTCCTTTCATTTTTGGCCTCGAGGCCTTGAGTATGATAGCTTGATGATGAGTGCTTTCTAAAGGTGACTTTGTGTTCATCTCTCAAGAAACCTCTAAAGCTTGAGTTATTCTTAAAGAAAAGTTTTTTTCTTTTACAAGTTGAGTTAAAAATGAGCTTTATATTTCTCTTGACCTTTTTGGAACCTTTCTTTTCTTTTAATATTTCAACCATGGGGCCCTTGGTAACTTGGAAAAATGAGAGCTTGATGATGAGGGTTTTATGATGGTGTTTGCACTTGAACAACCTCTAAAGCTTGATATTTGTTCTTCAACCAAACATGGTTTCGGTTTTTCTTTTCCTTTCTTTGTTGAGAACTTTGCCTTGATATTGGTTTAGGATGAGGTTATACACTCAATGATGAGGACTAGTGATGTTGGTGTTATTACATCATCACGATCTTGGTCCCTAGAGTGGAAAATGGTCCATTATTCCTTATTAAGGTTTGACCATTTCCTTTTTATTCAAAGAAAAATGTTGTTTCTCTTAGCTCACCCAAGGTTTTACTTAAAGAAAGTAACAAGTGTTTCCAAAAGTCCATAGCCTACCCTTGTCAACCTTAAAGTTGGCCGGCATGTTCTAAAGTTCGCTCTAGATAGGGGTTATTGGACATTAATAAAGAATATGACATAGCTCTTTTATGGTTGTACCTTTAAAGCTTAGTAAAGCTTACTTTTTCGTGTTGGATGAGTATTAGGTTTAACCTTTGTTCTTTTAAAAGTCTTGAAGGAGCTCTAGATAAGATGTAAAAGTGAACTTGCATCCATGTTTATTTTATGCTATCACTAAATTCCCAAGATAAAGAAATGAACTTGCATTTCATGTTATATTTCAAGTTATCACTTAACTTAAAGATAAAGAAATGAACTTGCACCTCATATTTATTTTAAGTCCTCACTCATTTTTCACCCTTAACAATTACCGAAACTTCTAAAACTTTTTCTAAACATCGTAAATGGTATTTTGATTACAAGGATACATTTAACATCATTAATAACTCGAATTAAAGTCATTTGGCTGAAATTTCATAATTGATAATTCAAAACACAACTTTCTGTATTTTGCAAAACAGCTCAAACTAACACTTGTAATTATTCTTTTATACATCTAAGATACCAAAAAATAATTTTTACAACAATTATTAATGATTATTATGCCTATAAATAGTACCAAAAAATTATTTTTCTAAATCTTCCTAAAATTACAATTTTGATCCTTTCTAGATACTATTTTTCCTTGTTACTTGATTTAAGACTTAGGAAACACTTAAAAATTATTTTTACCACTTAGCATGACCAAATATTAATTGCTCATGAAAATGCTATTTTTACTGTCTTTTAAGTTTCAAAACTTGTAAAACTTCTAAAGCACAACTTACTAAAATTCCAAAACACAAGATTTGAACTATAAAATGAAATAAAAGTTATCTCAACCTCACCATCATATCATGGCCGAAAATACATATCCATTAGCATAGCCATGAAATAAAATTTTTATTTAAGATCCAAGGACAATTTTTGAGCTTTAAGATCTTAGGTGATAACCAAAAGTAAACATGCTATGCAACCTCATTTTTTAATCTTTAACATTATAAGGTGATAACTTGAAAATATAAATATAATGTGCAAGGCTTGAATTATAAACATGAGATGCACATTCATTATTAAGTCTTTAAAATTTAGTGATGACTTGAAATAAATATGATATGCAAGACTTGAAAATTAAACATGATAATGCAAATCCATTTCTTTAATCTTCTAGATTTAAGGTGATGGCTTGAAAAATAAATATGATATGCAAGGTATTGAAACATAAACATGAGATGCAAGAGCTTGAAATTTAAACATGAGTGCAAGTCCATTTTATATCTTGCTCACTTAAAGCTCAAAAACTTCACAAGATTAAATTCTTGTCCCTAATAGATCTTAAACATTAGTAAGCATTAGAGTCCTTTATTACCAAGGTTCTAAGAACCTTATTTCTTAAATTTGTTATCAAGCCATGGTCATCATAAAAATTCAAAGAATTAAAGAAGAAGAACATGAGAAAGAATATGAAATAAAGTCCCTACCAAGTTGTTTCTTGTTTCTTAAAGAAAGCTTGATCTTCCATGATTAATAAAGAACCAAAAATATGATCCTAATGCTTGTGATATTTCGGCCAAGAAGGTTGGTGTTGAGGAAGGATTTTTCTTGTGTTCTAAAGCTTAGAAAATGGAAAGTTTAGGTGTTTATGAGTTGGTTTATGGTTGGAATATGTATGCTTGAGGTTTATAGCTTGGTTAAAGGTTGGAAATGGAGTCTCTTGAGTAAGAATAAGGAAGAAAAAGAAAGCTGGAATTCTTGAGAAAATTAGAGAACTTTGAGCAAACTTTGAGTAAGAAAACTATCAAGTAAGAAAATGCTAAGGCTAAGAGTGTTTGTGTGAACATTTTAGCAATGGATGAGCATGTTTTTATAGCCCCATGGAGGCTATTTGGCCATGACATATGGGCTGGAAATGGAGGGTTTTATTTCATTTTTTTGTTAAAGAAAACTTTAGAAAAAGAAAGCATATGGTGTTGTAATAATTTTGCTCATGTATAATGGATGGAAATGCTAAAATATGATGCTTGTGAGAGTCATTATGGCTGATCATATCATGACTGAATGTGCAAGTTTTCTTTTGATTACACATAACCAAAAACAATGCAAAAGAAAGCTTAAGGTGTGGTGTCTTTGTTGTATATATTTTTATGTTGAAAAAGCAATAAAATATGATGCACATGGAGCGTCATGGCCGCTAGTTTCTGGTCTCTATATGACCAGATTTGTGTTCTTTTATGAGTGGTAAAACATGTATTAGATGTGTAATTACTTAGGTAAAAGATTTGGAATTCATAGATTAGTAAAAATGGTAAAAGGTTAAGTGTTTAGGACAAATTAAAATGAAGTAAAAGAATAATCATACACTAGTAAATGAAGTTAGTTTCAAATGAGTTAAAAATTAGTTTGTAACATAAGTTCTATACTAAATTTTACCTAAACCATAATTTTTAACTTTGATCTTAGCATCACTAATTTTATGAGCTCTAGAAATCAAGAAAGGAAATTAACTTCCCTAAAAATTTCTTAAACTCTAATTATCCTAGGTAATTATTTTTTAACCTCAAGTAATTATTTTTAACCTTAGGTAATTAATTTTTAACTCAAGGTTAATGAATGAAATCAATTTGAGTTCAGTTAGAGCTTTAACATTTCCTTAATTACATAAGTGAACTTATTTAGCACAACTAGAGGTAAAAAGGTAATTTCACATAAAAGCTTTCTAGAATTACCTGAACATTTCTAGATATCAAGTCATACTTGAAATAAGCATTTTTTTTTAACTTCTCGGTGATAACTGGGTTCAAGGATTGCTTAATTTCACACTAAATTATCGGAGGGGTAATTCGATAATTTTACATACAGTAAAAATCGGGAATTGAGATTTTTACCATGATATCATCATAACACAAATAATCCCCTTCAAATTATAAAATTAACCCTTTGAGGATAATCGGGATTGGTTATCTTTGATTTTCGGGGCAAAATAACCTCAGGGGCAATTTGGTCATTTGTGCACAGAAAAATCGGGATTTATGATTTTCGCATGGATTGCTATTCAAGCCTCATATAATGTTGTCCTAATGTTAAAATTCCTTATTAAGGATTGCTCGACCTCAATTCTCATGCAAAATTTACCTAGGGGCATTTTGATAATTTTACATAGCAGTAAAAATTTGGGACATTACATTTCTCCCCTCCTTAGAAAGAATTTCGTCCTCGAAATTCGTTACCTGTGAATAGTTCAGGATATTGATTCTTCATTTCCAATTCCAATTCCCATGTAAAATTTTCCGCTTTACCATGTCCCCATGCTACTTTGACCAAAGATACATCTTTGTTCCGTAACTGCTTGACTCTTCTGTCCATAATCCTTATAGGTGGTAAATTGAAGGTCAGGTCCTCCCTTAATTGTACTTGCTCTGGCTCCAATACATGACTAGGGTCAGATTGATACTTTCTTAACTGAGAGACATGAAAGACATCGTGAAGGTTAGACAAGTTCTGTGGTAAGGCTATTCGATATGCTATTGACCCGACTCTATTAAGAATTTCAAAGGGACCAAGAAATCTGGGGCTCAACTTTTTGACTCTCATGGCTCGTCCTATGCCTGTCGTGGGGGTGATCCTAAGCAAAGCATGTTCTCCCTCTTGGAATTCCAGTGGCTTTCGCCGCTTATCTGCATAGCTCTTCTGTCGACTTTGAGCAGTTCAAATCCTATCCCTAATTCTTTTGATCTGTTCAGTGGTTTCCCTAATGACCTCAAGTCCTAACATGCTTTGCTCACCAGGTTCATACCAACACAAAGGGGATTGACATTTCCTTCCATAAAGGGCCTCATATGGTGCCATATCAATACTTGCATGATAACTATTGTTATATGTAAACTCGACTAATGGTAGGTACTTATCCCAACTTCCTTTCTGGTCTAACACACATGCCCTCAACATATCTTCTAGGGTTTGAATGGTCCTCTCTGATTGGCCATCTGTTTGCGGGTGGTAAGCAGTGCTTAAGCACAACTTCGAACCAAACACCTTTTGAAAGGCTCCCCAAAAACGTGACGTAAACCGCGGATCTCGATTCAAGATTATTGTCGATGACACTCCATGTAATCGCACAATCTCTTGGATGTACAACTACGCCAATCTATCCAAAGAGTAGGTCACTCTAAAAGGCAAAAAGTGAGCCGACTTGGTTAGTCGATCCACAATCACCCATATGGTGTCATGGCCAGCTTGGGTCCTTGGCAATCTTGTCACGAAATCCATTGATATACTTTCCCATTTCCATTCAGGGATTGACAGGGGTTGCAATAGGGCTGAAGGTCTTTGGTGCTCAATCTTCACCTTTTGACATACCAAGCATTTATTCACCCATGTTACCACGTCTCGCTTCAAACCGGGCCACCAAAACATCTTTTTCAAATCCTGATACATCTTGGTGGCACCAGGATGAATGGTGAAATGGCTCTTATGAGCCTCCTGCAAAATTTCCTTTCGTAGATCACCACTCGCTGGCACACAAATTCTACCTTCAAACCTCCACAACTTATCATTTCCTAAGGAAAATCCTTTTAACTTCCCCTCTTCTATGGTTTCCAAAGTCTCCTTAAATTCCTCATCCTCTTGTTGAGATCGAGTAATTCTCTCCTTGAAATCACTTGTCACACTGAGATGACACATTCGCATGCCTTTAGTGGTCAATGTCATTCCCAAATTTAGATCCCTAAACTTCTCAATCAATTCCACTTCCTTAACCATCCTTTGAGACAAGTGTAATGACTTTCAGCTCAAGGCGTCAGCCACTACATTAGCCTTGCCAGGATGATAGTTCAACCCAAAGTCATAGTCCTTCAGAAATTCCATCCACCTCCTTTGCCTCATATTTAATTCCTTCTGATCAAAGAGATACTTGAGACTCTTGTGATCAGAGAACACTTCGAACTTTACCCCATACAAATGATGTCTCCATACCTTCAATGCAAACACAACTGCCGCTAACTCTAGGTCATGGGTGGGATAATTTGCTTCATGTGGTTTGAGTTGCCTAGATGCATAGGCTACCACTTGCCTATTTTGCATCAACACACAGCCCAAACCTTTCCCCGAAGCATCACAATATACCTCAAAAGGCATACTAGGGTCAGGTAATACTAACACTGGGGTTATGGTAAATTTTACCTTTAGCTCATGGAAACTTTTTTTCACACTCCGGAGTCCAAACAAAAGGGGAATTCTTCCTAGTAAGCTTGGTCAAGGGTAAGGAAATTTGAGAAAATCCTTTAATGAACCTACGATAATAGCCAGCAAGTCCTAAAAAACTTCATATCTCCGTTACCATAGTAGGTCTCTCCTAGCTCATCACAGCCTCAATTTTACTAGGGTCTACTGCGATACCTCCTTTTAACACTACATGTCCTAAGAACTTTACTTCCTCTAACCAAAATTCACATTTAGACAACTTTGCATACAAATTTTTTTCCTTTAGAATCTCCAAAATTATCCTCAAATGATGTTCATGCTCCTTGTGGATTTTTGAATAAATGAGTATGTCATCTATGAAAACAACCACAAACTGATCCAAATAGGGCCTGAAGATCCTATTCATGTAGTCCATGAATACAACAGGAGCATTAGTTAATCCAAATGACATGACTGTGAACTCAAAATGACCATATCGGGTCCTAAAAGCAGTCTTAGGTATGTCTTCATCCTTTACTCTAATCTGATGATATCCCGACCTCAAATCAATTTTTGAGAACACTACTGCTCCCCTTAACTGATCCATCAAGTCATCTATCCTAGGTAAAGGGTACTTGTTCTTTATTGTCACTCGATTTAACTGTCGATAGTCTACACATAACCTCATACTTCCATCCTTCTTCTTAACAAACAACACCGGGGCTCCCCATGGTGATACACTAGGTCTCACAAACTTCTTTTCCAAAAGCTCCTCCAACTGAGTCTTCAACTCGGTTAATTCTAGGGGTGACATCCTATAGGGTGCTATGGATATTGGTCCTGTTCCTGGAATCAATTCTATGGAGAACTCTATTTCTCTTATCGGAGGGAACTCAGGTATGTCATTCGGAAACACCTTAGGATAGTCTTTGACTACAGGTACATCATCAATTTTCTACTCAGAGTCTACTTCGATAGCGGCAAGGAGAACATATCCCTTACTATCTCCCCCATAACAGTTGACTTCTATTGCATATAAATAAAGGTTTAGAGGTTTACTAGGCACACTAGGGATCGGGAGAAAGATAACAGACTTTGTATAACAATTCAACATTACACGGTTAGCATAAAGCCAATCCATGCCAAGAATTATGTCTAGACCATGCATAGGCAGGCAAACTAGATCCAACATAAATAGTCTACCTTCTACAATGATATGGCAATTTAAGCAACATGTACTAGTCCTAACAAGTCTACCAGTGGGTGTAGAAACAATAAGATCAAAAGGAAGTTCTGACATACATAATTGCAATGACTCGACACTAGTATGAGATATGAATGAGTGAGTTGCACCAGAGTCAAATAGTACAATTAAGGTTCTACCATTCATTTCACACTTACCTTCTATGAGGTTTCTGGACTTTGACGAGTCTTCGGCATTAAGAGTGAAGACCCTCCCTTGACGTTGTGGTTTGGGGTCAGGAACCATCGGTTTCCTTTCAGTGCATTCCCTAGCATAATGACCGGGTTTTCCACATTTAAAGCAAACTCCTTGGCCTAATAGGCAAGGCTGATCTCCATGTGACTTCTCACATTTAGGGCATACTGCTGTAGGTGTAGGCCTGGGGGGTGCAACCGGGGCTCTATGGGGTGCCCTTTGGGGTGCCTTGCCTTTGAAACCACTTGATCCTCCCTGATGAAAATTCCTTTGAGGTCCTTGTGGTCTAAATTGTGGCTTGAACTGTGGTCTGAATGGCGGCTTAAATCTCGGAGCTTGTGGTGCCAGCTTCTTAATGGAATTTTCAACTCTTGATATACTCAATTTCTTATGGCCATCTTCAATGATACGACACTTGTTGACTAGGGCAAGGAAGTCCCTAATTTCGATATGTGCAACAGTAACATTGATTTCCGCCTTAAGCCCAGACTCATATTTTATGCACTTCCAAATCTCATCAGGGTTACCTTGAAAGATCCTCGAAAACTTGATCAATTCCTCAAACCTTGCAGTGTATTGTGCAATGCTCATTCCTCCTTGAGTCAACTGCATAAATTCTATGTCTTTGGCATTCTTTACCGATTCAGGAAAATACTTCTCATAGAAATAATGCTTAAATACCTCCCAATTTATTAAAGTACCAGATGCCTCCAATAGTCTTCGAGTACCAGTCCACCAAAACTCGGCATTCGCCTCTAGCATGTATGCAGCAAAAGTCACCTTCTGTTCTTTGGTACAAACGATCACTGAAAAGATTTTCTCCATGCTCTTGATCCACTTATCAGCTAGGTTTGGATTTAGAGCTCCTCTAAAAGATGGCGGGTTCGCCCTACGAAATTCCCCAAATCGGGCATGCTCAAGACCTTCAGCATTAATAGGAAAATGACTAGTTTCGTCTTGACGGTCCATTCGTTCAAACATCCTTTCCAGGGCCCTTGCCATGTCCCTAAGAGCTTTAGCAGTTTCATTACCTTGCTCATTTTCATTTGTAGTCCTATTTTGTCGTGGTTGTGCCATTGGTTTCTGAGCACACAAAACAGCAAACACTGAGGTGATCAGGCTCAATACTTCATGTTAAGTGGGCTAGCTACCATGGCACATACACACACAACAGTCATGCATTTCTATCTTATAGCTTATTCCATTAACAAAGCAACTACACATGACATAACTATCGTATCATGCTTGAAAAGCATAGTTAGTCCAATCCTCAGGCTCCGTGAAGATCGAACTTCTCTTATACCAAAATGTAACACCCTAATATTTAACTCAACACGCCTAGGACGCATTTAAGTTAATTATTAGTTATTACTCTTTTGTTCCAGTCTTTAACTTAAACCATTGAAAATACTTTAGCAAAAATAAGGTAAATTTTTTTAAAAAAATACAAAATGTGAGCCGCGCATACTAACTAATTTGTATCAACCACCTTACCTATAAAAGTAAAAACATAACATCGAGTCACAGATAAATATGAAATACCTCACTCAATTAATATAATGACACCATTATAAATAATGATCGTTCCTTACTGAATACTCAAAACTTACAGGAAACAAAGTAGTACATCACTGACATAGATCAAGACAAATACATTGGTCCAACAAAAATTATCATGGAAATAAAAACTTAACAAACTAGCATAAGATTTTTCTCCCACGTTTCCTACTCGGAGTGCCTAGAATGGGTTCTACGAGTCGGCTCATCACGAGAGGCAAGACGTCTCATAGGTAGAACATGAGCACCTCGACGTGGACGGGTGGCTCCTCTCACTAGTTGTGTGATAGTAGCTTCTCCATTGCTATTGTACTCCCGTTCCATAGAGGCAGCAGGAGCAAATTCACCTGAAAAGTGACCAGAAGGTGTATCCTCGAATGGGTCCGACCACGAACCAGTAGAGCGAGGTGGTGACCTCGGTATATAGTCAGGAAAATCTCGAACTGCTGATACAAAAGGTTGAGAAAACTGGTGAGGACGCGGTTGTGCATGCTCGAAAGCAAGGTCATCCGGAAAATGGGCGGTAGGAGAAAACCACATACTAGAAACAGGGTATGCAAAAGGACGATCCATGAACATATACAAACGAACGGCACAGCGACCCATAAAATAGTATAATTGGTTAGTTGGGTCGAAATGCATTTCCCATGAGGGGGCATCAACATAAATCACGAATGTTGCCATCTACCTCTGAAGACGAGATGGAAAGAAATAAAGAAGGGGTGAGAATCTTATAAAAGAATCTCAGTAGGGCCTCCACCTCCTAATATGTGTGCCATCATCATCGTCCCCAGGAACCTCGGGTTTCATTATGAAAATGTGGGCATATATAAGATTTATTTATTAAGTTCCAAATACCATTAGCCGAGGCCCGTATCTTTTAACTTGAGTCTTGATGTCATGTTTGCAGCATACTATTATCATGAATGCATGTCAATGCCATATACATTATAACATAAGAGTTCATATATAAATGCATCATGACATAAAGAACATAAATTCCTTTGATATAACTTTTGCTTAATATGTTTTTAGGTGACTTAAATTTCTCAATCTTTTTCCTTGGGGAAACCACCCTATAATTTCTCTCCTCTTGAGAGTTCTAGGTTATGAGCCCATACCTCACTAGTCGTCACTAGTATTCACTTACCCTCTCGATAAGTTAATTCCTGACTCCCAGAGTGTGGGTTAGGGGGTTTAGGAACACTTTTCATAACCATTAATTCCTGGAGTCTAAAGGGTGCTTATTGAATCTCCTCTTATAACCTTTAATTCGGGGAGTCTAGAGGATCATTTCCATATGTCTTATGTCACCTTTTCATCTTAATATGTTATTCATAGATGCAAGCACGAACATATAATCATAGCTTATCCTTTAATATATCATGCTTATAGAACTCTTAAATATGCATCTCAATTAATCAATCATACACATAGCATGCTACAATTCATCAAGTAACTGATCATATAAGTATGCATATATATATATATATATATATATATATATATATATATATATATATATATATATATATATATATATATATATATATATATATATATATATATATATATAAGCATGCTATTATCAAATATCTCATGAAAGTGAACATACTTAACAGGATAGATGCCATATATTAATGATCGCCAATTGCATAAAACAAGAATTAAGCATGCATAATCCTTAATTAGTAACAAAGCACAAATATCACAAGTCATATAAATTTCGACTAAAACACATGAATATGGCTTCCATAAGATATCGATTTATGCTAACCTCCTCAAGTTATCAATATTTACACTTAAGCCCAAAAGAGGGTCTAAACTACAATTTCTCAAAGATTGCGGTCAAAACGTAATTTTTTCTTTTTAACATTTTTCCTCAAACCAATGATCCTCAAAATTTCTCTATACTTTTAAGAGACCCATAACAACTAGAATTCATTTAAGTTCATCATAGAAACCATCTATGGTCATAGACTAAATTTTGCCACACTTTAGGGGTCAAAGTGCAAAATCACTCATTTTTCACCCTTAACAATTACTAAAACTTCTAAAACTTTTTCTAAACATCGTAAATGGTATTTTGATTACAATGATACATTTAACATCATTAATAACTCGAATTAAAGTCATTTGGCTGAAATTTCATAACTGATAATTCAAAACACAACTTTCTGTATTTTGCAAAACGGCCCAAACTAACACTTGTAATTATTCTTTTATACATCTAAGATACCAAAAAATAATTTTTACAACAATTATTAATGATTATTATGTCTATGAATAGTACCAAAAAATTATTTTTCTAAATCTTCCTAAAATTAAAATTTTGATCCTTTCTAGATACTATTTTTCCTTGTTACTTGATTTAAGACTTAGGAAACACTTAAAAATTATTTTTACCACTTAGCATGACCAAATATTAATACCAAATAGAGAGCAAATCACAAGGTTTAATAATAAATCTTTTTGCTCATGAAAATGCTATTTTTACTATCTTTTAAGTTTCAAGACTTGTAAAACATCTAAAGCACAACTTACTAAAATTCCAAAACACAAGATTTGAACTATAAAATTAAATAAAAGTTATCTCAACCTTACCATCATATCATGGCCGAAAATACATATCCATTAGCATAGCCATGAAATAAAATTTTTATTTAAGATCCAAGGACAATATTTCAGCTTTAAGATCTTAGGTGATAACCAAAAGTAAACATGCTATGCAACCTCATTTTTTAATCTTTAACATTATAAGGTGATAACTTGAAAATATAAATATAATGTGCAAGGCTTGAATTATAAACATGAGATGCACATTCATTATTAAGTCTTTAAAATTTAGTGATGACTTGAAATAAATATGATATGCAAGACTTGAAAATTAAACATGATAATGCAAATCCATTTCTTTAATCTTCTAGATTTAAGGTGATGGCTTGAAAAATAAATATGATATGCAAGGCATTGAAACATAAACATGAGATGCAAGAGCTTGAAATTTAAACATGAGTGCAAGTCCATTTTATATCTTGCTCACTTAAAGCTCAAAAACTTCACAAAATTAAATTCTTGTCCCTAATAGATCTTAAACAGTAGTAAGCATTAGAGTCCTTTATTACCAAGGTTCCATGAACCTTATTTCTTAAATTTATTATCAAGCCATGGTCATCATAAAAATTCAAAGAATTAAAGAAGAAGAACATGAGAAAGAATATGAAATAAAGTCCCTACCAAGTTGTTTCTTGTTTCTTAAAGAAAGCTTGATCTTCTATGATTAATCAAGAACCAAAAATATGATCCTAATGCTTGTGATATTTTGGCCAAGAAGGTTGGTGTTGAGGAAGGATTTTTCTTGTGTTCTAAAGCTTAGAAAATGGAAAGTTTAGGTGTTTATGAGTTGGTTTATGGTTGGAATATGTATGCTTGAGGTTTATAGCTTGGTTAAAGGTTGGAAATGGAGTCTCTTGAGTAAGAATAAGGAAGAAAAATAAAGCTGGAATTCTTGAGAAAATTAGAGAACTTTGAGCAAACTTTGAGTAAGAAAACTATCAAGTAAGAAAATGCTAAGGCTAAGAGTGTTTGTGTGAACATTTTAGCAATGGATGAGCATGTATTTATAGCCCCATGGAGGTTGTTTGGCCACGACATATGGGCTGGAAATGGAGGGTTTTATTTCATTTTTTTGTTAAAGAAAACTTTAGAAAAAGAAAGCATATGGTGTTGTAATAATTTTGCTCATGTATAATGGATGGAAATGCTAAAATATGATGCTTGTGAGAGTCATTATGGCTGATCATATCATGGCTGAATGTGCAAGTTTTCTTTTGATTAAACATAACAAAAAACAATGCAAAAGAAAGCTTAAGGTGTGGTGTCTTTGTTGTATATGTTTTTATGTTGAAAAAGCAATAAAATATGATGCACATGGAGCGTCATGGCCACTGGTTTCTGGTCTCTATATGATCAGATTTGTGTTCTTTTATGAGTGGTAAAACATGTATTAGATGTGTAATTACTTAGGTAAAAGATTTGGAATTCATAGATTAGTAAAAATGGTAAAAGGTTAAGTGTTTAGGACAAATTAAAATGAAGCAAAAGAATAATCATATACTAGTAAATGAAGTTAGTTTCAAATGAGTTAAAAATCAGTTTGTAACATAAGTTCTATACTAAATTTTACCTAAACCGTAATTTTTAACTTTGATCTTAGCATCACTAATTTTATGAGCTCTAGAAATCAAGAAAGGAAATTAACTTCCCTAAAAATTTCTTAAACTCTAATTATCCTAGGTAATTATTTTTTAACCTCAAGTAATTATTTTTAACCTTAGGTAATTAATTTTTAACTCAAGGTTAATGAATGAAATCAATTTGAGTTCAGTTAGAGCTTTAACATTTCCTTAATTACATAAGTGAACTTATTTAGCACAACTAGGGGTAAAAAGGTAATTTCACATAAAAGCTTTCTAGAATTACCTGAACATTTCTAGATATCATGTCATACTTGAAATAAACATTTTTTTTTAACTTCTCGGTGATAACTGGGTTCAAGGATTGCTTAATTTCACACTAAATTACCGTAGGGGTAATTCGATAATTTTACGTACAGTAAAAATCGGGAATTGAGATTTTTACCATGATATCATCATAACACAAATAATCCCCTTCAAATTATAAAATTAACCCTTTGAGGATAATCGGGATTGGTTATCTTTGATTTTCGGGGCAAAATAACCTCAGGGGCAATTTGGTCATTTGCGCACAGAAAAATCGAAATTTATGATTTTCGCACGGATTGATATTCAAGCCTCATATAATGTTGTCCTAATGTTGAAATTCCTTATTATGGATTGCTCGACCTCAATTCTCATGCAAAATTTACCTAGGGGCATTTTGGTAATTTTACATAGCAGTAAAAATTTGGGACGTTACAATCAATCCCTTAGAGGTGTGAGAAAATAATTTGGAAATTTGAGGTTACCCGATTAAGGGTTTTTGCTTTTAAGGGAATGATTTATGTGTTCTCTTTGATAATGAATTAATGTGTTATCTCATGACTTATATGATGCCATATGATGATGGAATTATAAATTGCGTGTTATTGTTCTCTTAGAACCTTAAAGATGCCCATGTTAAATTATATGAGATATGTGACATGTTTGAAATATGTAGCATCTTGTTATAACATGCTAAGACTTAAGATGACATAAACTATAAGAATATGATCCTACGGAACCATCAAACTATAGATAGGGAGGAGGTGATTCTAGCCCCCTAGCCCATACTTTATGTCGGGACCTTAACTTATCAAAAATGATAAGACCATGTGCTAGTGACGACTAGTGGGGTATGAGCTCATAACCTAGAGGTTTCTCAAAAGAAAGAATGATTAGGGTGGTCCCATGTGTTAAGTAAATGTCTTAATGTCACCTAAGTAACCAAGATAAGACACCATGCACCATGAACCATGTACCAAGTTTTATGTTTTATAATCCATGCACCATGTACTATGACTGTAATTGCCATGTATGCTAATAAGCTAGTGATGTTTTTGCATATCATAATGAATTATGATGCATCCATGTAAGAACAAGTTATATGTTAAAAAGAGCGAGCCTCAATAATCAACATTTTAGAACTTCATAATTGAACTATTACATGCCCACTATTTTATAAGAACCCGAGGTTCCTGGAGACGTAGATAATGCCACCTAGTTAGGAGGGAAACCCTATTGAGTTTCTTTAGCAAAGATTCTCACTCCCTTTACCTTTTCTTTCCGTCACGTCTTCAGATTCAAATGGCAACATTCGTCCTCTTCTTTGATACGCCGACTTGGGAGTTTCATTTTGACCATGATCACGGATTATACCACTTCGAGGGACGCTGTTCTGTCCGTTTGTTCTGTTTGTGGGGTGCCCTTTTGCGCATCCTGTACAGAGTTATCATTTTTCCCCTACATCCCCCTATGGTGCTGACATGGTGTTTGAGAGAGCCCGCCCACATGACGAGTGGAAGTTTCACACACGCCCATTCAAATCAGCTATTAGAGACTTCCCCGATTATGTTCCACGCTTGAGGTTGTCAGAGATTGACCCTGAGGAGGATGAGCCTATGCACATCTACTAGGAGGGTTCTGCCCCCACTCCCCCACTTATGCCAGCAGGGAGTTAGGACATGGTGACGCAGCCACGGTTGGAGTGAGGCAGGTTATGCGCCCTAGATGCGGAGGCCATGTGCAGCCATCCTGTGTACCGGTCCCGAATGTACTACAACCATGGATCGGATATATTCCCCCGTTCCCAGGCCAGTAGTAGTAGAGGCTTTTAGGAAGATTAGTGCACACATGCCACTTAGTTTATTATGACCTTCTTTTGTTTAGAGATCATCTACATTAGGTGCACTATGTAGTTTTATTTCCATGCATTTCCTTTTCTATGTATTCTCAGTTTCCTTGTATTCACATCTTTTAATTCCTGTACTTGAACTCAACTCACCTTTTTGGTGGGTGGATTTATATATTATGTGATGTTATGTTAATTGTGGAGCCTTTTAATGTTTATATTTCCGCACTTTATGATATTGTCTATATATGCTACGCACGACTCATATTTTAACGAGTTTTCAAAAGAAAATTACTAGTATTTTCATTACATAGTTTCAGAGGTAATTAAAGTTAAATCAAGAGGTGACAACTAATATTTAGCCTCAATACATGCTAGTAGTATTTGGGTTAAATATTAGGGTGTTACAAGAATACTAGAACTTTTTCATATCAAATAAAAGAAAAGCTTCTGAAACAAACCCCTACCAAGTGTGAAGACGAAAACTTGATTCTTTGAAGTGAGGATGAGAAGAAAAAACTCCTCTTAAGATGGTGATGATGCTTCGGCCAAGTCAAGGAAAAAGGAAAGGAAAGGTGTTTTGTGTGAGCTTGTATTTGAGAAAGGATGCTTTGGTGTTTGGATGGTGGTTTAAGATGGTTGTGTGGTGGTTTGAGGTTGCAATATGGTCGCTTAAGGAGGAGGATGAAGAAGATGAAGATGAAGAGAGCTTCTTTGAAGTTGAGAGAAAAGGAGAGAATTGCAAGAATGCTTTGGAACTTAAACTTAGTAAATGATCCAAAGGTTCTTACAAGTTCATTTTCATGTGTATTTATAGAAAAATAAAACAACGAAGGAGGAATGGAGGAGGAAGAGGCCGTGAGTTTCTAGGATTTGGAGGGAAGAAAATATCTCATTTGGTGGTCATTCCAAGGTATGGTTTAAGGCATGGTGGAGTATAGCTCAAAGCATAGTGAGGTATGACTCAAGGTATGGCTTAAGCATGGCCTTTGTGTGCAAAACAAATTCAACATGTGGGAAATGAGGAAGAGGAGGTTCGGCCATGATGCAGC
Organism: Dalbergia cultrata; assembly: GCA_031216105.1. Taxonomy (NCBI): domain Eukaryota; kingdom Viridiplantae; phylum Streptophyta; class Magnoliopsida; order Fabales; family Fabaceae; genus Dalbergia; species Dalbergia cultrata. The sequence continues at coordinate 31,961,096 of CM062348.1, forward strand.
TAAGGGGCGAGGGATTTATTTCATCTAATTGTGGTTTAGTGATGTGTTTAGGTGTTTCTTTGATTAAGCTTTTGATTAGGAATTTGTAAAGAAGTGTTTAGGTGAGGTAATTGTGTAATTAGGAATATTAAGACATGATTAGGAGTGGTCTTGCTTCATTAGCTAAATCAAAACTCATTTTATGATATGATTATGCACAAACACAATTCCTTAGTTTAAGGAATTGGAGAGAGAAAATACTATTCAAGATTCTATGACAAAGAATCTTGATTTTTAGAAAAGATTAAGGTGTATCTAAGCAATCTTAGGTTCTAATTAACTTTAATAAATTATTTTGACTCTAGATTAATTGTGGAAATTAATTAATCTTCAATAGAGTCTAATATTGCTTAGGTTTCCTTAATTACACCATTAAGCTCAAAAACACTATTCTAAGGCCAAAATCATAATTTTGTACAAAAATCGCCCGGGTCCACCAGGACTTAAACAGATATCCCCAAACACATAAAAAAATATCATTTTAAACCTTTTTTAAGAAGGTTTCTGGGCTCAAACGACACTTATACCTGCGCAAAAACACTATAGGGGTATTTTGGTCATTTTGCCTCGAAACCTCAGAAATGAGATTTTTCTACTCTATTAACATTCACTCACATATAATCCCCTTCTAACATTGAGTTGACCCTTCGAGGACTATCGGATTGGCTTTCCTCAAATTTCGGGTGGAAAATGACCTTAGGGATATTTTGGTCATTTGCGCTCAGATAGGAAAAATTGGGGTGTTACATTACTCCCCTCCTTAAAAGAATTTCATCCTCGAAATTCATTACCTTAGAACAGCTCTGGCTACTTCATTCTCATCTCTGACTCTAGCTCCCACGTATATTCTTCTGACTTGTCTCGTCCCCACGCCACTTTCACCAAAGGAACGTACTTGTTCCTTGTAACGTCCCGATTTTCTGTTAGAGTAAAAATGACCAAAATGCCCCTAAGGTCATTCTCAGCCCGTAATTCGAGGAAGGCCGATCCGGCAGTACTCAAAGGGTAAAGTCAATGTTGGAAGGGGATTAGTTGGCTTGTGTACCTTTTCGGGATCAAAAATTTCATTTTCCAAGTTTTCGGGTCAAAATGACTGAAATACCCCTGTGGTGTTTTACCTATTTGCAAGTGGCGGATGAACCCGAAACTTCTCCAGATGGTTTTAAAATGCGTTTTTATGTATTCTGTGACTTCAGTTTTAGTCCCGGAAGTCCCGGGCAGAATTAGTGCAAAATTACGATTTTGCCCCTCGCTTTGTGTTTTTAAGCTTAATCGTCTGATTAAGCAAACCTAAGCAATATTAGGCTCTAATCGAAGATTAATTAACTTCCATAATTAATCTAAGGTCAAAATAATTTATTAAAGTTTATTAGAACTTAATAATGCTTGATTTCAACTCAAATCTTATTTTAAATTCAAGATTTCCTAGTCATGGAATCTTGAATAGTAAATTCTCTCTCTAATTCCTTAAATCATGGAATTGTGTTTTCAACTGTTTATTCATAAATGAGTTTTAAATTCTCTAATGATGTATGAGCACTCCTAATCTTGTCATAAAATCCCTAAACCTCATTCTTAGTTACCTAAACTTATGCTTAATGATTCCTAACTTTGTACCTAAACTAATCTACACTTAAAGCTATCATTAACACCCAATTACATGGAAGATTTTTCCTCCCTCCTTGCTGTCCATTCTGGCTGAAGCAACTCCTCCCCCATTTTTCATCACATGCTCAAATTCTTGCACTCCAAAGGCCATGCTTCCACCTCACTTACACCATACTTTGTCATACTTTCATCCATGCTTGCTTTGCTAAGTGAATAACTAGATAAATTAAGCTATTTTCCTTCATTTTTATGGCTCAAAATCTGCTAGCCCTCCTTGCTTCTAGAAGAAATATTTCATTTCAAATTTGAAAGAAAATTCACTCCAAATCACTATACTTGAAACCATGCTTTGCACCATAACTTCCATACCTCAAACCATGCTTGAATGACCACTTGTAAGAGATATTTTTCTCTTCCATCTTGCGTCATTGCTACAGCCAGCCCTTCCTCCCATTGAGCTCTCATTTGTTTTCATTTTCTTTAAATACCTTGCTTACTTGAGCTTGCAAACACTTTAGATCATTTGCAAAGTTTCAAGTTTCCTAGCTTTCTTTGAGTTCTTTGTTTTCTCTCAAGTTTCAAGAGAGCTTCCTTTCCTCTTCATCTTCATCCTCTTCATCTCTTCCTCACATAATCACCTCATAATCTCTAAACACCACCTCATAACCTTGAATCATCATCAAACCTCTCAAACACTTGACCTCAAACACAACCTCACTCAAAACACATCTCCATCCTCTCCATTCTCCCTTGACCGAATCATCATCATCCTTCAAGGAGGAGTTGTTCATCTCATTTCCTTTTAAAAGATCAAGTTTTCATCTTCACTCTAGGTAGGAGTGTTTTTCTAAAACTTGCTTTTCTTGAAAATGTGTTTTTCTCTAGTTTTCTCTTGGTTACTTTTTGAAACTTTTCTTTGTTTTCTCTCCTCCCTATTTTGGCCATGAGGCTTTGTTCATGACTATGATGGCTTGATGATGAGGGTTCATGGATGATGACCTTGTGTTTATCTCCAAAGAACCTCTAAAGCTTGAGTCTTGTTCTTTATTTGGTGAAGTTTTTGATTTTCCTTTCTTTTTCCTTTTCCTAAGCATTTCGGCCTCCATAGTTTCTCTTCAAAGGTTTTGTTGAAATTTCTAAAGTGTGTCTATTTCTATTTTATGTCATAAAAGAATGTGTTTTGGTTCTTATTTTTTTAAAGTTTTACTCTCCTTTAAAAAGCTTGTTCTTGAGCTTGATGATGATGTTCAAGAACCACATAGTTCCTTTCAGAACTTGGTTTAAGAACTCTAAAGCTCTCTTTGTGATGAGATAAGTGTTGGGTTGTGTTGATCTTTAAAGTCTTGTAAGATCTCTAGCTAAGATTAAAAATGAACTATGCATTCATATTTATGTTTATGCCTTGCACATCACATTTATTTTTCTTGCTATCACTACGTACCAAGATAATGAATGAACTTGCATTATCATATTTATATTTCAAGCCTTGCATTATCATGTTTACATTTCAAGTCCTCACGTAAATATCAAATATAATAATAAGTTGCATCTCATGTTTATTGTAACGCCCTGATTTTTCTGTTAGAGTGAGAATGACCAAAATGCCCCTGAGGTCATTTTCAGCCCGGAATTCGAGGAAAGCCGGTTCGGCAATACTCGAAGGGCAAACTCAATGTTGGAAGGGGATTAGATGACTTGTGTACCTTCCCGGGATCGAAAATCTCATTTTTCGAGTTTTCGGGTCAAAATGACCAAAATGCCCTTGCGGTGTTTTACCCATTTACAAGTGCCAGATGAACCTGAAACTTCTCCAGATGATTTTAAAAGGCGTTTTTATGTAGACTGTGACTTTAGTTTTGGTCCCGGAGGTCCCAGGCAAAATTAGTGCAAAATTACGGTTTTGCCCCTAGTTTCGTGTTTCTACGCTTAATCGCGTGATTAAGCAAACCTAAGCAATATTAGGCTCTAATCGAAGGTTAATTAATTTCCTTAATTAATCTAGGGTCAAAATAATTTATTAAAATTGATTAGAACCTAAAAGTGCTTCATTACAACTTAAAATCATATTTTAATTTCAAGATTCCTAGTCATGGAATCTTGAATAGTGTTTTCTCTCTTCAATTCCTTAAATCAAGGAATTGTGTTACACATTGTTTATTCATAAATGAGTTTAAAATTCTTTAATGATGTATGAGCACTCCTAACCTTGTCATAAAATTCCTAATACACATGCTTAGTTACCTAAACTTAAGCTTAATTATACCTAACCTTGTACCTAAGCTAATACACATCTAAACCTACCTTTAATGTAACGCCCCGATTTTCTGTTAGAGTGAAAATGACCAAAATGCCCCTGAGGTCATTTTCAGCCGAGAGGAAAGCCATCTTGCAGTACTCGAAGGGAAAACTCAATGTTGGAAGGGATTAGAAAACTTATGTACCTTCAGGGATCGAAAATCTGCTGAAGTTTTAGAATCAAAATGACCAAACGCCCTGTGGTGTTCACCCGCTTGCAAGTGCCGGATGAACCCGAAACTTCTCCGTGATGATTTTATAACGCGTTTTTATGTATTCTATGACCTCAGTTTTAATTTTTGAAGTCGGGCAAAATTAGTGCAAAATTACGGTTTTGCCCCTCGCACTTTTACGCTAATCTTAATCACGATTAAGCAAACATAAGCAATATTAGGCTCTAATCGAAGGTTAATTAATTTCCTTGATTAATCTAGAGTCAAAATAATTTATTAAAGTTGATTAGAACCAAAAGTACTTAATTACAACCTAAAATCATATTTTAATTTTATGACACCTAGTCATAGAATCTTGAATAGTGTTTTCTCTTTCCAATTCCTTAAATCATGGAATTGTGTTACACATTGTTTATTCATAAATGAGTTTTAAATTCTATAATGATGTATGAGCACTCCTAAACTTGTCATAAACTCGCTAAATCACATTCTTAGTTACCTAAACTTAAGCTTAATCATTCCTAACCTTGTACCTAAGCTAATACACATCTAAACCTACCATTAACACACAATTAAATGGTCAAACTCACCTCCTCCCTTGCTGAACCAGACCAGGCCGTGAACCTTCTCCCCCATTATGCATCACATGTTCAATTTTCAACACTCCAAGGCCATACCTCAAGTCACATACACTATACCTTGTCATAACTTTCAATCAAGCTTGAATTTCCACATGAATAAATAATTAAAACAACCCATTTTCCTCTTATTTATTTGTGGCTGGAAAAGTTCCAGCCATGTTAAGGTTCTAAGCCTAATTTCATAAAAATGTGATAGGAAATTAACTCACATCAAGCCATGCTTTGTAGCATAGCTTCCATACTTCAAACCATGCTTGAATGACCTTGTGTAAGAGATATTTTTCTCTTGCCCTTCAAAGCTACGTACAGCACCCTCCCATTCACTCCTCCATGGTTTTGATTTTCTATAAATAGGATGCTTGTGTTAGCCTTTGTTACACTTTGAAGCATTGTTGCAAAGTTTAGAGTTTTAGAGTTGTCTTGCTAGTCTTTCCTTTTTTCTCTCAAAGTTCCAAGAGTGTTCTTCCTTTCTTTTCATCTTTATCTTCTTCTATCTCTTCATCTCATCATCACCTCTCAACCATCAAACACCACCCCAAAACCTTGAACCATCATCAAACCTCTCCAAACACCACACCTCAAACATAACTCCACTTGAAACACATTTTCTTTCTTTTCTCTCATCAAGGCCGAATCATCATCACCAACCTAGGAGGTGTTGCTCATCTCATTTCCATCTTCAAGATCAAGCTTTTATCTTCATCACTAGGTAGGGATTTGTTTTCAAACTTTATTTTGTTCAAGAAAGTGTTTTTCTCTAGTTTTCTCTTGGATTCTTTTTGAACTTTCCTTTGTCTTTTCCTTTCCTTTTCATTTTTCGGCCATGAGGCCTTGATTTGAGCATGATAGCTTGATGATGAGAGTTTCTAGATGATGACATTGTGTTCATCTCAAAGAAACCTCTAAAGCTTGAGTTTTCCTTTTCTTACAACTTCATCTATATGTTATCTAGCTCACATGGTTTTCCAACTTAAGAAAATTAATCTAAGGATTTCTAAAAGCCCAAGCCTACCCTTGTCAACCTTAAAGTTGGCGGCACGTTCTAGAGATTTGTCTCTAGATAGGGTTTAGTACTTAATAAAGAACTTGATGTAGCTTCACTTTCTTTCTCTTTTATATGATTTTCGATTCTTGTGTTGTGATCTTTGAGATGTTGTATGGGGTTATTATCTTGTTAAAGTCTTAAATGAGCTCTAGTTAAACATAAAAATGAAACTTGCATCATGTTTACTTTAAGCTTTGCATATCATGTTTATTTCCTTGCTATCACTAAATCCCAAGATAATGAATAAACTTGCATTATCATGTTTATGTTTCAAGCTTTGCATTATCATATTTATATTTCAAGTCCTCACCTAAATATCAAAGATAATAATATATTGCACCACATATTTATTTTATGCTCTCACTTTACTTTCTAGCAATAACTAAAATAAGTGCATGAGCATGTTTATTTTTATGTCATCACTTTAATGATTCTAGAGCTCAAAGACTTGCCCAAGGATATCTCAAACAAAGGTCTAAAACATTTATCTCCTATGGCTCATATTTCGGCCCTATGAGGCCTTAATGTCTTCAAGTATTGAAAACTATGTTTTTTTAATTTTTCTAAACTTATATGAGTATAAGGAATGTGTAGAATTAAGTATTATGAATTTAGGACCTCTTGAGATGAAAATAACATAGCCACTGCCCTATTAAGTATTTCCATGAGTTTAGATGATAAAAGTGTTCATAAAAGAGTTTTGAAGGTTTTAATAAGGTTCCAAGAGAAACTAGTATTTTATGTGCTTTAGAAACTATGATTCAATGCCTTAAAATGGAGTTGTTGTTTCGGTTCTGCCTTGCTATGTTTGGCCACTGTATGAGCTGTGTTAATGATGTTAATATGCTTATGTTTGGGTAATAATTATGTTAAGACTCATATGTGAAAGATAGGATAAGTTAGGAACTAGAAAAGAATTAATTTGAGAGTTCTAGATCCCTTAAAGATTTATTTTTCTGGATTCTGTCCAGCAAGGTTTAGATTCAATAATCATGGTTTTAAATTAGTTTATATGTGTAGGAATGACTCATAATTGGTTTTAGGACTTAATCTTGAAACCTCGAGCAAACCAGAACTTAGAAAGGGTCATTATTGTGACTTCTAGGTACCATCTAAGTTAGTATTTTGAATACTGCACCCATGAGGATTAGAGTAGTACTTGATCATAGGGTGAGGTGAGAAATACTTAGTTATAACCTTGTAGGTTCCCAAGAGACTAGGTGTTGATGATCAATAACTTAGAAAGTGAGATAAAGATCTAAACCGTAATTTCTAGAACTCCGTAATCACTTAAACATAAAGCTGTCCAAATTCCGCTTAGTGCTATTTGGATTAGTTCTTAAGCATAAGATTTGTATAACTCATTAATTGTCAAACTATAGGTGTATAAAGAAGTTAAGAATAATTAAATTGCAAGTTTAAGACTCATAATAATCGAAGTTTAAAGCACTATGAGATATAGCATAACATGTCTATGAGCTTATGGGGATGATTGTTAAATATGACTATGTGATGATGTTTGTGTGAAAGTTTTATGTGACGAATGTTATGAGAAAGTTTCATGTGATGATATATATGTTATGAAAAAGCTACATGAGAAGGCATGATAAAAATGAATATGATAAATGATGAGGTAATTGTGATGTAATACTTATGAAAATATAAATGTGACACAACACTGAGACGCTTCTCTGGGTGACACCGGTTCGGCCGAGCACCCCCAGGAGGAGACAAATCCGTGAGGGTATGTGTAGATGCAGCCTGCCAAAGCGGACAAATTGCGAGGCCCACGTGGCTAGCAAAGCGTTTCAAAGAGGAAATGATCCTAGAAAGGAGATCCTTAAATTGCCCCCTAGCCCGTACTTTAAGTCGGGATTATGTTACGCTTTATCATAGGATAAGTAAGAGCTAGTGGCGACTAGTTAAGGTATGAGCTCATAACCTAGAGAAGTTTTAGGCGGCCCCATGAGATGAAAGTTAAAGTTAACAATGTCACATAAACTATACTTATGCCAATGTTATAATGTTTCCTAGTTATTCTATTGTTTGGTTTACCTTATGATGCATTCATATCATTAGTATATTTACGCTTAAGTTATAAAGACGCATTATAAAATATGATGGACCTTTGGATAAAATACCTCTTTGGGAAACCAACTTAAAAAGGAATTTATATGCATGCACACCTTTTAGAAATAAACCCAAGGTTCCCCGAGGATGTGACGATGACACCTAGGTAGGGATAACCCTCGAGAATCCTTTTAGAAAGATTCTCATTCCCTCTCTCTTCTTCCGCTTTCATATCTTGAGATGGCGACGTTTGTACTCTTAAATCGACACCCGTGTGGGAGCTGCACCATGACCCAAGACTCGGGTCATATCATTTTGAGGGTCGCTGACCGCCGTGAGTATTCATGTTCATGGACGACCCTTCGCGATTCCGGCCCCGAACCGCTTCACCGACGCTCCTTACCGAGTCATAACGGGATTTTTGAGAGAGCGAGACCACGCGACGGCAGGATCCTCCGCATGGAGCCCGAGACATCGCGATGCGCGAGTACCCGAAAGCGTGCGTCCCGATTCGAGACGGACCCATCCGAGGACCCGCCATCCCACATGTACAGGTTGGAGCTCGGTCCTACTCTCCACCCGATGAGGGCAGGAGTGAGGAGGCGGTGGTCGGCCGAGGTTGGCTCGACGGCCATCTATGCGCCGCCACGCGGTGGACATGCCCTCGATGATGCACTCGACCACTCCCGCCGAGATTCGCCATGGATCGTTCGACCTCATGATGCTCGGACGCAGGAGTAGTCATAGGAGGGGTAGTAGTTAGTGCACACACACGCCACATAGTAGAGGACAAACCTTCTTTTGTATATGAGGTTGTCTCCTTTAGGTGCACATGGGTATGGGGGTAGTTTCTTTTGTATTTGCTTTTTATGATTTCCTTGTATTGCATTTCAGTTGTATTTCGCTTCATGATGTATCAAATAGTCCTGCCTCTTTGGGTAGGCACGTTATATATATATATATATCTATGATTCAGTTCATGCTTCCATGACATGATGTGTTTCTTATGCTTTGCTTATATGTTTCGCTATGTTGCCCCTTAAAGTTTAGCGCGTGGCTCTCACTTTGATTTTAAAAAGAAAAATTTTACCCGTATTTCCGCTAAGTATTTTCCAAAGGATGAGACCAAGAGGTAATATTCTAAAAATTAACCTAAGGACATACTAGTAGTCTTGGGTTAAGATTTAGGGTGTTACAATTAACACCCAATTAAAGGATCAAACCTCACCTACTCCTTGCTGTACCAGACCTGGCCGTGAGCCTTCCCTCCCCATATGCATCACATGTTCAATTTTTCAACACTCCAAGGCTATACCTCAAGTCACATACACTATACCTTGTCATAACTTTCAATCAAGCTTGATTTTCCAAGTAAATAACTAATTAAAATAGCTCATTTTCTCCATTTATTTGTGGCTGGAAAAGTTCCAGCCATGCATTGTTTCTAGAAGCCTAATTTCATAAAAATTGATAGGAAATTAACTCACATCAAGCCATACTTTGTAGCATAGCTTCCATACTTCAAACCATGCTTCTATGACACAATCAAAGAGATATTTTCCTCTCCCTTTGTCCTCCAATGCTATGGCCAGCACCCTTCCCTTGATGAGCCTATGGTTTTGTTTTTCTATAAATAGGATGCTTGTGATAGCTTAGTTGCACCTTGAAGCATTTGCTAAGTTTAGAGTTTTAGAGTTGTCTTGCTAAGTTTTTCTTTTCTCTCAAAGCTCCAAGAGTTCTTTCTCTTCATCTTCATCTTTCTCATCCTTCCCTCACATAATCACCTCATAGTCTCAATCTACCACCTCATAACCTTAAATCATTCTCTAAGCTCTCAAATACTCAACCTCAAACACAACTTCACCCAAAACACATTTCCTTTCTTTTCCTTCCTCTTTGGCCGAATCATCACCACCATCCTAGGAGGAGTTGCTCATCTCATTTCCATTTTCAAGTCCAAGCTTTTACCTTCATCACTAGGTAAGGATTTGTTTTCAAACTTTGTTTTGCTCAAGAAAGTGTTTTTCTCTAGCTTCCTCTTGGATTCTTTTTGAACTTTCCTTTGTTTTTCCTTTTCTTTTCATTTCGGCCTCTAGGCCTTGTTATGAGCATGATAGCTTGATGATGAGAGTTTCTAGATGATGACATTGTGTTCATCTCAAAGTAACCTCTAAAGCTTGAGTTTTCCTTTCCTTATGACTTCATCTATATGATATCTAGCTCACATGGTTTTTCAACTTAAGAAAATTAATCTAAGGATTTCTAAAAGCCCAAGCCTACCCTTGTCAACCTTAAAGTTGGCCGGCACGTTCTAGAGATTTTCTCTAGATAGGGGTTTTGGGTATTTAATAAAGAACTTGACTTAGTTTCACTTTCTTAAGACTTTCGGTTTTGATGTTTTGATCTTTGAGATATTGTATTGGGTTGTTATCTTATGAAAGTCTTGAATGAGCTCTAGTCAACCATAAAATGAACCTTGCATCATGTTTACTTTATGCTTTGCATATCATGTTTACTTCCTTGCTATCACTAAATACCAAGATAATAAGTGAACCTTGCATTATCATGTTTATATTTCAAGCTATGCATTATCATCTTTATAGTTCAAGTTCTCACTTAATACCAAGATAATAATGAGTTGCATTCATATTTACTTTGTGCCATCACTTTACTTTCTAATAGAACCTAAAATAGTGCATGAGCATGTTTATATTTATGTCATCACTTTAATAAACATAGAGCTCAAAGACTTGCCCATTGTTGTCTCTACAAAGGTCTAAAAATATTTATTTCTTGTGGTTCCCATTTCAGCCCTAAAGGGCTTTGGTGTTTCCAAGTGTTAAAAACTATGTTTTATAATTTATCTAAGCTTATGTGAGTATAAGGAATGTGTAGAACTAAGTTTTACGAATTTAGAACCTCTTGAGATAAAAATAATTTAGCCACTGCCCTCTTAAGTATTCCTATGATTTTAAAGGATGAAGGTGTTTATAAACAAGTTTTGAAAGTTCTAAAATAGTTCCAAGAGAAACTAGTAGCTTATGTGCCTTAGAAATTGTGTTCTATGCCTTTTATGGAGAAGTATATTTTTGGTTCTTCCTTGCTCTTTACTGCCACTGTATGTGCTGTTTTAATGATGATAATGTGCCTATGTTTGAGTAAAAATAATGTTAAGACTCATATGCGAAAGATAGGATAAGTTAGGAACTAGAAAAGAATTAATTTGAGAGTTCTAGATCCTTTAATCATGTAATTTTCTGGATTCTGTCCAGCAAGGTTTAGATTTAATAATCATGGTTTTTAATTAGTTTGAATGTATTGGAATGACTCATAATTGGTTTAGGACTTAATCTTGAGGCCTTAGGAGCAAACCGAACTTAGAAAGGGTCATTGTTGTGACTTCTAGGTACCCGTAAAGTTAGGATTTCAAATTCTGCATCCTTGAGGTTTAGAGATGTTCTTGACCATAGTGTGAGGTGAGAAATACTTAGTTATAACCTCATAGGTTCCCAAGAGACTAGGTTTTGATGATCGATAACTTAGAATGTGAGTTAAGGACTTTAAGGGTCTAAACCGTAATTTCTAGAACCCCGTAATCACACAAATATAAAGCTGTCCAAATCTGCATAGTGCTGTTTGGATAGGTCCTTGAGCATAAAAATTAGTAAAACTTATTAGTTGTGAACCTATAGGTGTGTAAGAGGTTAAGGCTAATACTAGAACAATTAGTTTACAAGTTTAAGACTCAAAAGAACCAAAGCATAAAACACTATAGGTTTATAACACAATAAGCTTATGAGTTTGTATGAATAATTGTCTAAGGTATGATGATGTGATAATGTATATGCTATGAAGAAGTTTTATGTATACACTATGAAGAAGTTTCATGTGATGATGTATATGCTATGAAAAAGTCTTATGTGAAAATAGGTTATAGTTTTATATATGATTATATGATGTATCTAAGAATTAACACTTTATGAGAACTTAAATGTGACACAACATTGAGACGCCTTCTTGGGTGAGGGTATTGACATAGAGCTTGCCAAAGCGGACAATACTATGATGCACTAGTTGCTAGTAGAGCGTTTCAGAGAGGAAATGACCCTAAGAGAGGTGATCCTTAATTGCCCCCTAGCCCGCACTATTAAGTCGGGATTATGTATATGTTACGCTTATCATAGGCTAAGTAAGAACTAGTAACGACTAGTTAAGGTATGAGCTCATAACCTAGAGATGTTTTAGGGTGGCCCTATGAGATGAAAGTTAAAGTTTAAAATGTCACATGTACTATACCTATCCCCTCATGCTAATGTTATAATGCTTTGTAGTTGTTTTATTGAATGGCTTACCTTTATGATGCATTCATGTCATTAGTACATTCCATGCTTAGTCATAAGACGCATTATAAAATATGACGGACCTTGGATAAATAATACTTTAGAAAACTAACTTAAAAGGAGTTTATAAGCATGCACACCTTTTTAGAAATAAAACCCAAGGTTTCTGAGGATGTGATGATGACACCTAGGTAGGGATTACCCTACTGAGAATTCTTTTAGAAAGATTCTCATTCCCTCTCTCTTTTCTTCCGTCATATCTTCAGATGGCGACATTCGTACTCTTCATCGACACCCCGGTATGGGAGCTGCACCATGACCCGGCACTCGGGTCATACCATTTTGAGGGTCGCTGCACTGTTAGAGTCTTCATGTTCATGGGATCACCCTTCGCACACCCAGTACGGAGTTACCGATTCACCCCGACCGCCCCCTACCATCACAACAGTATTTTTGAGCGAGCTAGATCACGGGATGAGCAGATCCTCCGCATGCAGCCTGAGGCATCAGTGGTACACGACTACCCGAAGTACGTGCCTCGCACCCAGTACTTGGAGACGGACCCATCCGAGGATCCGCCATCACACATGTACAATTGGAGTTCCAGTCCCACTCCCCCACCGATGAGAGCTGGGAGTGAGGAGACGGTGGTCCAGCCGAGGTTGGCACGTAGGCCATCCATGCGCCCTCACCACGGTGGACATGCCCCGATGATGCGCTCGACCACTCCCACCGAGATTCATCAGTGGATCGACTTGACCCCACAGTACTCGGACCAGCAAGAGTAGACATAGGAGGGGTAGCAGTTAGTGCACACACGCCACATAGTTGAGGGCAAACCTTCTTTTGTGTGTGAGGTTGCCTGCTCTAGGTGCACTCGAGCATGGGTGTTGTTTTATGATTTCCCTGTATTTGTTTTCCTTGTATTTGTTCTTCAGTTGTATTCTGTTTCCCGATGTATCGAATAGTCCTGCCCTTTGGGTAGGCACATCATATATATATATATATGTTTCAGTTGATGTTTCCATGATATGATGTGTTCCTTTACGCTTTGCTTATATGTTTCGTTATGCTTCCTTTTAAAGATTCGTGCATGGCTCTCGCCTTGATTTTAAAAAAGAAAAATTTTACCCATATTTCCGCTAAGTATTTTCTAAGTAAAAGATGAGACCAAGAGGTAATATTCTAAAGATTAACCTAAGTACATACTAGTAGTCTTAGGTTAAGATTTAGGGTGTTACATTTATTTTATGCTCTCACTTTACTTTCTAATGAAAGCTAAAACAAGTGCATGATCATGTTTATTTTTATGTCATCACCTAAGAGAACCTAGAGCTCAAAGACTTGCCCATTGTTGTCTTAACAAAGGCTTGAAAATTTGTGTTCTTTAGCCTTGATTTTGGCCTTGAGAAGTTTTGTTTGTTACAAGCATCAAGACCTATGTTTCTTAATTTTTCTAAGCTTATATGAGTCCAAGAAATGTTTAGAACAAAGTTTCATGATTTTAAAACCTCTTGAGGTCAATTTAGATTAGATACTGCCCTTGAGACTATTTTGAGGATTTTAGATGATAAAAATGTTTATAAATGAGTTTTGATAGTTTCAAAAAGGTTCCAAGAGAAACTAGTATTTTATGTACTTTAGAAATCAAGTTCTATGCTTTTTATGGAGATGGATTTTTTTGGTTCTGCCTTGCTATGATTGATCACTATTTATGCGGCTTTGATGATGATAATATGAATATGTTTGAGTATAAATAATGTTAAAATTCATATTTGAAAGATTAGAGAAGTTAGTAACTAGAAAAGATTTAATTTGAGAGTTTTAGATCCCTTAGTAAATGATTTTTCTGGATTCTGTCCAGCATGGTTTAGAAATGATAATTATGGTTTTAAATTAGTTTAAATGTGTAGGAATGACTCATAATTGGTTTAGGACTTGATCTTGAAGCCTTAGGAGCAAACTGAACTTAGAAAGGGTCATTGTTGTGGCTCCTAGGTACCTGTAAAGTTAGAATTTTAGATTCTGCACTCTTGAGGTTTAGAGATGTTTATGATCATAGTATTGAGTGAGGAATACTTAGATATGAGCCTATAAGTACCCGAGAGTTTAAGTTGTGAGGATTTATAACTTAGATTGTGAGTTAAGGACCTCAAGGGTCAATGCATAAGACACTAAGAAGTCTTGAATTTTATGATGATATAATAAGATGTTAAGTTTATTATGAACATGAGAATTGCATGACAAATATGTTGTGTGTTTAGCTTGTGGCATAAATGTCGATTTAAAGGAAATTTGGTTTAACAGTTGTTATGCTGCCGAATTTCCATCAAGCCTAAAAGGGTAGAAAAATGTTTTAAAAGTACCACGTGAGTTGAAAACCCTAGGTGACACGATTGAGTCGAGCACCCCCAGGAGATTTTTATGTGACAAGCATTGAGACGTACTTCTCCTGCTACGGTGAGGAGGAGGAAAATCTATAAGGGTCTGGACATGAGCCTTTCCAAAGCAGACAATTCGCTGTGCACTCGAGGCCAGTAGAGCATTTCCAAGAGGGTATATCCTAAGAGAGGTGATCCCTAGCCCCCTAGCCCGTACTCTTAAGTAGTTGGGTTTATTATCAATTTATTATTCGCTTATTCAGATAATAAGCAAGAGCAAGTGACGACTAGCTGAGGTATGAGCTCATAGCCTATTTTTAGGGTGGCATTTTATATTGCTAAAGTACCATGAATGATGTCACACATATTTGATGGAAGTTCCATTTGAGAATTATTGCCCTTTATGCCACATGGATTATTTCTTGATGATATAAATTGTTGACTTATATGCTTAAATATTGCCATGCATTCATGCCTTAACATGTTGCATTTCATGACATTAAGATGCATGCATAAAGGAATGAACCTTGGATAAATAGCTTTATAAACCCTAATAATGAATCTTATATGCATGCACACCTTTTATAAATAAACCCAATGTTCCTAAGGATGTGAACGATGTAACCCTAGGATAAGAGACTCCTACTGAGATTCTTTAGTAAGAATTCTCACTCCTTTCTCTTCATTCTCTTTCTTCTGTCACATCTTCAGAGAGCGATGGCGACGTTTGTGGTCTTTGTCGACACGCCGACTTGGGAGGTTCACTATGATCCGGACCACAGATCATATCATTTTGAGGGGCAGTGCACTGTTCGAGTTTTCATGTTTATTGGACGCCCCTTCACACACCCTGTACAGAGCTATCGTTTCTCCCTGATATCACCCTATGACGATGGCATGGTTTTTGAGCGCGCTTGAATGCGCAACGAGAGGATTCTTCAGACGTATACTAGTGGATCGATGCCCCGTGACTTCCAGGACTACGTGCCCCGGTCTCCCGGTTCGGAGGACGACCCTTCTGAGGACCCACCGACACATATGTACAGCGAGATCTCTGCTCCCACTCCTCAGTTTGCGCGAGTTGAGAGCGAGGAAACCGTCATGCAGCCAAGAATAGCTAGGTGAGCCGAGAGGCGCCCCTACTGAGGAGCTCATGCTCAGTCATCGCGCGTGCCCACTCCTGCCGCACTGCATCTGTGGATCAGTTATGTTCCGCCATACCTCGGGTTCCAATAGCCGACGTCATAGGGGAGGGTTAGTGCACACACTCTCACATAGATAGAATAAGCCTTCTTTTGTCTTGAGGTTATCCATCATAGGTGCACTCGGGTTGTCGCGGTTTATTTATGCTTTCTTGTTTCTGTTGTATTTCTTTCTCTGCTATATTGCAAGCTCAGCCCGTTTCTATAAGGGCATGACTACTTATGTACCTTAACTATATTATTAATGAAATGTTTCCTTTGTTGTGATGACCATTGTTCTATTGTTACTTGCTTTAACTTTTGTGTTCCTTATGATTGATATTTATGTCTCTCGATTAGATAAGAACGCGGCTTTGGTTTTATCTTTCAAAAAAATTTTACCCGTAATTTCCGCTAAGTATTTTAATAAAATGATGAGACTAAGAAGTAATAACCTAATGATTAACCTAATGTGTTCTAGAAAGTTGGGTTAAAAATTAGGGTGTTACATTCCTCTGCTACTTGACTCCGAGGTCCATGATCCTCGTTGGTGGCAAATTGAAAGTTAGGTCTTTCCTTAACTGTACTTGCTCTATTTCTAAGACATAGCTAGGGTCAGACTCATATTTTCGTAACTAAGAGATGTGAAAGACGTCGTGGAGATTTAACAGGTTAGGGGGTAGGGCTATTTTGTAAGCTACTGACCCGACTTTTTGAAGAATTTAAAAGGGACCAAGAAATCTGGGGCTCAACTTTTTGACTTTATGGCTCTTCTTATGCCTATAGTGAGGGTGATCCTAAGGAATACGTGTTCGCCTTCTTGGAATTCCAAGGGCTTTCACCATTTGTCCACATAGCTTTTCTATCGACTTTGAGAAGTTAAGATTATATCCTTGATTCTCTTGATTTTCTCCGTCATCTCCCTCACTACTTCGGGTCCTAACGCACTCTGCTCCCTATGTTCATACCAACATAGAGGGGATTGACAATTCCGTCCATATAGGGCTTCGTAGGGTGCCATGCTGATACTCGCATGATAACTGTTGTTATATGAAAATTCAATTAGCGGTAGATACCCATCCCAGCTTCCCCTCTGGTCCAAAACACAGGCTCTCAACATGTCTTCGAAGGTTTGTATCATCCTTTTAGATTGGTCGTTTGTCTGTGGGTGGTATGTTGTGCTTAAGCACAACTTTGAACCAAATGCCTTTTGAAAGGCTCCCCAAAAATGCGACATAAACCGCGGATCCCTATCGGAGATTATCATTGATGACACTTCATGTAACCTTACGATCTCTTGGATGTATAACTGTGCCAATTTATCCAAAGAGTATGTCACTCTAATAGGCAGAAAGTGGGCCGACTTGGTCAAGCGATCCACAATCACCCATACAGCATCATGGCCAACTTGGGTCCTAGGCAATCCCGTCACAAAATCCATCGATATACTCTCCCACTTCCACTTGGGGATCGATAGGGGTTGCAACATACCTGAAGGTTTTTGGTGCTCGATCTTCACCTTCTGGTAGACCAAGCACTTACGAACCCAGGTGACCACATCCTTTTTCAATCCGGGCCACCAAAACATCTTCTTCAAGTCCTGATACATCTTGGTAGTACAAGGATGAATGGTGAAATGGCTCTTGTGAGCCTCCTCCAAGATCCTCTTTCGGAGGTCACCATCCTATGGCACACAGATTCGCCCCTCAAACCTCCACAAACCATCGGGGCCTTGCTCGAATCCTTTCAACTTACCCACCTTAACAGCCTCCAGGGTTTCCCTAAACTCCTCATTCTTCCTCTGTGCTAGAACAACCCTCTGCTTAAAACCACTTGTCACACTAAGGTGACACACCTTCACACTTTCATCAGTCCAAGACATCCCCAGATTCATATCCCTAAACTTCTCTATTAGCTTAACTTCTTTAACCATCATGTAAGACAGGTGCAATGACTTTCAGTTCAAGGTGTCGGTGACTACATTAGCCTTGCCGAGGTGGTAACTTAAGCCAAAATCATAATCGTTCAAAACTCCATCCATCTTCTCTGCCTTATATTCAACTCTTTTGATCAAAAAGATGCTTAAGACTCTTATGATCGAAGGAAACTTCAAAGTTCACACCATACAAATGGTGCCTCCATATCTTCAAAGCAAACAATATGGCTATTAGCTCAAGGTCATGTTTGGATGCATAGGCTACCACTTGCCTATTTTGCAACACACAGCCT
Source organism: Dalbergia cultrata (assembly GCA_031216105.1). Lineage (NCBI taxonomy): Eukaryota > Viridiplantae > Streptophyta > Magnoliopsida > Fabales > Fabaceae > Dalbergia > Dalbergia cultrata. The sequence goes on from CM062348.1 coordinate 31,979,098, forward strand.
AAACCTTTGCCCGAGGCATTGCAATATACCTCAAAAGGTACATTAGGGTTAGGTAAGACGAAAACCAAGGTCGAGGTTAGCTTTTCTTTCAGCTCTTGGAAGTTTTTCTCATACTCGGGTTCTACACAAAGGAGGCGTTTTTCCTAGTGAGTTTGGTTAGGGGTAGAGCAATCTGGGAAAATCCTTTGATAAACCTAAGGTAGTAGCCTGCTAAACCCAAAAAGCTTCATATTTCCATTACGGTGGTTGGTCTTTCCCAATTCATCACAACTTCTATCTTACTAGGGTCAACAGCTATGCCTCCTCTAGACACTATGTGCCCTAAAAACTTCACCTCTTCTTGCCAAAATTCACACTTTGTCAGCTTAGCATACTGTCAGCTTAGCATACAACTTCTTCTCCTTCAAAATCTCTAAAACCAACCTTAGATGACGTTCATACTCTTCCTGGGTCTTCGAATAGATGAGTATATCATCTATGAAAACAACCACAAACTGATCTAAATAGGGTCTAAAGATCCTATTCATATAATCTATAAACACCGCAGGAGCATTCATCAATCCAAACGACGTAACATTGAACTCAAAGTGTCCATACCGAGTTCTAAAGGTTGTTTTAGGAATGTCCTAATCTCTTTCCCTAATCTGGTGGTATCCTGACCTTAAGTCAATCTTGGAAAATACCACCGCTCCTTTTAACTGGTCCATCAGATCATCAATCCTAGGCAAAGGGTACTTGCTTTTCACAGTAATTCAATTGCCTATAATCTATACACAACCTCATGCTTCCATCTTTCCTTTTGACAAATAAGATCGGGGCTCCCCAAGATGAAGCACTAGGTCTTATGAAACTCTTCTCTAAAAGCTCTTCCAACTGGGTTTTCAACTCGACTAACTCTAGGGGTGACATCCGATAAGGGGCTATGGAGATAGGTCCCATTCCCGGAACCAACTCGATGAGGGAACTCGGGTATCTCGTCTGGATATACCTCGGGATAGTCTCTTACTACAGGTATCTCTCATAGGTTTTGCTTAACATCTACCTCACTAGCATCTAGGAGAACATATCCTTTAGTCTTCTTTCTACTACAATGGACCTCCACAGAATTTAGGTAAAGTTTCAGAGTTTGACTAGTTTGGCTAGGAGGAGAGGGAAAAACAACAGTTTTGGTGTGACAATCTAACAATACACAGTTGGCATGGAGCCAATCCATGCCAAGGATTATTCCTATATCTTTCATGGGTAAACGAGTTTCATTCTTTCTTTAAAATATTTAGCAAAAAATACGGGTAAATATTTTTTTAAAACATAATGGTAAAGTAAGAGCCATGCATATCATACATGATTATTATCATAAAGCGTAACACATACAAAAGTAAAAACAAGATAAGATCATTAAATAACTTCACGACATTAAACAAACATGTGCACACCAATGATAATATTATATTAATATAATATATTGCCCACCTATGAAAGGCGGGATGAGTTCGGTACAACATAAATGCAAATACAACTGAAATAGAAATACAAAGGAAAGCATAAAGGAATAACACCCCTACCTTAGTGCACCTAAAACGGATAACCTCTAGAACAAAAGAAGGTTATCCTAATCTATGGGTGGTGTGTTCATTAACACTCCCCAAGAGCCTATACTGCTTCGATCCTGGGAAGGGTTGGACATAATCAATCTACTTACCTAACTCGGTAGGAGTGGGCATGCGCTGTGGCTGGACATGTGCTTCACGATGGGGGCACATGGTCGGCCTTCGGGCCAACCTCAGCTGAGTCACGGCCTCCTCATTACCCTTTCTCATGAACAAGGGAATGGAGGTAGAGCTCTCACTGTACAAATGGGTCGATGGGTCCTCCGAGGGATCTGTCTCTAAAAACTGTTAACGGGGTACGTAGTCATGGAAGTCACGTACGGCCGATGCAGTCATATGTGTATGGAGGATCCTCTCGTTGCGCGTTCAAGCACACTCAAAAACCATGTCATCGCCATAGGGGGATGTTGGGAAGAACTGGTAGCTGGATACTGGGTGTGCAAAGGGACGTCCTATGAACATGAAAACTGTAACAACGCAACATCCCTCAAAATGGTATGACCAATGGTCAAGGTCATAGTGAACCTCCCATGTGGGAATGTCAATGAATAGCATAAAGGTCGCCATCAGAATCTGAAAACGTGACGGGAAAGAAAGAGAGAAACAAAGGAAGTGAGAATCTTACTAAATAATCTCAGTAGAGAACCTCCTATCTAAGTGACATCATCAACATCCTCAGGAACCCTACACTATTACATTTTTGTTCTTCAACAATGGCTGAAAACCATGGCTACATGATAGAAAACCATTGCCTATTCAAAAAGCAATAGTTTCTTAACTGTGGAGTATGCAGCCATTACCTATTCATTTAGGCAACGGTATTCTAGTTAAGGCCACGGTAGAGGAAAAAACCATTGCCTTTATTAGTACGATAGGCAACGGTTTTGTTGCCATTTATTAGGCAATATCCGTTGCCAACCATAAAGGAACGATTTTAAAACGTAACATATAATTTGACAATTGAAACAATTTTATAACCGTTGGCCACTTTTAAGCAACGATCACAAGTGTTGCTTTAGTCAATATCAGCAACGATTTTTTAGAAATGTTAAAAGTTATAAGCAACAGTTTTCCATATGTTAGCTGTTTCAATTGGCAACGATTTACAATCCATATTAATATTTATGGAAACATTTTTGCAAGTATTGTCTATTAACCCAATAGGCAGCAGTTTTATAACTAGTACTAGCATTTATAAAGAACTGTTTTATAAGTGTTGCCTATTTCAATAAGTATTTTTTTAATATATTGATTATAGTAACATATTACTAAAAACCAAGAGAAAACTCATTCTAAATCAACATATTCATGACAAGTACACATACATAATTGTCAAATTCCATTTTTAACCTAAATACACATTGATAACCTTTGACACAAGTCACCTATACAAGTCATGGCATCAAAATACTAGTTTAAATCACATATATAATATGAGGCTCTAACTCAAAATATGTAGTGTTGATAGTTACAAAATATTCACTATGCACAACAAATTCATAAAGTGTAGCATCAAAGTCTTTATCATCTCCCAATCTTGATCTCTATTACTCTTCATCTATTTGATCTTCAAATTCTTTGTGGTTAGGTTCTTTCTCTCCTTCAACATAATTTTCCTGTTGAACAGACAAGCATTTACTCAAATTAAATCAAAATCATGAATACCTAATAACTGCAAACAATTACAAACCTCTAAATGAGTTCATACCCATGAACATCTAATCATAAAATTTAGTTCAGAAGGTAATTTGGAGTTGACAAAAATTGCAAGTAAGCAAAGATCACAAGGAAAAAATAAGATGGCAAGGTGTTCCAACATGTCAAAAAATAATCACGCACAAAATGTGGACATGTGGACATCACTAAAAAATGGAACAAAAACATTTGCATGTCACATATAAAAGCCTGAACATATGCTTGGTCTAATTAAAAATCAATATGAAACTCAAGATTCCTGAAAGTAATTTGCCAAAAAGTGATCATCTATGAAAGAGCTAGATCAAGAATACATGAAAAAGTTATGGATAAGGAGTTGGACTAATTTACAAAAGAAAAAAAATGAAAATAAACCTATGTGCATTTCCTTTACTCTGGAACTCAACTCAATCACCAAAATCAAGAATATCTCCAACTAAAGGTCGCCAACCAATTATTACTTATGCTTCCACAGCTTGCACATCTCAATCTGGTAATACTCAAAATTTGAAGAAACAAAGAGAAAATGACGAGGACATAGATTGTCCATAGCTCACATAGAGAGATATTCAGCCAGATTAAAAATAGATATGGATGTGGCATCTTGCTTCTAAATATTTCTTTTTCTTTGGTCCTTAAATCCTGCCAGTGTTTAAGGGCTTAACACCTAGCCTTGAGCATGTTAGAGAAAGATATCACTATAATGTAGCAAAAATACTACAATAACTGTAGGATAACTCATGAAAATCTCATAGTGACCATTATATATATATATATTCATTACATTGTGATTCAAGTCTATGATTCCACAGCATGTTAAAGTTCATTAAAGTAGTTGTTCTCTCTTAGCTAGGGCTAAAGAAAGAACAATTATACAAACACACAAGACTGGAGTACGTGATATTACCTCTACTTAGCTTTTTAACTTTTCATGGCAGTTCAAAAATCAAATAAAAAATGTAACACCCTAATTTTTAACCCAACTTTCTAGAACACATTAGGTTAATCATTAGGTTATTACCTCTTAGTCTAATCATTTTATTAAAATACTTAGCAGGAATTATGGGTAAACTTTTTTTTTGAAAACATAAACCAAAGTGAGAGCCATGCTCTTATCTAAACGAGAAGCAAAAACATCAATCATAAGGGAAAACAAAAGCCAAAGCAAGTAACAATAGACCAACGATCATCACAACAGAGGAGACATTTCATTAATAATAATATAGTTGGAATACATAGGTAGTCACACCCTTATAGAAACGGACTGAACTTGGAATACATAGAAAAATGGAAATACAACAGAAGCAAGAAAAACATAGATAAATCATAACTACCCAAGTACACCTAAAGTGGATAACCTCAAGACAAAAAAAGGTTTATCCCATCTATGTGAGAGTGTGTGCACTAACCCTCTGCTAAGACGTCTGCTATTGGAACCCGGGGAAAGGTGGAGTGTAACCGATCCATGGACGTAGGGCGGCAGGAGTGGGCACACGTGAAGACTGAGCATGAGCTCCTCGATAGGGGTGCCTCTAGGCTCGCCTAGCCAGTCTCGGCTATGTAATAGTCTTCTCACTCTTGCCTCGCATGAACTGAGGTGTAGGAGCAGAGTTCTCGCTAACATATTCGTCGATGGGTCCTCAGAAATCTCGAGGCATCGAACCACCAGTGTACGTCCACAGAATCCTCTCATCTCGCGTCCGAGCGCACTCAAAAACCATCGCATCATCGTAGGGTGACATCGGGGAGAAACGGTAGCTCTGTACAGGGTGTGCAAAGGGGCGTCCGATGAACATGAAGACTCGTATGGTGCACTGCCCCTCAAAATGGTATGATCCGTGATCTAGATCAAAGTGAACCTCCCAAGTCGGCGTATCGACAAAAACCACGAACGTCGCCATCGCTCTTTGAAGATATGATGGAAGAAAGAGAAGGGAGAGAAAGGAGCAAAAATTCTTACTAAAGAATCTAAGTAGAAGTCTCCTATCCTAGAGTTACATCGTTCACATCCTTAGGAACCTTGGGTTTAATTATAAAAGGTGTGCATACATAAAAGATTCATTGTTAGAGTTTATAAAACCAATTATCCAAGGTTCATTCCTTTTAGCATGCGTCTTGATGTTATGAATGCAACATACTAAAACATGAATGCATGGCAATACCTCAATCAAATAACTCAATGAATCACAACTTCAAGAAAGCACACAAGTGGCATAAAGGGCATATAACTTTCAAGTGGATCTTTCCTCAACTTCATGACATTAATCATGGTACTTCAGCATAAGGCCACCCTAAAATAACTAGGTTATGAGCTCATACCTCAGCTAGTCGTTACTAGCTCTTGCTTATTATCTGAATAAGCGAAACATAATAAAATAATCCCGACTACGCAAGTACGGGTAGGGGGCTAGGGATCACCTCTCTTAGGATATATCCTCTTTGAAACGCTTTGCGGGCATCAACCCATAGCAATTTGTCCGCTTTGGTAGGCTGCATCTACTCATACCCTCACAGATTTGTCTCCCCTGCGGGTGCTCAGCCGAACTGGTGTCACCCAGGAAAGTGTGTCTCAGTGCTTTGTCACATAAAAATCTCCTGGGGGTGCTCGGCCAAACTGGTGTCACCCAGGGTTTTCAACTCATGTGGTACTTTAAAACATTTCTTCAACCCTTTTAGGTTTGATGGAAATTCGGCAACATAACAGCTATTAAACCGAATTTCCTTCAAATCGAAACTTATGCCACAAGCTATTCACGCAACATATTCCTCATTTAAACCTCATGCTATGATAAACTTCATGTCTTAAACAATCATGTCCTCATGCATCATAAACATCTCAACATGTCATTGCATCATATAAACATCATAGCATTAACGATTTCTTAATGTCTTATGCATTGACCCTTAAGGTCCTTAACTCACAATCTAAGTTATAAATCATCACAACTTAATCTCTCGGGTGCCTATAGGCTCATATCTAAGTATTCCTCACTCAACACTATGATCACAAACATCTCTAAACCTCAAGAATACAAAATCTAAAATTCTAACTTTACAGATACCTAGGAGTCACAACAATGACCTTTTCTAAGTCCGGTTTGCTCCTAAGGCATCAAGATAAAGTCCTAAATCAATTATGAGTCATTCCTACACATTTAAACTAATTTAAATCCTTGATTATCATTTCTAAACCTTGCTGGATAGAATCCAGAAAAATCAATTACTAAGGGATCTAGAACTCTCAAATTAATTCCTTTCTAGTCACTAACTTCTCTTATCTTGCACATATGAGTTTAACATTAAATATACTCAAACATACTCATATTATCATGATCAAACAGCACATACAGTGGTCATAAAATGGCAAGGCAGAACCGAAAATACATCTCCATACAAAGGCATAAAACTTGGTTTCTAAAGCACATAAAATACTAGTTTCTCTTTCAACCATTTCAAGACTTTCAAAACTCGTTTATACACATTTTTATCATCTAAAATCATCAAAATATTTGTAAAGGCAGTAGCTAAATTAAATTTATCTCAAGAGGTCCTAAATTCATAAAACCTTGTTTTAGACATTTCTTGTACTCATATAAGCTTAGAAAAATTATGAAACATAGATTATGTTACTTGCAACAAACCAAACCTCTTAAGGCCGAAAAATCAAAGACCAAAGAATACATATTTTAAAGTCTTTGTTTGAGACAATAATGGGTAAGTCTATGAGCTCTAAATCCCTTAAGTTGTGACATAAAAGTAAATATGCAATGCACTTTATTTTAGTCTTTATTTAGAGGTGATGACATAAAGTAAATATGCTATGCAACTCCTTATTATCTTAGAAATTTAGTGAGAATATAAACATAAATATGGAAATGCAAGTTCATTCCTTATCCTTGAGCATTTAGTGATGACATAAAATATAAATATGGATGCAAAGTCTTTTATCTTAACTTAGAGCTCATATGAGACTTTTAAAGAGAACAAAAATCTCAACCCAACACTTACCTCATCACAAAGAAGGCTTTAGAGTACTTGAACCAAGTTCTCAAGGGAACTATGAGGTTCTTGAACATCATCATCAAGCTCAAAAGAAACAAATTTTCAAAGAACATAAAACCTCAAATAAAAAGGAACCTAAACCAAAACCTTATGAGGAAGAAAGACAAGGAAAACCGAAACCATTAGCAAGAAAACATAAAGGTGTTCTTGAGCTAAAATCATTTTGAGTTAGAAAGTAAAGATGAAACTTAAAGAAAATAAAAACTCAAGCTCTAGAGGTTCCTTTGAGATGAACACATAGTCATCATCTAGGAGCTCTCATCATTGAGCTATCATGTACCAAACAAGGCCTCTTGGCCGAAACTAAGAGGAAGAAAAACAAAGGAAAGTTTCAAAAAGAAATCCAAGAGAAAGTTAGAGAAAAACTCATTTTCAAGAAAAACAAAGTTTAGAAAGCACTCCTACCTAGAGTGGAGATAAAAAGCTTGATCTTTGAAAAGGAAATGAGATGAACAACTCCTCCTTGAGGGTTGATGATGATTCGACCAAGGGGGGATGAAGAGGTTGGAGATGTGTTTTGGATGAGGTTGTCTTTGAGGTCAAGTGTTTGAGAGGTTTGATGGTGGTTCAAGGTTGTGAGGTGGTGTTTAGAGGTTATGAGATGATTATGTGATGAGAGGATGAAGAGGATGAAGATGAAGAGAAAAGAAGAACTCTCTTGAAACTTGAGAGAAAAAGAAAGGAAACTCAAGAAAGCTTAGAAAACTAAAAGTTTGCAAATGAGCTAAAGTGTTTGCAAGTTCTTCTAATGCACCTATTTATAGAATGAGGAAAATAGCTTAATTCATTTAGTCATTCACTTGAAAAATCAAGCATGGTGGAAAGTATGACAAAGCATGGTGAGTATGACTTGAGGTATGGCTTTGGAGTGTCAAAAATTTGAGCATGTGATGAATATGGGGGGGGGGGAGGAAGCTTGGGCCAGACCAAGTACAGCAAGGGGGAGGGAGTGTTGATCATGTTATTGGGTGCTAATGATAGGTTTAAGTGTAGATTAGTTTAGGTGCAAGGTTGGGAATCATTAAGCATGAGTTTAGGTAACTAAGAATGGGGTTTAAGAGTTTTATGACAAGGTTAAGGAGTGCTCATACACATTTAAAGAGTTTAAAATTCATTTTATGAGTAAACAAGGTAGACAAATTTCCATGATTTAAGGAATTGGAAAGAGAAAATACTATTCAAGACTCCATGACTAGGAATCTTGAATTTAAAATAGAATTTCAAGTTGTAATTAAGCATTCTTAGGTTCTAATCAACTTTAATAAATTATTTTGACTCAAGATTAATTATGGAAATTAATTAATCTTCGATTAGAGCCTGTAACACCCTAAATCTTAACCTAATACTACTAGTATGTATTTAGGTTAATCCTTAGAATATTACCTCTTGGTTTCATTTTTTACTTTGAAAATACTTAACGGAAATATGGGTAAAATTTTTCTTTTTGAATTAAACCAAAGTGAGAGCCATGCATGATTCTTTGAACTGGAATTCAAACAAGTCATATGAGCAAATCATAATAAAACACATAAATAACATGGATACATCAACTGAATATATATATAGATAGTGTGCCTACCAAAAGGCAGGACTATTTGGTACATAGAAGAATGAAATACAACTGAAAAGCAAATACAAGGAAATCATAAAAGCAACACCCATACCCATGTACACCTAGAGTAGACAACCTCATATACAAAAGAAGGTTTGTCCTCAACTATGTGGCATGTGTGCACTAGCTACTACCAATCCTATGCACCTACTCCTGCTGGTCCAAGTACTGAGGGGTGGAATCGATCCACTGGCGGATCTCGGCGGGAGTGGTCATGCGGATCATCAGAGCATGTCCACCGCGGCGAGGACGCATGGATGGCCTACAAGCCAACCTCGGCTAAACCACCTTCTCCTCACTCCCGGCTCTCATCGGTGGGGGAGTGGGGCTGGAGCTCCAACTGTACATGTGCAAGGGCGAGTCCTCTGATGGATCCATCTCCGAATACTGAGTCCGGGGCACGTACTCCGGGTAGTCACGTACGGCTGATGCCTCGGGCTGCATGCGGAGGATCTGCTCGTCGCGTGGTCTATCTCGCTCGAAAATCGTGTTATGATGGTAGGGGAAAGTCGGGGTGAAGCGGTAGCTCCGTACTAGGTGTACGAAGGGTCGTCCCATAAACATGAATACTCTGACTGTGCAGCGACCCTCAAAATGGTATGACCCGAGTGCTGGGTCATGGTGCAGCTCCCATGTCAGGGTGTCGATGAAAAGTACGAAAGTCGCCATCTGAAGATATGACAAAAGAAAAGAAACAGGGAATGAGAATCTTCTAAAAGAATTCTCAGTAGGGCAATCCCTAACTAGGTGACATCATCACATCCTCAAGAACCTTGGGTTTTATTTCTAAAAAGGTGTGTATGCATATAAACTCCTTTTAAGTTAGTTTTCTAAAGCATTAGTTATCCAAGGTCCGTCATATTTTACAATGCGTCTTATGACTAAGCATGGAATACACTAATGACATGAATGCATCATAAAGGTAAACCAATCAATAGAATAACTAAGAAACATTATAATAGTGGCATAAGGTGACAGGTATAAATCTCATAATAACTTTTCTTGGTTTTTCATAGCACATGTGACATTTTAAACATTCACTTTTGTCTCATGGGGCCACCCTAAAACATCTCTAGGTTATGAGCTCATACCTTAACTAGTCGTCACTAGCTCTTACTTATCCTATGATAAGCGTAACATACATAATCCCGACTTAAAGTACAGGCTAGGGGGCAAATTAAGGATCACCTCTTAGGGTCATTTCCTCTTTGAAATGCCCTACTAGCAACTAATGCATAGTAGTATTGTCCGCTTTGGCAAGCTCTGTGTCAATACCTTCACGGATTTGTTTTCTTGAGGGTGCTCGGCTAAACCGGTGTCACCTAAGAAGGCGTCTCAGTGTTGTGTCACATTTAAGTTCTCATGATTTTCAAAAAACAGATCTTTTTCTAAGTTCCTCAAATTTGATGGAAATTTGGCAGCATGATGGCTGTAGACCGAATTTCCCCAAATTTGCTTATGCCATGAAAACATATAGGACATACAAACATTTCTTATGAGGTATATCATCATATAAAACTTCTTCATAGTATATACATCATCACGTTATCATGCATTCATATAAAACTTCTTCATAGAACATACATCATCACATAATCATTCTAATCATGTAAAAACTTCTTCATAGCATATACATCAAACTCATCATAGATAAAGCTCATGTATCATATATCATACTTACATAAATTAAGCATCATAAAAACTCAAGACTTTTTAATGTCTTATGCATTGATCCTTAAGATCCTTAACTCATGTTCTAAGTTATTAATCATCAAACCTAATCTCTTGGGTACCTATGAGGTTGTAACTAAGTATTTCTCTCCTCACATTATGATCAAGAACATCTCTAAACCACAAGGATGCAGAATTTATAATCCTAACTTTATGGGTTCCTAGGAGTCACAACAATGACCCTTTCTAAGTCTAGCTTGCTCCTAAGGCATCAAGATCAAGTCCTAAACCAATTATGAGTCATTCCTACACATGTAAACTAATTTAAAACCATGATTATCAAATCTAATCCTTGCTGGACAGAATCCAGAAAATTCAATAATTATGGGATCTAAATGTAACACCCTCCTAACTACCATGTATTACTCGAGCATTAACATTGTAATTAGAAGAGTATCACTTCCTTTCTATAATATCCACTAGTCAAATGAAATGAAATAAGATAAATCAAACTCTAGAGTTATAAAGAAAACTACTATAAAATGTACATATATTATTACTTTACATACCGCTTTCTTTAATACATACCATACTTGAAGTTAAGTCACTTAAACATAATACAACACAGGAACTACTATCAAAAGATCTACCAAGTTTGCTCAAATATCAAGGTCCAACAAAATACTAAACACACAGAAATGGACCTAAGACATCTAACACCAATTAGTCTACAATTTGGTAAGTTCACGGCACTATACTACACTACATACAAGTCAAAAGCCAGTAAGTCTCATGTCCTCCTACGCGAAACCATTGGCCATCGGTATGATAGCCTCTCCTCAGCCAGGGGCATCTGCAGAGTCTGAGCACAATACAGCATATACACAAATAGGGGTGAGAATATTATAAAATTCTCAGTAGGGTAACCCCTTACATACAGACAGAATATAAACAGTAAATGCATTTATAATAATAAAGAAAAATATCATGTTAGATCACATATATCAATATTAGCATACATGAGTCAAAGAAAATTATATGCAAAATGGTAGTAATCATAAGTGTGTCTCTTATATCACATGGAATTCAACTTAGTGTAGTAGTTCTTTTTATTAACATAGGGAAGGCTTAGATTCACATCAGGTAACATATGTAGTGGATAACTCCTCAGAGGACCATAGACTGCTAGGACATGAGCTCATTCCTATTCGTGATCATCAGACTTCATTTTTTTCCATTTCTGAATCACACACAGTTCTATTTCCTAGTCGATAAGTCTACCAACTCATAAAATTTCTTGGGAAGTTCTTATTTTTGCCTTCCCTCTCTATCACACATAAGCCTTGTTTCTATTTTCCCCGTATGTTAAAACATGCACCATTAAATTTCACATATTCTCTTTTGTCATACAACCATGTCATGGACCTTTCTATTTCAAAGTCAGGTTTATATCCCAGATATAGGCATTCAGTATCATTGGAGTCTCATTCATACTTTATAAACAAGCCTTTCAAACAATTAACATACATTCATATGATATATACTTGGATTAAATAGATTTCTATCATTAACTTAATACATCTTCACCATTCCAGCTTCTTGACAGATTTACCATTATGGTGACAACATTTAATTCTCTATGACACCTCAATGTGTCTAAAAGTCCCTGTAAAAATTTCATAGCAAACAGAATACTAGAACCATGTCAAATAAATTCTACAATATTAGTGGTCAGAGGCCACTTTTTCACAGCTCAGAATAGGATTCACACAATTTTTAACTTTAGTAAATGATAGAAACAACTCAAAATAAAAATCACAGTTATACTTAAAGATGTCTAAAAAACTCTGTAAAAATTTCAAAGGATAACTCTATCATTTACTATGAATAAAAATTTATACAAATTCACAGCTCCAGTACCAAGATTTCAGCCAGCATAGATATACTCTTGGTTCTTGATTTTTCTCAGGCAGTAAAACTCTTTATTATGCACCACGAAAATTATCAGAGTTTCCTTACGATGTTATCTTCAACATATAATTTTTATAGCTCATAAAAATGACTAGAATTGAACCAGAAAATTCATGAACAAATCCTGTCCTGCTGAAATCCGAAAATTCAGCAGCCTAGCCAAAACTTATTTTGACAAAAATCATTATTTAACCTCATCCAAACACTCCACCAAAATTAACACATCAATATCAACATATTATCATCAAATATAACCATAAATTTCGGAATAAAACCCAAAAAAATTTACAGAATAATTTGGAAAGAAAAAGGCCAAAGAAAACCCTACACTTTGAAGCTTTCAAGATCTTGGCTCCAAGATTGATTTCCTTTACTTCCAAGCCTTCTAACCCATACCAAACCCTTCCTTACACAGCTGATAATAAGCTCTCAAAGTAGGAAAAGTTGATGGATTCAAATTCTAATCGGTTAGATTGAAAGATCTTGATGAATGGAATAAGTTTAGTGAAGGGAGTTTGTGATTTTATCAAGTGTAGACAAGGATTTTGGAGCTTTGAATTTAAGTTTCAAGCATTTTGAGGAAGCAAAAATGGAGTTTGGGCTGTCTCCTTTGTTATGGCCGAGAATGAAGATGATAATTATGAGGATTTTGATTTTATTTATATTAAAATAATGTATATAATTTAGCAATTATGAAATTATCTTCTTTGAAATTTTGTAGCATTCTCATTGGCTCTTGAAAAAGGAAAGGATATGTATTGCTCTAGACCATACACTTGTCACCCTAGGTGGCAAGCTTGCACTGGTAGCTTCATCCGGTATAAAAACTACTCACCGTAATTTTACCAAACGGGTAAAACAGTGTACCCGGGTAATCCACTATTGCCTGAAAATTAATTCTAAGTATAAAATATTTATTCCTACCTATTTCTAACCTTAATCCTATAATTTCCAAATTTCAGGCACCTTCACGTCTTGAATCTAAGGTTTCAGCTGTTCCGGTGGGTCTACGGGGCCTGCAAAACACTATTCACGTTTTTTTTTTTTTTTTTTTTTTACGTTCGTTACATTGTTCTCATCATTTTTGTGTACACCAAAATTTTGATATTCTTACTACTAAAGCCTCAATTATTTTCTGGAAAAAAAATTAGGATGTTACACTAAAACTCTCAAATTAATTCTTTTCTAGTTTCTAACCTATCCTATCTTTCACATATGAGTCTTAGCATTATTTTTACTCAAACATAAGCATATTATCATCATTAAAACATCACATACAGTGGCAATAAATGGCAAGGCAAAACCGAAGTGTGCATCTCCATAAAAGGCATAGAACACAATTTTTTAAGCACATAGAATACTAGTTTCTCTTGGAACCTTTTTAGAACTTTCAAAACTCATTTATAAACACTTTTATCCTTTAAAATCATAAAAATACTTGAGAGGCCAGTAGCTAAATCATTTTCATCTCAAGAGGTTCTAAATTCATAAAACTTAGTTCTACATATTCCTTATACTCATATAAGCTTAGAAAATTTAAGAAACACATTTTTAACACTTGGAAAACTTAAAACCTCTTAGGGCCGAAATCTCAACTATGGAAAATAATTATTTTAGACCTTTGTTTGAGACAACAATGGGCAAGTCTTTGAGCTCTAGGTTCATTAAAGTGATGGCATAAAGATAAACATGTTTATGCACTTGTTTTAGCTTTTATTAGAAAGTAAAGTGAAAGCATAAAATAAATATGAGATGCATCATATTATTATTTTTTATATTTAGGTGAGAACTTAGTGATAGCAAGGAAAATAAACATGATGTGCAAGGCATAAAAGTAAACATGATGCAAGGTTCATTTTATGGTTAGCTAGAGCTCATTCAAGACTTTAACAAGATAACAACCCAACACATATCTCATTACAAAGAGAGCTTTAGAGTTCTTGAACCAAGTTCTCAAAGGAACTATGAGGTTCTTGAATCATCATCATCAAGCTCAAACAAAACTTTCTTAAACAAATGAAACCATAAAGATCAAAAGGAAATAGAGACCGAAATATTAAAGAAAGGAAACAAGGAAACTGAAATCAAAATGTGCAAGGAAAATAAAAAGGTTTCTTGAGTTGAAATCACATAAGTTAGATAATGAAGCTTAAAGAAAGGAAAAACTCAAGCTTTAGAGGTTTCTTTGAGATGATCACAAGGTCATCATCTAGAAACTCTCATCATCAAGCTATCATGCTCATAAACAAGGCCAAGAGGCCGAAATGAAAAAGAAAAAGAAAAACAAAGGAAAGTTCAAAAAGAATCCAAGAGAAAACTAGAGAAAAACACATTCTTGAGCAAAACAAGTTTGAAAAGCAAATCCCTACCATGATGAAGATGAAAGCTTGAACTTGAAAAGGAAAACGAGAAGAGCAACTCCTCCTAAGGTGGTGTGATAGCTTCGGCCAAAGAGAAAGAAAAGGAAAGGAGATGTGTTTTGAGGAAGCTTGTGTTTGAGGTTTAGTGTTTAAGAGATTTGATGATGATCTAAGGTTATGATATGGTGGATTGAAGTGGTGAGGTGATAATGTGAAGAGAGGATGAAGATGAAGAGAAAGAACTCTTGGAACTTTGAGAGAAAAGAAAGAACTAGCAAGATAACTCTAGAATTCTAAACTTAGCAAATGCTTCAAGGTGCAACTAAGCTATCACAAGCATCCTATTTATAGAAAAACAAAACCATGGGCTCACCAAGGGGGGAGTGGCCGTAGCATTGGAGGGAAAAGGGAGAGAAAAATATCTCTTTGATTGTGTCATAGAAGCATTGTTTGAAGTATGGAGTTCATGACACAAAGTAAGGCTTGAAGCATGGGTTTTTGAGTGAGCTTTTCTTTTAATTTTGCAAGAAATAAACCTTCTAGAAACTCAACATGGCTGGAAGCTTTTCAGCCACAAATAAATGTGGGAAATGATTTATTTCAATTGGTTATTTACTTGGAAAATCAAGTGTGATGGAAAATATGACAAGGTATGGTGTATGTGACTTGAGGTATGGCTTTGGAGTGTTAGAAAATTGAACATGTGATGCATATGGAGGGGGGAAAGCTTCGGCCAGACCAGGGCAGCAGATAGAAGGTGAGGTTTGATCATGTAATTGAGTGTTAATGGTGGGTTTAAGTGTAGGTTAGCTTAGGTACAAGGTTAGGAGTAATTAAGCTTAAGTTTAGGTAGCTAAGTATGAGTATTTAGGATTTTATGACAAGGTTAGGAGTGCTCATACATCATTAAAGAATTTTAAACTCATTTATGAATAAACAATGTGTAACAATATTCCATGATTTAAGGAATTGGAGAAAGGAAACACTATTCAAGATTCCATGACTAGGAATCTTGAAATTAAAATAAGATTTCAAGGTGTAATCAAGCATTATTAGGTTCTAATCAACTTTAATAAATTATTTTGACCCTAGATTAATTATGGAAATTAATTAATCTTCGATTAGAGCCTAATATTGCTTAGGTTTGCTTAATCGCGATTAGAGCCTAATATTGCTTAGGTTTGCTTAATCACGCGATTAAGCGTAAAAACATGAATCTAGGGGCAAAATCGTAATTTTGCACTAATTTTGCCCGAGACCTCTATAATTAAAACTGAGGTCATAGAATACATAAAAACGCCTTTCAAAACCATCTGGAGAAGTTTCGGGTTCATCCGGCACTTGCAAACAGGTAAAACACCGCAGGGGCGTTTTGGTCATTTTGACCCGAAAACTCGAAAAACGAGATTTTCGATCCCGGAAAGGTACACAGGTCATCTAATCCCCTTTCAACATTGAGTTTGCCCTTCGAGTACTGTCGGATCGGCTTTCCTCGAATTCTGGGCCGAAAATGACCTTAGGGGCATTTTGGTCATTTTCACTCTTAACAGAAAAATCGGGGCGTTACAAAGCCTAATATTGCTTAGATTTGCTTAATCACGCGATTAAGCTCAAAAACACAAAACTAGGGACAAAATCGTAATTTTGCACTAATTTCGCCCGGGATCTCCGGGACCAAAACTAAAGTCACATAATACATAAAAACGCCTTTTAAAACCATCTGGAGAAGTTTCGGGTTCATCTGGCACTTTCAAACGGGTAAAACACCACAGGGGTATTTTGGTCATTTTGACCCGAAAACTCGAAAAACAAGATTTTCGATCCTGGGAAGGTACACAAGTAAACTAATCCCCTTCCAACATTGAGTTTACCCTTCGAGTACTACCGGATCGACTTTCCTCGAATTCCGAGCCGAAAATGACCTCAGGCGCATTTTGGTCATTTTCACTCTAACAGAAAATCGGGGCGTTACAAAAAATAGAGCAAAGGACAATGCTTTTTGAACTTTTCATACATATAAAAATCAAACATGCCAATAGCCCAAAGAAAGCAATACTTAGTTGTGTAAAAGTAGGAATGCCTTTTTGTAAGAGTAATGTCTGGCCACAATAAAAGCAGCAAAAGTCATAGAAACATCAATATGACCATCATACGTAGCCCTGTATCATAAGCAACAATAAGCAACCAATATCAGCCAATCTTCCAAACCTACAGATCTGGATGCACTACTATCAGCTTAAAACAATGGATACATACATACATAAACAAATATCAAGTAAAAGACAATGATATTCATTCATAGCTATTATAAGAATACATAACTTACCAAATTCTATGCATAAATAAATATCGTGATGATCACAAAAGGTGTATAACATCATTGAATTATTTTAACAAATAAAGTTCACATTAAATTTCTAATTAGATAATCATATAGAGAAAGGCCTAAAAATTTGATATTTTGGTTTAATATCAACACACTTATTGTGAAAAAATTGTTAATCTCGATATATGTGGCTAAAAGATAAAATTACCATATTTTGCATTTGCTTACTCCTTTAATTTGGATTATTTGGGTCTTAAAACTATATCATTTTGCATGGTTCATGATAACATGTCTTAAAGGCAGAAGCATTTACTAATTATAGCCTTAATTTTTCGGGTTTGAGAGAAGAGGGACTATGGATCACAATGCCCAACCATTTACTTTCAAGATACATTAGCTTTACCTTTCTTCCCTATGAAATATTTCTATTGAGTATTCATATACTATGCTTTAATCGTATTAATAAAAGTGCATGACATATTAACAAAATCAAAACACAAATAATGACAGGTATCCAATTCCAACCGCAATATTCAAGCGAGTTCTAAATAATATATCGAATTCAAGTATTCAACAACTGAAAAGTATTATTCTCAAACCTTCATTTTCAATTCACATGATAAATAGCAGAGGAAAGATTATTTGCCTAAATTCAACAAAAATGAAGAACTACTTAAAAAGATTTAAAGTGTCAAGTCATCACAAAAGTTAAGACATGTTGACAAATTAATCAGTCTTAAATGATAAACACAAGCATCAGGGCACTAAACAGGCAGAGCAAACTCATGACACATAACATGCAGGAGGCATCATTCCTGTAGTAATCCCATGTCATTTTTCTCCTTCTTAAAACTTTGGATGAAATTTTCACAATGATTTTTTTTGTAATCAATAAATAATTTGTAGTTTCTGTTCTTCACAAGATCAGCTAAATCTATTCTACATCACAGTTTTATTTAACAACATGGGGTGCAGAGCTGAACATAGACACTTTCAGGTAGGATTACAACCAAAAATCAACAAATCCTAAATTTAACTCATTAATGGGTATTCAAATCCATCGTTCAGAATATAAATATCTAAACATAAATCACTTCAACATAACAAGTATCAAAGTGAAGTCATTTTATCCTTCTCTTAAATCAAGTTCATAGTCAAGCCATTTAAACCACCTACCTCATGATTGCTAGAAACCCTTGAAACGGCATCAACGAAAGCCTTGTCGAAGCCCCGTGAGTTATCAATCCTAGCCATATTGACAAAAAATAGTGTCGTTCCCAGAATAACAGTGATGTAATCCCCCAATTCAAACGCCTTAGAGTCCTCCCTTACCAACCTCAACAACTCTTCTTCGGTGTCAGCGGTGTCGGCATCTCTAATAGAAGTTCGAACAACGAATCTGTGATGAGAAAGCAACAATAACAGTGAGACTGACTGGAGATAATAAAATGTATGTGAGAAAGCATACCTTGAGAGAGAGAGAGAGGCTGACGAGAGCTCAATGACCACACCTTCTGCTCTAAAAATCGCCTTCAGTACTCTTAGGAATGCACTATTCTAGGACGATCAGGGATGATGGCAGAGCAATAGGCGCGAAGTAACACCACCAGATCAACGATCACTTGTAACAGAGGAAAAGGGCGGTATCCAAGAGGACGTGATGCTTTTCGGCATGAGGGACACAACCGCGGTGTTCCCAGGTGCGGTGACGGCAACAGCAGCACTCGACAGAGAACACTAGGAGGGGACGATTCAGGCTCTTTCATCGGCGCTTGCAAGCGAGAAACTTGCTCAGTGGTTTCCCTTTCCTATTCTCTTTGTTGGATAGGTTTTTGGTAGAAAAAGTTTCCTTTCCCTTTTTGTTTTGGGCCAAAATGTATTCTTTTGGGTTAAGAAGAGAGTTTTAACAAATATGGGTGGGAAAGTGAATTTTGTTCCAGCCTTAGAAGATATAATACATTAGGGAACGGTTTTTTATATGCACTCTAAATTTGATGTGTATTAGCAATGGTTTTTAAGCTTATCATTTGCAAATTTATATAAGCAACATCAAAATAAGTGTTGTCTAAAATAAAAACAATACAACAATTTATAAACCGTTGCTTACATATACTAAGAGAACGGTTTTACATTGTTGCAATAACATACTATATAAATTCTATTACACCAGCAACACTAAAATAAACCGTGGTCGTAGACCTTTTTAAGCAATGGTTTCTTTGGCGTTGCCAAATTTAGCGTTGCCATAGCTAAGAAATGTTGTAGTGAATTGGGTTTATTGTAAAAAGGTGAGCATGTACGTAGTTGATTATTAGGTTTTTAAACATAATTATCCAAGGTTCATTTATTTTATAATGAATCTTAATGTCATGTATACAACATAGCAAAGCATGGATGCATGATAATACATTATGCAAGTAATCAATAGAATACAACATCAAGAAACATCTTCATATAAGTGGCATAAAGTGGCATGTAACTTCTCATGTAAAACTTTCTCTTTTCTCAACTATGTGACATTAAAACATCATACTTTGCATCATGGGGCCACCCTAAAGCATCTCTAGGTTATGAGCCCATACCTTAACTAGTCGTTACTAGTTCTTACTTATCCTATGATAAATGTAAACATAATAAATCCCAACTTCTAGAGTACGGCCTAGGGGCATAAGGATCACCTATCATAACCTTTAATTTGAGTCCATAGGAATATTTCCTTCTTTGAAATGCTCTGCTGGAGTCTACTGCATAGCGAAATGTCCGCTTTGGCAAGCTCAATGTCAATATCCTCATGGATTTGCCTCCTCCCCACCGGAGCCGAAGAAATGTGTCTCAATAATGTGTCATGTTTAAAATCTCATGAAGTTTTCAAAAACATTCTCAAGTCCTCAAATTTGATGGAAATTCGGCAGCATAACTGCTGTATGCCGAATTTCTTCAAATTTGCTTTATGCCACAAGAACTCGTAGTGCATGTACTTTCACATTCAATTTCACATTTCAAGATAAATCACTAAAGTCATATAAACAGTTTCATCATAGTGTAACATCCTAATTTTTAACCCAATACTCCTAGAGCATATTCAGGTTAACCATTAGTTTATTACTCTTTAGTCTCATTCTTTCTTAAATTACTTAGCGGAACATACTAGTAATTTTTTTTTTTTGAAACATAAAGTAAGAGCCGCATATAACTTAAACATTCGCTAACATATGTTGTAACTCATGAAGAATAAATCACAAGATAGAAAAACATATTATAGCATTAAATAATCAATAGCACACCAAAGGTAATATTGCATTAATATTGTAACACCCTAATATTCAACCCAATACTGCTAGAACGTACTGAGGCTAAATATTAGTCATTACTTCTTGTTTCAGTTTATTTATCATTGAAAATACTTACTGAAAATACAAGCCAAATTTTCTTCTTTTTTTTTTTAAAACCTCAATAAAGTAAGAGCCGCGTGTAGCATATATATCATCAATATAAAATAATGCGGAAATTTAAACATCAAGAAGGCTCCATAATGAACATAACACATCATATATATTAAGCTACCCACCTAGAGGTGAGTTAAGTTGGAATACATAAGAACGAAATACAAATACATAAAAGGGATATACATGGGAAACGAAATGCGTAGAACACGAACCTACATGGTGCACCTAAGATAGACAACCTTAACAAAAGAAGGTCATCATAGCTAGTGAGGTGTGTGTGCACTAAGACTCCAACAGTGGTCTACGGGAACATATCCAATCCATGGTCGTAGCTCGACGAGGACAGGTACAGCAGATGGTCGCACGTGACCTCCACATCTAGGGCGCATGGCTGGCCTCCTCGAAATGATACGATCTATGCTTCGGATCGTAGTGGAGCTCCCATGTGGGCATGTCAACGAATAGGACGAAGGTCGCCATCAGAATCTGAAGACATGATGGAAAGAAAAGGTAGGGGAATGAGAATCTTTACTAAAGAAACTCAGTAGGGTTTTCCTCCTATCTAGGTGTCATCATCTACGTCTCCAGGAACCTCGGGTTACTTATGAAAGGTGGGCATATATTAGTTCAATTATGAAGTTCTAAAATGTTAATTACCGAGGCCCGTTCTTTTTAGCATACACTCTTGTACTTACATGGATGCATCATAATTCATTATGATATGCGGAAATAACTAACTTATAGAGCATAAAACATCAAACATAAAACATAGAGCATATAACATGGATCATAGAGCATAAACATAGAATATGGAATCATAATCATAGAACTTGGTACATGGTACATGGTGCATAGAGCATAGCACATAAGACATAGAACATGGTACATGGTGCATAGATCATAGATCATAAAACATAAACATGGAACTTGGTACATGGTACATGGATCATATTGCATAAAGCACAAAACATAGAACATAGGGCATAAACATAGGACATAGTTCATAAACATGGGACATAGAGCATAAGCATAAAACATAAGGCATGGAACTTAAAGACACAAATGTCTAGTTATATCTGGGCGTTATGTATCGCCGTCTCCAATATAACAATAAATCATAGAATAACTTTAGTCACATCTGGGCATTACATATCGCCGTCCCCAGTATGACAATAAATCTTATCTTGGTTACTTAGGTGACATTAAGACATTTACTTTGAACATGGGGCCACCCTAATTGTTCTCCCTTTCGAGAAACTTCTAGGTTATGAGCTCATACCTCACTAGTCGTCACTAGCATAAAGACTTATCCCTTTTGATAAGCTAAGGTCCCGATATAAAGTACGGGCTAGGGGGCTAGAATCACCTCATCCTTCATCCCTTTTGATGGTTTCAAAGGATCATTTTCTCATAGAATCACCTCGTCCTCCATCCCTTTTGATGGATTCAAAGGATCATTTTCACATAGTTTGAATCACCTCATCCCCATCCCTTTTGATGGTTCAAAGGATCATTTTCACATGGTTTGAATCACCTAATCCCCATCCCTTTTGATGGTTCAAAGGATCATTTTCACATAGTTTTTGTCACCTTAAGTCTTAGCATGTTATAACAAGATGCCACATAAATCATGCATGTTACATATTTCATATAATTTTAACATAGGCATCTCTAGGGTTCTTAAGAGAACAATAACATGCAATTCCATCATCACATAGCATCATATAAGTCATGAGATAACATATAAATTCATCAATCATAGAGGGTACACAAACCATTCCCTTAAAAGCAAAAACCCCTAATCGAGTAACCTCAAACTTCCAAATTATTTTCTTGTACCTCTAAGGGATTGATTAACCTCATTACCACAATTTATTAAGTCTTAGAACCTAATTAATTATGGCTGGACAGTAGGTAGTAAACATATTTTGATGAATTACGGTGTTCTAGAAGTTGCATTTTAGGTCCTTTCTCATTACCGACTTTTTCTATGATGCAAAAATTAATACCTAAACCAATTATGAGTCACTCTCACTCATCTAAACATGTTATAATGTGATTTTACAAACTCAAACAAGGCTGGAACAGAATGCATATTTTCAGCTCCGAAGGAGTTCTAGAAATCACATTTTCAAACATATAAAGTTATTAAGCATACCTAAGATGCCTAGAACAATTATCATACAATTGGTAAGGTATTTCCACACATACGGACCACCCAAAACAGAATTTAAGGTGCTGGAAAATAACAAGGCAGAACCGAAAATAATAACATCATATGATACATAGAACTTTGTTTCTAAAACTCATAAATAGCTAGTTTCTCTTGGAACCTTTTTAAAACTTATAAAACTCACTTGCAAATAATTTATTTCTTTAAAATCTCCATCAAATACATGAGGGCAGTGACCATATTAAATAAACCTCAAAGGGAAATTAAATCATGAAATCATACTTAAAATATTTGTCATTGTCACCTATGCTTAAGAAAAATCCAAAGACATAGATTATAGGCCCTTGTGACTAAATGAAACTCATTCTAGCTTCATTATCACCACATGGCCAAAATGTACATTCCAAGGAATGTCTACATATTTAACATTTTCTTAGGATGAAGAGGGCAAGTCTTTGAGCTCTAGGGGTTTTAGGTGATAACATAAACATAAACGTGATATGCACTCCATTTTAGATTTGCTTAGAAAGTAAAGTGAGAGCTCAAAATAAATATGAGATGCAAGTTCACTTCTTTATCTTTGAGTTAAGTGATAACTTGAAATAAGACATGAAATGCAAGTTCATTTCTTTATCTTGGGAGTTTAGTGATAGCATAAAATAAATATGGATGCAAGTTCACTTCTTTATCTTATCTAGAGCTCCTCCAAGACTTTTAAAAGAACAAAGCTTAAACCCAATACTCATCCAATATAAAAAAGTAAGCTTTTCTAAGCTTTAAACATAAAAGAGCTATATAACATAAGCAAGACTTAAAGAAAAACTCAAGCTCTAGAGGTTTTCATGAGAGATGTACACATAGTCATCTCTAGAGAACACTCATCATCAAGCCATTATGCTATAGGCCTTGAGGCCGAAAACAAAAAGGAAATAGGGAACCAAAACCAAAACTTGAAGAAAAAGGAAAGGAAAACTAAAATACTTCAAGATCAAAAGCAAGCTTCAAGCTTTAGAAGTTGTTCAAGTGTTAAACACCATCATGAAACCTACATCATCAAGCTCTCATTTTTCCAAGTTCCTAAGGGCTCTATGGCCAAAATCTCAAAGGAAAAAGAAAGGTTCCAAAAAGGTCAAGAGAAACATAAAGCTCATTCTTTACTTAACTTGTAAAAGACAAAACTTTTCCTTAGGAAAGATTCAAGCTTTAGAGGTTTTCTTGAGAGATGAACACAAGGTCACCTCTAGAAAACACTCATCATCAAGCTATCATGTTTAAGGTCTTGAGGTCGAAATCAAGAAGGAAGGAAAATGAAGAAACCGAAAAGGAAAACTACATCAAGGTTTATCCAAGCATCATTTTCCAACAAGATACAAGCATAAAGAACAAAGAAAGCATTTTTAGAAAAGATCCCTATGAAAGAGAAGTATTCTTGAAGATGAAGAAAGGTTTGATCTTTGAAGAGAAAGCAAGAAGAAATCTCCTTGCAACTTGATATGTGACTTCGGCCTTGAAGAGAAATGGAGAAAGGAAGTGGGTTGGCTTGTGTTTGAGCTTGGGAATGTGTTTGGATGAGAGCTAGATGGAGATTGAGGGTGGAGGAGGTGGCGGTTTCCTTCTTTGAATGTGGAGGAGGAAGAAACTTTAAGAGAACTCACACTTTCTCACAGAAACTCAAACTTGGCAAATGATGTAAAGTGAAGCAAAGCTCACCAAAGCAAGGTATATATAGAGCTTGAGTCATAAAGAGGTAAATGGAGGGGGTGGCCTAATGGCTTCTTGGAGAAAGAAGAGAGAAAAATATCTCCTTGAGTTGTCATGTCATGGAAAAGTGTGAAGTATGGTGAAAGCTTGAATGACATAAATCAATTCTTTTTTAATGAAATATTTCTTCTAGAAAGGGAGGGAAAAGTGGTGGTCATGAAAGAGCCAAAGGAGGGAATTTTCATTTCAAATAATCATGTATTAGTATGGTATTAAGGAGTAAGTAAGGTTAGGTCACTAATCAAGCTTTTATCATTAAGTATCTAGGTGACTAATTAGGTACTTTAGGCCATGATTAATTTGGATTAGGAGAAATCTTGTTGGATTGATGGAGTCAAATTTCAATGACTAAAAACCTAGGGAATGACATATTTCCTTGAATTGGGGAAAAGTGTAATCATGGTGAAGTATGATGTGGATGATGTGGTGTGACTTGAGGTGACCCTTGAATGACTAAAAAACATAAATAAAACAATTCTTTGAATGTTTGAATTTCAAGCATGTGGAGAATGTGGAGTCAAACTTTATTGACTAGAGATTAGGGAGCAATCACCTTTTCTTGGAAATAGGGAATGTGAATAGTAAAAATACTATTCTAGATGCTTTCTTGAAGAAATATGACTAAAAATGGGTTTTAAGTATCTTTAAGCAATTTTAGGTTCTAATCCACCTTAAATAATTATTTTAGCTCTAGATTAATTAGGGAAATTAATTAACCTTTCATTAGAGTCTAATATTGCTTAGGTTTCGAGTTAAGTAACTCGTTAAGCTTAAAATGTATCAAGTGGGGTAAAATTGTAATTTTTCTCAAAAACTGCCCGGGGCTACCGGGACTTAAACAAACATAGGTTATGCCTTAGAAACATTGTTTTAGACCTCCGGGACAAATCCGGGTCCAAACTAAACTCGAAACTACCTTAAATTACTGTAAGGGTATTTTGGTCATTTACGCGTAGAAACCTCAGAAATGAGATTCTTCTGCTCTATTAAACATTCTAATACATAGAATCCTCTTCATATATTGAGTTAGCCCCTCGAGGACTACTGGATCAGCTATCCTTGAGTTCCGGGCAGAAAACGACCTCAGGGGCATTTTGGTCATTTTCACTCTAACAGAAAATCGGGGTGTTACAAATATCATAACATGCTCACCTAAAGGCGAGACTTAGTTTGATACAAAGAGGCAAATACAACATAAGGCAGATAAAACTGAAATAGAAATACAAAGGAAAACATAAAGGAAAGACACCCTTACCCTAGTGCACCAAAAATGGATAACCTCTATAACAAAAAAAGGTTTATCCTAATCTATGTGTAGTGTGTGCACTAACACTCCCCAAGAACCTCTACTACTATGGTCCCGAAAAAGGTGAGACATAACCGATCCACTAACATAACTTAGTAAGAGTAGGCATGTGCTTTGGCCGGATGTGTACTCCGTGATAGGGGCACATGGCCGACCTCCCGGCCAATCTCGGCTGAGTCACAGTCTCCTCGCTCCCCTCTCTCATGAACAGGGGAGTAGGGGCAGAGCTCTGACTATACATGTGGGTCAGTGGGTCCTTCGAGGGGTCAGCTCCCGATGACTGTGAATGGGGTACGTAGTCGAGGAAGTCACGTATGGCCGATGCAGTCGTATGCGTACGGAGCATCCTCTCGTTCTGCGTTCGGGCATACTCAAAAACCATGTCGTCACCATAGGGGGATGTCGGGGAGAACCAGTAGCTATGTACTGGGTGTGCAAAGGGACGTCCTATGTACATGAAGACTCGAACAGTGCATCATCCCTCAAAATGATATCACCGATGCTCGGGGTCATAGTGAACCTCCCATATGGGAGTGTCAATGAACAGCACGAAGGTGGCCATTTGAATCTGAAGACATGATGGGAAAGAAAGAGAGAAAGAAAGGGAGTGAGAATCTGACTAAAGAATCTCAGTAGGGAACCTCCTATCTCAGGTGACATCGTCAACATCCTCAGGAACCTTGGGTTTATTGTAAAAGGGTGAGTATGCATAGAGTTCATTATTAGGTTTATAAACATCATTATCCAAGGTTCATTCATTTTAGAATGAATCTTAATGTTATTTATACAACATAGCAAGGCATGAATGCATGCTAATACACTATGCAAGTAAATCAATAACACACAACATCAAGAAACATATAAGTGGCATAAAGTGGCATATAATCTTTCATGTGAAACTTTTCTCTTCTCTTAACTATGTGACATTAAACATCATACTTAGCATCATGGGGCCACCCGAAAACATCATCTAGGTTATGAGCTCATACTTTAACTAGTCGTCACTAGCTCTTACTTATCCTATGATAAGCGTAAACATAATAATCCCGACTTCTAGAGTATAGGCTAGGGGGCATAAGGATCACCTATCATAACCTTTAATTCGGGTAGTCCATAGGAATATTTCCTTCTTTGAAACACTATATTGGCATCTAGTGCACATCGAATTGTCTGCTTTGGCAAGCTCTATGTCAATACCCTCACGGATTTGCCTCCTCCTCACGAATTGTCTCACTTTTTAAAATCTCTTGTAGCTTTTCAAAAACATTATCAAGTCTTTCAAATTTGACGGAAATTCGGCAGCATAATGGCTGTATACCAAATTTCCTAAAATTAGCTTTATGCCACATAAACTCACAATGCATGTACTTTCATATTCAATTTCACATCTCGGAATAAATTACTAGAATCATATCAACGGTTTCATCATAGCACATGCATCACACATAATCATAGCATCCAAAATAATAAGATCACAGCATCATAGATCTTATGCTTAAAATCCGATTAATCTAATATCTACTCTTAACCTTTTATGCATTTAGGGAATTATTACCAATAATTCTTACTAATTATCATGATTAGGATCAATTCTAAACCACATAGTGCAGAATCTATGTTTCACAATTACAAGTATCTAGGAGTCACAACATTGACCCTTTCTAAGTTCCGTCTTCTCCTAAAGTACTAAGATCAATTCCTAAACTAATTATGAGGGATTCCTACACATCTACACTAATTATAAACCATGATTACTGCATCTGAACGTCGCTGGACAGAAACAACATTCTTTGTATTCTAAGTATTCTAGAATTCTCATTTTAAATCTTTTCTAGCTACTAGTTTTTCTTACATTTCACAAATTAATTCTAACATCAATTGTACATGAATCCACTCATTTTAACATAATAAAATCATCATCATATAGTGAGAAAAATAGCAAGGCAGAACCGTGAACATCCATCATGTAACATCCTAAATTTTAACCCAACTCTCTAGAACATATCAGGTTAAACATTAGGTTATTACTTCTTAGTCTCATCACTTTACTAAAATACTTAGCGGAAATTACGGGTAAATTTTTTTTTTTGAAAATATAAAACAAAGTGAGAGCCGCATTCTTAGTCTAATCGTAAGACAGAAATATAAAACATGATTAGAAAGCAGAGAGTAACATGGAAATTAAGAACAACTAACAACAGAGCAATGACCACCATAATAACATAAACATTTCATTAATAACATAATTAGAAATACATATGTAGTCATAACCTCATAGGGACGGGTAGAGCTTGTAATACAACATACAACAGAAACAAGAAAGTAGTAAAGTACATGGTGCGATGGCAAAGTAAAAACCAACTACACTACCCTCATACCAAGCTATGAGTACTAGGCTAAAACCCCATCCCAAAAGATACCGCCGAATGGGAAAATCCTCATGACTGCTCGGGCACTCGAATAGCTCTCCGATGAGGTCTAGTGGTGACGGGGATCCTCGGGTGATGGAGGTAGATAACCGGGGAATCGCTCGATCTCCTCCTGAGTGGGGCAGTGGAATGAGAAGGGAACGTGTGTCGGCTGGACGTGAGCCCCTCGGCGCGGGCGCATCTCGACTCTCCTTGCCAAGCGTGGCTGCATCACGGTATCCTCACTGCCCTCTCGCCTAAATGGGGGAAAGGAAGCAGAACTCTCCGAATAGACATGCATCGGCAAGTCCTCAGACAGATCGGTCTCCGACCTCCTCGAGCGAGGCACATACTCCGGGTAGTCACGAACACCTGAGGTGGACGAGCGGGCATGACACAACTACTCGTCGCGAGGGCGGGTGTGCTCAAAGATCAAGTCGTCGCCACCAAAAGGAGCAGTAGGAGTGAACTGGTAGCTGGACACTGGATAAGTAAAAGGCCGACCCATGTACACAAAAACAAGAACAGGACAACGACCCTCAAAGTAATAGGAACGATGCTCCAGGTCGTAGTGCACCTCCTAGACGGGCGTCTCAATGAAAACCACTAACGTCGCTATCGCTCTCTGAAGATGTGGTGATGGAAGAAAGAGAAGGAAGAGAAAGGAGTGAGAATTCTTACTAAAGAATCTCAGTAGGAGTGTCCTATCCTAGGGTTACATCATTCACATCCTTAGGAACCTTGGGTTTAGTTATAAAAGGTGTGCATACATAAAGGTTCATTAATTAGGCTTTATAAAACCAATTATCCAAGGTTCATCCCTTTTAGCATGCATCTTGATGTTATGAGTGCAACATATTAAGACATGAATGCATGGCAATGCCCCAAACAAATAATTCAATGAATCACAACTTCAAGAAAACACACAAGTGGCATAAAGGGCACAAAACTTTCAAGTGGATCTTTCCTCAACTTCGTGACATTAATCATGGTACATCAGCATAATAAGGCTACCCTAAAATAACTAGGTTACGAGCTCATACCTCAGCTAGTCATCACTAGCTCTTGCTTATTATCTGAATAAGCAAAACATAATAAAATAATCCCGACTATGCAAGTATGGTAGGGGGCAGGGATCACCTCTCTTAGGATATACCCTCTTTGAAACGCTTTGCGAGCATTAAGCCACAGTAATTTGTCCGCTTTGGTAGGCTGCATCTACTCATACCCTCACAGATTTGTCTCCCCTGAGGGTGCTCGGCCGAGCCGGTGTCACCCAGGAAAGCACGTCTCAGTGCTTTGTCACATAAAAATCTCCTGGGGGTGCTCGGCCGAATCGGTGTCACCCAGGATTTTCAACTCATGTGGTACTTTAAAACATTTCTTCAACCCTTTTAGGTTTGGCAGAAATTCGGTAGCATACCAGCTGGTAAACCGAATTTCCTTCAAACCAAAACTTATGCCACAAGCTAATCACATAACATATTACTCATGCTATGATAAACTCATATTTCAAACAATCATTTCCTCATGCATCATAAACATCTCAACATATTATTGCATCATATAAACATCATAGCATTAACAATTTCTTAATGTCTTATGTATTGACCTTAAGGTCTTTAACTCACAATCTAAGTTATAAATCATCAAAATTTAAACTTTCGGGTACCTATAGGTTCATATCTAAGTATTCCTTGCCTCACACTATGGTCAAGAACATCTCTAAACCTCAAAGATGCATAATCTAAAATCCTAACTTTACGGGTACCTAGGAGTCACAACAATGACCCTTTTTAAGTTCGGTTTGCTCCTAAGGCACCAAGATCTAGTCCTAAACCAATTACGAGTCATTCCTACACATTTAAACTAATTTAAAACCATAATTATCAATTCTAAACCTTACTGGACAGAATCCAGAAAATTCAAACATCAAGGGATCTAAAACTCTCAAATTAATTCTTTTCTAGTTGCTAACTTCTCTTATCTTTCACATATGAGTTTTAACATTAATTATACTCAAACATAATCATATTATCATCATCAAAACAGCATATACAGTGACCAAACATAGCAAGGCAGAACCGAAACCAAGTCTCCATATAAAGGCATAAAAACATAATTTCCAAAGCACATAAAATACTAGTTTCTCTTGGAACCTTTTCAAGACTTTCAAAACTCATTTATAAACATTTTTATCATCTAAAACTCTCAAAATATTTGTAAGGGCAGTAGCTAAATTAAATTTCTCTCAAGAGGTCCTAAATTCATAAAACTCGGTTCTATACATTCCTTGAACTCACATAAGCTTAGAAAAATTATGAAACATAGTTTTCTACACTTGTAACCAACAAAACCCTTAGGGGCTGAAATCTCAAGCTAAAGAAATAAATATTTTCAAACCTTTGTTTGAGACAACAATAGGCAAGTCTTTGAGCTCTAGGTTCCTTTAAGTGAGGACATAAAAATAAACATGCTCATGCACTAGTTTTAGCTTGCATTAGAAAGTAAAGTGAGAGCATAAAATAAACATGAGATGCAACTTATTATTATCTTTGGTATATTAAGTGAGGGCTTGAAATATAAACATGATAATGCAAAGCTTGAAACATAAACATGATAATGAAAGTCATTTATTATCTTGATACTTAGTGATAGCAAGGAAAGTAAATATAATGTGCAAGGCATAAATATGAACATGGATGCAATATTCATTTTAATCTCATCTAGAGCTCTTACAAGACTTTAGAGATACAACCCAACACTTATCTCATCACAAAGAGAGCTTTAGAGTTCTTGAACCAAGTTCTCAAAGGAACTATGAGGTTCTTGAACATCATCATCAACCAACTTTCAAAAGAACATAAAATCTCAAAGAAAAGGAAACCAAAACCGAAATATTAAAGGAAAGGAAATGAGGAAACCGAAACCAAATAGTAAAACAAGTAAAGGTGTTCTTAAGCAAAAATTATTTTGAGTTAGAAAATAAAGATGAGACTTAAAGAAAGTAAAAGCTCAAGCTCTAAAGGTTCCTTTGAGATGAACACATAGTCATCATCTAGGAGCTCTCATCATTGAGCCATCATGTACTCATCAAGCCCAAGAGGCCGAAACTCAAAGGAAGAGAAAACAAGAAAGTTTCAAAAAGAAAATCCAAGAGAAAGCTAGGAAAACTCATTTTCAAGAAAAACAAATTTAGAAAAACACTCCTACCTAAAGTGAAGATGAAAACTTGAACTTTTGAAAGAAAAAGAGATGAACAACTCCTCCAAGGATGTTGATGATGATTCGGCCAAGGGGGTGAGGAAGGTAAGGAGGTGTGTTTTGAGTGAGATCGTGTTTGAGATGAAGTGTTTGAGAGCTTAGGAGGTGTTTCAAGGTTATGGGGTGGTGTTTGAAGGTTGTGTGATGATGATAAGATGAAGAGATAATGAAGATGGAGATGAAGAACAAGAGAGAACTCTCTTGGAACTTAGAGAGAAAAAGAGAGAACACAAAGAAAGCTTAGAAAACTAAAAGTGTGCAAATGAGTTAAAGTGTTTGCATGTGTTTCTAGGCAAGGTATTTATAGAAAATGAAAACAAATGAGAGCTCATGGAGGGGGGCTAGTCATAGCAATTGGAAGGAAAAGGAAGAGAAAATTTCTCTTACAACTTGTCATTCAAGCATGGTTTGAAGGATGGAGGTTATGATACAAAGTATGGCTTCAAGTAAGGTGATTAGAGTGAGTTTTTCTTTTAATTTTGAATGAAATTAGTCTTCTAGAAGCTAGACATGGCTGGAAGTTTTTTAGCCACAAATAAATGAGGAAAATGGTTTATTTCATTTAGTTATTCATTTGGAAAATCAAGCTTGATTGAAAATATGACAAGGTATGGTGAGTATGACTTGAGGTATGGCTTTGGAGTGTCAAAAATTTGAGCATGTGATTAATATGAGGGGGGGAAGAGCATTCGGCCAGACCAGGTACAGCAAGGGGGAGGAAGTGTTGATCATGTTATTGGGTGCTAATGATAGGTTTAAGTGTGTATTAGTTTAGGTACAAGGTTAGGAATAATTAAGCTTAAGTTTAGGTGACTAAGAATGAGATTTAGGGATTTTATGACAAGATTAGGAGTGCTCATACATCATTAGAGAGTTTAAAACTCATTTAGGAATAAACAATTGGAAACACAATTCCATGATTTAAGGAATTGGAGAGAGAAAACACTATTCAAGATTCCATGACTAGGAATCTTGAATTTAAAATAGGATTTCAAGTTGTAATTAAGCACTTTTAGGTTCTAATCAACTTTAATAAATTATTTTGACTCAAGGTTAATTATGGAAATTAATTAACCTTCGATTAGAGCCTAATATTGCTTAGGTTTGCTTAATCACGCGATTAAGCGTAAAAACACGAAACTAGGGGCAAAATCGTAATTTTGCACTAATTTCGCCCGGGACCTCCGGGACCAAAACTAAAGTCACAGAATACATAAAAACACCTTTTAAAACTATCTGGAGAAGTTTCGGGTTCATCCGGCACCTGCAAATGGGTAAAACACCGCAGGAGCGTTTTGGTCATTTTGACCCGAAAACTCGAAAAACGAGATTTTCGATCCCGGAAAGGTACATGAGTCATCTAATCCCCTTCCAACATTTAGTTTGCCCTTCGAGTACTGCCGGATCCGCTTTCCTCGAATTTCGGGCTGAAAATGACCTCAGGGGCATTTTGGTCATTTTAACTCTAACAGAAAATCGAGGCATTACACATCATCATATCATGCATAGAATTTCATTTCTAATACACATAGGTTACTAGTTTCTTTTGGAACCTGTTTAGAACTTTTAAAACTCATTGGAAATCAATTTATTTCATTAAAATCATCATAGAATAAATAAGAGCAGTAGCTATTTTAATTTCTTCATGGTTAACATTTAAAACATAAAACCATGCTTGAAATATTCTTTAAGCTCACCTATGCCTAAGAAAATCATAAAATGTAGGCTATTGGCATTTATGACTAGATGAAACCTATACTAGATCCATCTCCATCACATGGCCAAAATCACTATCCATGAAACACTTCCATTTTCCAAACTTTACTTAAGATAATAGTGGGTAAGTCTTTGAGCTCTAGGTTCCTTAGGCGATGACATAAACTTAAATATGCAATGCACTTTGTTTTATCCCTTATTATAAGGTGTAAGCATAAAATAAATATGAGATGCAACTTATTATCTTTAAAACTTACGTGATGACTTGAAATATAAATATGAGAATGCAAGCTTATTCTTTACTCTTGGTAGCTTAGTGTTGACATGAAATAAATATGAGTGCAAGTTTATTTTACTTTAACTAGAGCTCATACAAGACAAAGCTTTAGAGTTCTTGAACCAAGATTTCAAAGAAACTTCATGGTTTGAACATCATCATCAAGCTCAAGGAAATGGATTCAAAAGAAAACAAAACTATAAAGGGAAAAAAGGCCAAAACTAAAAAGGAAAGGAAATACACCATATTCTTTATTATGTACCCAAAAGCTCCTATCTAGAGTAAACTCTAGAACGTGCTAGCCAACTTTAAGGTTGACAAGGGTAAGCTTTGGGAATTTTGAAATCCTTGTAATTATTTTCTTTTGGTACCTTAGTGAGCTAAGTAACATTTTTAATAAAACTTGAAGAAAGAAAAACTCAAGCTTTAAAGGCCTCATTGTGATGAACACAAACTCATCATCTAGAGACACTCATCATCAGGCAATCATGAGAAGAAATTTAGGCCTTGAAGGCCGAAAAGAAAAAGGAGAGAATAAGGATAAACCAGAAAGGAAAACAAGGAAAGCCCATAAAGACAACATTTTTCTCCAAGAACAAAGCATATTCAAGTAAAGGAATGACTTTGGAACAACTCCCTACCAACTATTGAAGATGAAAGTCTTGAAGTGAGGATGAAAAGAAAATCTTCTCCCAAAGCTAGGAGGAGGTTTCGCCAAGGGGGTGGGAAAAGGAAAAGATGGGTTTTTGTGTGAGCTTGTGTTTGAGGGTTTAAAAGCTTTGGTGTTTAGATGATGATCCAAGGTGGTGGTGTGGTGATTTGAGGAGGCAAGAGAATGATCTTAGGAGATCATGAAGGAGATGAAGAAGAACTCTTAGAACTTTTGAGAGAAAAAGAAAGAACTCAAGTTGCTCTTGAAAACTCAAAACTTGGCAAATGAACCAAAGTGATCCAAGTTCATCCAAGCAAGCTATTTATAGAAAATCAAAACAATAAGGGTGCTTCAAAGGGGGAGTGGCCGTGAGCCTTTCCTCATGGAACATGAGGTGAGAGATTGCTTCATTGAAGCATGGTTGGAGGTAAAGTGAGTATGGTTCAAAGCATGGCTTCAAGCATGGTCAAGTATAGCCTTGGAAGTTCATTTGAATTTAAATATTATGAATAGAGGGGGAGGTATGGCTGGCAGCTTCATGGAGTGAGGAAGGAGAGATTTCTTTTATTTAATTGTGGTTTAGGGGTGTATTTAGGTGTGTCATCAATTAGGCTTTAGATTAGGAGTTGTTAAGTAAGTGTTTAGGTAACTAAGTAAGTAATTAAGGACATCAAGACATGATTAGGGAGTGTTCTTGCATCATTAGTGGGATTTAAACTCATTTTAAGGTGTAAACAAAAGTAGACACAATTCCTTAGTTTAAGAAATTGGAGAGAGAAAACAATATTCGATATTCCATGACTAGGAATCTTGAGTTTTAAAAAAATATTCAAGTTTAATCTAACCAATTTTAGGTTCTAATTAACTTTGACAAATTATTTTGACTCTAGATTAATTATGAAAATTAATTAATCTTCGATTAGAGCCTAATATTGCTTAGGTTTGCTTAATTATGTCATTAAGCTCAAAATCACTATTCTAGGGGTAAAATTGTAATTTTGTGTAAAAACTGCCCGGGACCACCAGGACTTAAATAGATGTCACTAAACACATAAAAACATCACTTTAAACCTTTTGGAGAGTTTTCAGGCTCAAACGGCACTCATGCCGGTGTAAAAACGCTATAGGGATATTTTGGTCATTTTAACCCGAAATCTAACATTGGCTTGACCCTTCGAGGGCTGCCGGGTCGGCTATCCTTGAATTCCGAGTGGAAAATGACCTCAGGGGCATTTTGGTCATTTTCGCTCAGACAAAAAAACATCAGGGTGTTACACATAGCACATGTATCAACACATCATCATAACATTAAGATACCTTCATTTTCCACTCGCATGGCCCTTGTAACTAGATGAGACTTATGTTAAGTCCATCTCCATCGCATGGCTGAAAACATATCCATAAGACACCTTCATTTTCCAAACTTCTCTTGAGATAAAGAGGGCAAGTCCTTGAGCTCTAGAAATCTTTAGATGAGAACATAAACTTAAATATGCTATGCACTTTATTTTATTCTTCATTATGAGGTGTAAGTCCAAAAATAAATATGAGATGCAACTTATTATTATCTTTAGAGTTTAAGTGATTACTTGAAATATAAATATGAGAATGCAAGATTATTCTTTATCCTTGGAAGTTTAGTGATGAAATAAAAATAAATAAGAGTGCAATTTCATTTTAACTTAACTAGAGCTCATATAAGACTTTTAGAAGAACAATATTAATCTTAACCCAACACTTATCTAGCAAGACAAAGTGAGCTTTAGAGTTCTTTGTACGAATGTTTCAAAGAAACCTCATGTTTTGAACATCATCATCAAGCTCAAGGAAAATGAACTAATAAATCAAATAAATAACTACATTTCTTGAAACAAAATATATCTAGAGTAAACTACACCATATTCTTTATTTTATGCCCAAGAGCTCCTATCTAGAGTAAACTCTGGAACGTGCCGGCCAACTTTAAGGTTGACAAGGGTAAGCTTTGGGCTTTTTGAAATCAAGTGACATATTTTCTTAAGTAAACATCATGTAAGCCACTTAGCATTTTTATCAAACTTGTAAAAGAAAAGGAAATAAGAACCAAGACTAGAAAGAAAAAAAAGGAAAGGAAAGATTGAAACCTTAAGGAAAGGAAAAGAAAGGAAATCCAAAATGCTTCAAGATCAAAAACAAGTTTCAAGCTTTAGAAGTTTCTCAAATGAAAATCTCAAAACCATTATTTTCAAACCTCATCATCAAGCTAAATAGTTTACTTCTGAAAACAAGCTCCACGACCAAAAATAAAAAGAAAGAAAAAGAGTTTTGACTAAGAGAATACTAGAACTTTTTCATATCAAATAAAAGAAAAGCTTCTGAAACATACCCCTACCAAGTCTGAAGATGAAAACTTGGTTCTTTGAAGTGAGGATGAGAAGAAAAAACTCCTCTCAAGATGGTGATGATGCTTTGGCCAAGTCAAGGAAAAAGGAAAGGAAAGGTGTTTTGTGTGAGCTTGTGTTTGAGAAAGGATGCTTTGGTGTTTGGATGGTGGTTTAAGGTGGTTGTGTGATGGTTTGAGGTTACAATGGTGGCTCAAGGAGGAGGATGAAGAAGATGAAGATAAATAGAGCTTCTTTGAAGTTGAGAGAAAAAGAGAGAATTGAAAGCATGCTTTGGAACTTACACTTAGCAAATGATCTAAAGGTTCTTACAAGTTCATTTGCATGTGTATTTATAGAAAAACAAAACAATGAAGGATGAATGGAGGAGGAAGAGGCCGTGAGTTTCTAGGCTTTGGAGGGAAGAAAATATCTCATTTGGTGGTCATTTCAAGGTATGGTTTAAGGCATGGTGGAGTATGGCTCAAAGCATGGTGAGGTGTGGCTCAAGGTATGGCTTAAGCATGGCCTTTGTGTGCAAAACAAATTCAACATATGGGAAATAAGGAGGAGGAGGTTCGGCCATGATGCAGTCAAGGGGGGAGGGATTTATTTCATCTAATTGTGGTTTAGTGATGTGTTTAAGTGTTTTTTTTTATTAAGCTTTTGATTAGGAATTTGTAACGAATTGTTTAGGTGAGGTAATTGTATAATTAGGAATATTAAGACATGATTAGGAGTGGTCTTGCTTCATTAGCTAAATCAAAACTCATTTTATGATATGATTATGCATAAACACAATTCCTTAATTTAATAAATTGGAGAGAGAAAATACTATTCAAGATTTCATGAAAAAAAATCTTGGTTTTTAGAAAAGATTAAAGTGTGTCTAAGCAATCTTAGGTTCTAATTAACTTTAATAAATTATTTTGACTTTAGATTAATTATGGAATTAATTGATCTTCTATTAGAGTTTAATATTGCTTTGGTTTCCTTAATTACATTATTAAGCTCAAAAACACTATCTAGGGGCAAAATCATAATTTTGCACAAAATAGCTCGGGTCCATTGGGACCTAAACAAATAACCCCAAACACATAAAACAAAACATCATTTTAAACCTTTTAGAAAGTTTCTGGGCTCAAACGGCACTTATATCTGCGTAAAAACGCTATAGGGGTATTTTGGTCATTTTGACCCAAAACCTCAGAAAAAGAGATTTTTCTGCTCTATTAACCTTCACTCACATATAATCCCCTTTTAACATTGAGTTGACCCTTCAAGGACTGCCGGATCGGCTTTCCTCAAATTTCGGGTGGAAAATGACCTTAGGGGCATTTTGGTCATTTTCGCTCAGGCAGGAAAAATCAGGGTATTACACAAGAAGCATAGGTAACCACGCTTCGATTTTGCATTAACAAACATCCTAAACCCTTACTAGAAGCATCACAATAAACCTCAAAAGGGTCGTGAGGATCGGGTAATACTAATACTGGAGCCATGATCAACTTTTGCTTCAACTCCTGGAAACTATTTTCATATTTCGGTGTCCAATTAAATGGAGCGTTCTTTCGAGTTAGTTTCATCAACAGTAAGGCTATCTAAGAGAAACTCATGATACAGTGCCTATAGTATCTAGCTAACCCTAGGAAACTCTGAATCTTAGTCATCGTTGTTAGTCGTTCCCAATGAAGTACTGATTCCACCTTTCTAGGATCTATAGAGATTCCCCCTCATGATACTACAGGACCTAAGGATCTAACCTCTTCCATCCAGAATTTACATTTTGACAACTTAGCATACAATTTCTTCTCTCTTACATAACCCTATAATGTTCCACTTTTTTTTCCCCAGTCCTTGAATATATGAGTATGTCATTCATAAAGACAACTACAAATTTATCCAAGTAAGGGCGGAAGATTCGCTTCATATAATCCATGAATACCGCCGGAGCATTAGTTAGTCCAAAAGACATCACCCTGTACTCATAATGTCCATATTGAGTTCTAAAAGCAGTCTTAGGTATATCCTCATTCCGAACTCGAATCTGATGATAACCTGATCTAAGATCAATTTTTGAGAATATAGTTGCACCTCGTAATTGATCTATGAGATCGTCAATTCTTGGCAAAAGGTACTTATTCTTTATCACCACTTTATTCAATTGCCTATAGTCTACGCAAAGCCTCATACCCCCATCCTTTTTCTTCACCAGAAGAACAGGGGCTCCCCATGAAGGGGCACTTAGTCTAATAAAATGATTCCTTAATTCTTTCAACTCCAAAGGGGACATCCTATAATAAGCAATTGAGATAGGGCCCGTTCCTAAAACTAACTCAATGGAGAACTCAATCTCTCTCTCAGGAGGAAACTCTGGAATATCCTCTAGGAAGACATCTGGATATTCTCTCACCACTAGAATCTTACTCAACTCATGGTCACATTCAGTCTCACTAGCAAAGAGGAGAACATATTCCTGACGATCTGTCTTACAAGGTTTAGGTGTTACGAGGTCCAAGTAAAAAGAAAAAGGAACCATAGAAATGGAAGGTAAAGTGAAAAGGTAGGATAGTCTCTGATCTCCAAGAGACTTACAGCTGCTTCAATATCCTCACGTAGACCTCCTTCATATTTCATACACTTCCAGGCTTCGTCGAGGTCACGTTGGTAAATCGTAAAAAACTTGTAGAGCTCTTCAAATTTGGCAGTATACTCTACCACACTAATAGGTCCTTGTTTAAGAGCCATAAACTCTAACTCTTTCATATTTATCACCAAAGCAGGGAAATATTTATGGTAGAAAGCCTCTTTGAAAATATCCCAGGTAACTTCAATCTAGGACACCTCAAATAATCTCCTAGTGCCAACCCACCAAAATTTCGCATCTGCTTCTAGCATGTAGGTGGCAAAGGCTACCTTTTGGATCTCTGTGCAAGGAAGAACAAAGAAAATCTTCTCCATTGTTTTATCCATTCTTCTACTTTACAGGGATTAAAAACTTCTCAAAATGTTAGGGGATTTGCTTTCCTAAACTCAGCAAATTTTTTATATTCCTCATCCACCTT
The DNA here is from genome assembly GCA_031216105.1 of Dalbergia cultrata. Classification (NCBI taxonomy): domain Eukaryota; kingdom Viridiplantae; phylum Streptophyta; class Magnoliopsida; order Fabales; family Fabaceae; genus Dalbergia; species Dalbergia cultrata. The sequence goes on from CM062348.1 coordinate 32,018,830, forward strand.
GTATTCTCCTGGCTTGCCAGCCGGGTTTTGTTCCTTGTTGTGGTTCAATCTTTCCATCATTTGATTAGTAATCATAGCTTGTTCTCTCATTGCCACAGCCATCTCATGAAAAGTATCCATCATTTCGGCCTCATTCCCAACTCCTTTCCTAGTATGTCGATTCGAAGTCATCGATTCCTATCACACCAAACAAAAATATTGAGTTGATCAGGCTCAATACCAAGCAAAGTGTGGCAGTAACCCACAACATACACAACCAGCAGTCACACACACACACACATATATATATAATCATGCATGACAATTTCTACAAAAGCATAGCCGGTCCAATCCTCAAGCCTATAGGATAGTCTGGCTCTTATACCATAATGTAACACCCTCCTAACTACCATATATTACTCTAGTGTCTATACAGTAACTAGAAAGTGTTACTTTCTTTATGCTTGGTACTAGTCGAGAGAAATGAAAAGATAATAAATTGAACTTATGTATTACAACAACTCATATCTATATATATGTACATCATAAACAAGTTAGCAATATGTATAGCACACTGGAAACATAAACTAGTTAACTATTGAACTATTCAGGAACTCAGCACAAAAGAAGACATCCTTAGTGTCTAGTCTAACATGCTCAATTATCAAAGCCCAACAAAATCACTTTTTCACAAATATGGTCCCCAAAAACATCTAATAAGGTCAATATGCAGGCTGGTGGGTTCCTAATAATAAACTACAACAATGTACATATCACGAGTCCCTAAATGTATTATGCTCTCCTAGAGAAAACCATTTGCCATTGGTGGGATAGCGTTGCCCCCAGCAAGGGCATCAGGACCAGCAGGTGGATCGGAGTCCGAGGATGAGGACAAGGAAGAGTCATCTCTAGGAGTGGCATAGGTGGTGCTGGTGGAGCTACAAAAATAGCAGGATGTGCCATGTGAAGGTGCACACCATCGCATGGGAAACTAGGGTCAAACTCAACTATAAAAATAGAGGTACTATATAAGCGGCTGAAAAATATGTAAGGTCATATCTAAGAGTACAGTACTACATATAGGGAATCCAAGTCTGGATCGTAGTGCCACTTGTAACACCCTAATTTTTAACCTAACTCTCTAGAATACATTAGGTTAAACATTAGGCTATTACTTCTTAGTCTCATTATTTAATAAAATACTTAGTGGAAATTACGGGTAAAATTTTTTTTTGAAAACATAAAGCAAAGTGAGAGCCGCGGGCTTAGTCTAATCGAACAACAAAAGTAATACATGGATGACAATCATAAGAATTCACATAAAGATAAATCACATAACAAAAGAGCAATGATCAAGATGACAAAGGGAACATTTCATTAATAATAAAATTAGAGCACATAAGTAGTCACAGCAGAAATAAAATACAACAGAAGACAAATAAACACAAATAAACCATATCTACCCGAGTGCACCCATGATAAATAACCTCACAACAAAAGAAGGTTTATCCACTCTACATGTGGGTGTGTACACTAAGCCTCCCCTACGACGTCAACTACTGGAACCTGGGATATAGTGGAGTATAACCAATCCACGGATGCAGGGCGGCAGGAGTGGGAACACGTGAAGACTGAGCATGACCTCCTCGGTAGGGTCGCCTCTCGGCTCGTCTAGCTAGTCTCGGCTGTGTAACAGTCTCTTCACTCTCACCGCGCACGAACTGAGGTGTAGGAGCAAAGCTCTCACTATACATATGCGTCGGTGGGTCCTCGGAAGGGTCATCCTCTGAACTCGGAGATTGGGGTATGTGGTCCTGGAAGTCTTGAGGCATCGAACCACCAGTGTATGTCCCTAGCAGCCTCTCATCTCACTTCCGAGCACGCTCAAAAACCATTGCGTCGTCTAGGGTGACATCGGAGAGAAACGGTAGCTCTGTACAGGGTGTGCGAAGGGGCGTCCGATGAACATGAAGACTCGTACTGTGCACTGCCCCTCAAAATCATATGATCCATGGTCCAGATCATAGTGAACCTCCCAAACGGGAGTGTCAACAAAAAACACAAATGTCGCCATCGGTCTCTGAAGATGTGACGGAAGAAAAAAGAGAGAGGAGTGAGAATTCTTGCTAAAGAATCTCAGTAGGAGTCTCCTATCCTAGGGTTACATCGTTCACATCCTCAGGAACCTTGGGTTTATTTATAAAATAGTGAGCATGCATATGAGATTCAATTTAGGGTTTATAAAACTATTTATCCAAGGTCCATTCCTTTTATCATGCGTCTTGATGTTATGAATGTAACATGTTAAAGCATGAATGCATGGGCATACATGAGCATATAAATCAACACATTAAATCATATAAGCATAAACCATGTGGCATAAGGGCAGTACTTCTCATATAGAACTCTCATCAACATGTGTGACATCATTCATAGAATCTTTAGCAAGGTTGAAGCCACCCCAACAATAATAATAAAACCTAGGCTATGAGCTCATACCTCAGCTAGTCGTCACTAGCTCTTGCTTATTATCTGAATAAGCGAATAATAATCAAATAACATACCCGACCACTTAACGATACGGGCTAGGGGGCTAGGGGATTCCTCTCTTAGGACATACCCTATTTGAAACGCTCTACTGGCCTCGAGTGTACAGCGAATTGTCTGCTTTGGTAAAGCTCATGTCAGTACCCTCACGGTTTTGCCTCCTCCTCACCATAGCAGGAGAAGTACGTCTCAATGCTTGTCACATAAAAATTCTCCTAGGGGTGCTCGGCCAAACCGGTGTCACCCAAGGTTTTTCTCTCATGGAGTACTTTAAAAACATCTTTTCAACCTTTTAGGTTTGACGGAAATTCGGCAGCATAACGGCTGATAAACCGAATTTCTTTCAAACCGTAACTTATGCCACAAGCTAATTCACACAACATGTTATCATGAAATCTCAAGCTATGATGTACTCATATCTCAATCGATCAATTCCTCATGAATCATAATCATCTAAACATATCATGGCAACACATATAATCATCATAGCATTAACAGTTTCTTAACGTCATATGCATTGACCGTCAAGGCCCTTAACTCACATTCTAAGTTATAAATCATCAAAACCTAATCTCTCGGGTACTTATAAGGTCATAACTAAGTATTTCTCACCTCACACTATGGTCAAGAACATCTCTAAACCTCAAAGATGCAGAATCTAAAATCTTAACTTTACGGATACCTAGGAGTCACAACAATGACCCTTTCTAAGTCCAGTTTGTTCCTAAAGCATCAAGATCAAGTCCTAAACCAATTATGAGTAATTCCTACACATTTAAACTAATTTAAAACCATGGTTAGCATTACTAAACCTTGCTGGACAGAATCCAGAAAATTCAAACATTAAGGGATCTAAAACTCTTAAATTAATTCTTTTCTAGTTTCTAACTTCTCTTCTCTTTCACATATGAGTTTTAACATTAATTATACTCAAACTTAATCATATTATCATCATCAAATAGCACATACAGTGGCCATAAAATAGCAAGGCAGAACCGAAACATACAACTCCATATAAAGGCATCAAACACAATTTCTAAAGCACTTAAAATACTAGTTTCTCTTGGAACCTTTTTCAAACTTTCAAAGCTCATTTATAAACATTTTTAACATCTAAAATCATCAAAATATTTATGAGGGCAGTAGCTAAACCAAATTTGTCTCAAGAGGTCCTAAATTCATAAAACTTAGTTCTATGCATTCCTTGAACTCATAAAAGCTTAGAAAAATTATAAAACTTAGTTTTCAATACTTGGAAACAAATAAACTCTTAGGGGCCTAAATCTCAAGCTAGAGAAATAAATATTTTCAAGCCTTTGTTTGAGACAACAATGGGCAAGTCTTTGAGCTCTAAGTTCATTCAAGTGATGACATAAAATAAACATGCTCATGCACTTATTTTAGGTTCCTTTGGAAAGTAAAGTGATAGCATAAAATAAACATGAATGCAACTTGTTATTATCTTTGGTATTTAAGTGAGGACTTGAAATATAAACATGATAATGCATTGCTTGAAATATAAATATGATTATGCAAGTTCCTTTGTTATCTTGGTACTTAGTGATGACAAGGAAAATAAATATGATGTGCAAAGCATAAAAGTAAACATGAATGCAAAGTTCATTTTAAGGTTATCTAGAGCTCTTACAAGACTTTAGAAAAAGAATAACCCCACACTCATCTCATCACAAAGAGAGCTTTAGAGTTCTTGAACCAAGTTCTCAAAGGAACTATGAGGTTCTTGAACATCATCATCAAGCTCAAAATAAATAAACTTTCAAAGAAACACAAGGCCTCAAAGAAAAGGAAATAAAACCAAAACCTTAGAGTAAAGAAAATAGGGAAACCGAAATGGAAGACAAGAAGATGTGAAGGTGTTCTTGAGCTAGAAATCATTTTGAGTTAGTAAATCAAGATGAAACTTAGAGAAAATAAAAATTCAAGCTCTAGGGGTTCCTTTGAGATGAACACATAGTCCTCATCTAGGAGCTCTCATCATTGAGCTATCATGTGCTCCTCAAGGCCAAGAGACCAAACTCATAAAAAAAAAAAGAACAAGAAAGTTTCAAAAAGAAAATACAAGAGAAAGCTAGAAAAGCTCATTTTCATGAAAAGAAGAGTTTAGAAAACACTCCTACCTAGAGTGAAGTTAAAAGCTTTGATCTTTGAAAAGGAAAACAAGATGATGAACTCCTCCAAGGGGCAAGATGGCTTCGGCCAAGGGAGGGTAAGAAGGTTGGAGTTGTGTTTCAAGTGAGGTTGTGTTTAAGGTGAGGTGTTTGAGAGCTTAAGAGGTGATTTGAGGTTGTGAGGTGGTGTTTAAAGATTATGAGATGATGATAAGATGAAGAGATGAAGAAGATGAAGATGAAGAACAAGAGGAAACTCTCTTGAAACTTAGAGAGAAAAGAAAGAACTTTGAGAAAGCTAAGAAATCTAAAAGTATGCAAATGAGCTAAAGTGTTTGCATGTGTTTCTAGGCAAGGTATTTATAGAAAATGAAAACAAATGAAGGCTCATTGAGGGGGAAGGCTGGCCGTGTAGTTTGGGAGGGAAAGGAAGAGAAAATATCTCTTACACAAGGTCATTCAAGCATGGTTTGAAGTATGGAAGTTATGATACAAAGCATGGTTTCAAGTAAGGTGATTTCAGTGAATTTCCTATCAATTTTGAATGAAATAATCCTTCTAGAAGCAATGCATGGCTGGTTGTTTTTCAGCCACAAATAAATAAGGAAAATGGGTTATTTCAATTAGTTATTCATTTGGAAAATCAAGCTTGATTGAAAATATGATAAAGTATGGCGAGTATGACTTGAGCTATGGCTTTGGAGTATTGAAAATTTGAACATATGATGCATATGGAGGAGGTGTGGCTTCGGCCAGACCAGGGGCAGCAGAGAGGGAAGAAAATCTTTCATGTAATTGGGTGTTAATGATAGGTTTAGATGTGTATTAGCTTAGATACAAGGTTCAGAATAATTAAGCTTAAGTTTAGGTGACTAAGAATGAGGTTTAAGGATTTTATGACAAGATTAGGAGTGCTCATACATCATTAGGAGATTTAAATTCATTTTTATGAGTAAACAATTGGAAACACAATTCCATGATTTAAGGAATTGGAAAGAGAAAATACTATTTAAGATTCCATGACTAGGAATCTTGAATTTAAAATAGGATTTCAAGTTGTAATTAAGCACTTTTAGGTTCTAATCAACTTTAATAAATTGTTTTGACTCAAGATTAATTATGGAAATTAATTAACCTTCTATTAGAGCCTAATATTGCTTAGGTTTGCTTAATCACGTGATTAAATGTAAAAACACGAAACTATGGGCAAAATCGTAATTTTGCACTAATTTCGCCCGGGACCTCCGGGACCAAAACTAAAGTCACAATATACATAAAAACGCCTTTTAAACCATCTAAAGAAGTTTCGTGTTCATCCGGCACTTGCAAACGGGTAAAACACCACAGGGGCATTTTGGCCATTTTGACCCGAAAACTCGAAAAACTAGATTTTTTATCCCGGAAAGATACACAAGTCATCTAATCCCCTTCCAACATTGAGTTTGCCCTTTGAGTACTGTCGGATTAGCTTTCCTCGAATTCTGGGCCAAAAATGACCTCAAGGGCATTTTGGTTATTTTCACTGTAACAGAAAAATCGGGGCGTTACACCACTGCCATTGAGGTGAGTCAAGGAAGAAGATCATTGACAGCATCTGTAGAGTCCAAGCATAATACAACATATACACAAAATAAGGATAAGAATATTATATAATTCTCAGTAGGGTAATCCCTCACATGTGAACATAAAATAACAAGTAATTTCATTCATATAGAAATCATTATGCTAAGTAATGGGTATAAATATCAATGTGCACAATTCAAGCAAAGTCAAATGCAAAATGGTAGTAATCATAAGTTTTTCTCTTGTAATCCATGGATTTCAATTTATTGTTCTTGTTCCTTTTCAGTAACATAGGAAAGGCTTAGTTTCACATCAAGTAGTATCTGTAGTGGATAACTCTTCAGAGGACCATAGACTGCTAAGGACAATTCGTGATCATCGAACTTCATTTTTTTCCATTTCCAAATCAGACACAGTTCTATTCCTAGCCAATACATCTACCGACTCATAAAATTTACTGGGAAGTCCTTATTTTTGCATTCCCTCTTTATTCCACATAAGCCTTGTTTCTACTTCCCCCATATGTTAAAACATGCACAATTAAATTTTACATATTCTCTCATGTCATATAACCCCATCATTGACTTCTCTGCTTCAAAGGTAAGCTTATATCGCATATATAGGCATTTACTTTCATTGGAGTCTCATTCATGCCTTATAAACAAGCTTTTCAAACAATTAGCATACATTCATATGCCACATACTTGGATTAAATGTCATTATATCATTAATTTAATACATTTTCACCATCCCAGTATCTTGGCAGATTTACCATTCCGGTAACAATATTTAATTTCCATATCACATGGCCAATTCAAGGACCACAAAATTCTTTATGACACTTCAATGCATCCAAGAGTCCCTGGAAAAATTTCATAGCAAGCAAAGTACTCTAACCATGTTAAATAAATTATACACATTTAGTGGTCGGAGACCACCTATTCACAACTCAGACCAGAACGCTCAGAATTTTTAACCTTAGCAAACGATGGATTCAACTCAAAACAAATACACTTCAACAAGTTATCAACTCCCTGTAAAAATTTCAAAGTAAGAATCAATTATTTGTTTTGGTAATAAAATCAAACAATTTTACAGCTTCAGTTTCAATAATCGATACTACACAAGTATCATTTTGGTCTCTGATTTTTTTGAGGCCTTATACCATAAAAACAATGTTCATTAGTTGAAGATTTTAACTCCTACATATAATTTTTCCATATCATAACTATGACCACAAACATGTATAAAAATTTATGAAATTTCACTGTCTACAGCCAAACTAAAAATCCAGCAGCATAACCCAAAATCTCTTTTGACAAAAATTATTTTTATCATCATCCAAACACATCATCAAAATTCATACATCAATAACTATATATTATCAACCAATTAAATCAAAAATTTTGGACAGAACCAATCAAAAATGTGAAATACAAATTTTGCAAGAAAAAACGCAATAAAACCCTACTCTTGGAAGCTAGTGGCATCTTTGTCCCTAATATGCTCCAAGATGATGCTCTCACTTCAAGACTCTCAAAACAAACCCAAAACCCTTTCAAAACAATGAGGTATAAAGTATCAAGTATCAAGGTTTAGATTTGGTGATGGATTGAGATTTTAATCAGTTATATTTGTAGGTGTTGAGATGTAGAACAATTTTAGTGAAGGAAGATTTTGATTTTGGTAACTCTAGGCCAGTATAAATGGGATTTGAAATCAAGATGGAGCTCTTGGCTATGGAGGAAATGCTACTGCCTTCCTTTCTCTTTGATGGCCAAATAGGTAGCTTCATGAATAAGCTTGATTTTAGGATTAATCTTGTAATTCAAGATTGAATCTTAGCCATTCCTTTAATATAAAGAGATAAGATTCTTTATTTTGTAAGGATTAAAATACATTTCGGTGTTAGAATTCGGACATCGAAATTTCACTAAACGGGTAAAATAGTGTACCCGGGTAATCAAGCATTGCCCAAAAATTAAATCTAAGTATAAAACCTTTATTCCTAACAAATTCTAATCTTAATCTCATGTTTTCCCAATTTCGGGGGCTTCCAGGTCCCGAATCTAGGGTTTTGGCTATCCCGATGGGCCCATGGGTCCACTAGGTTACTATTCACATTTTTTTTATAAATCTGTTGAGTTGTTCACATCATTTCCATGTCTGTCATAATTTTGAAATTCTCATTAATAAAGTCTCCATTAATTTCTGATTAAAATTAAGGTGTTACAATATCCTTTTTCGAATGCGATTTCAAACAAGATTTGCCAATAATTGGCTTAGATATAACAAAAATAAAAAAAAAATTCAAACAAGATTAATATCACTAGTATTATTAAAGAAGATAGAGATTTTGAAATACCTTAATTAATGATCTTTTTCCTAATTCCTTATCCATAGCATCTGGGTGCAACAATTTTCAACAATCTCCATTTTTACCTTCAACTTCAAAGAGACAAGGTATCATGTTTTTTGCTTAGTTAGGGGCTTAAGATTTTCAAGAAGAAGGCAGCATTCTTTGATCTCTTGGTTCTGTTTGCTTATCCCTTAATAGCATTTTGTTCTCGAGATGACTTTCCTTTTCGGTCAAACATTCAAACTTTCCATTTATTGATCTAGTTCAACTCTCTTAGCAAAGCATCCACTCGACTTTGATTACTCAAAGTCTCTTCAATATATTTAGATTCAATGGTGGAGATGAAAGCACAATTTGACACATTTTAAGGGGTGATCTAGTTTTCACTCCCTTTGAGTTGTCTCCAAGAGCTTTGTATTTGGAAACTGTTTTTAGATCATAAACACTTTTGTAGTTTCTGTGCCTTAAAAATATTCAACTTCTTTTCCATCTTCAAATTACTCTTCTTCGTGTTTAGAAATGTTATTTTCTGATTTCTCTGGAATTCTGAGCATGCTTTTTTGAAGTGTTTGAGTTCTAAACTCTATCTTTGAAGATGTGGCTTTCATCTATTTGCTTTCAAAGTTTTCTTTGAGATTTAAATTCTCAAGACTTTCTTTCGGTTATTCCAGATGATTAGCAAAGTCCTTCTTGAATGCTTATTTAGTAGGGATGCTCAGACATACCTGCAACAAAAAAGGATTTTGATTTTGGTACTCAACTTTCTTGAGTCCACCTTGGTTAGTTGTTAAGGGAAAGGTATCCCATCCTTTCTAACAAATTTCCTCTTCAAGAATCATTTGTCAGATGGGTGTCCCTTCTTATGATAGAGAGTAAAAGAAAATTTGATGATCACTTTTCAATAAAGCTATATTTATTTTTCTCTTCTATTTCTTCTTCATCATATCATGCAAAAGATAAGGAGTATGAAAGGATGCATTTAGATATTCTCACCTGGTATTCTTTTGTTAAACCACACTCATATCATGAAATATATATTTCCAGTTTCTTCAACCTTATCATGACTTTCTGACCTATTCCTTTCATCTTCAGAGTTGCTCCAGGTGGCCATCATGCTCTTCTTCTTGAATTTTACATTTCGTAGTACTCTGAGCTTGAGACAAGTTAGTTCAAGATGTCCCTTCTTACCACGGTTAGCGGATTGCTCTTTCAAGATCTTGTTTGCCCTGTTTTGTCTCCTCTGAGATTGATGCCTCTCTCGTTCTTGGCTTAGCCTCATTAGGCTTTTGACCTTTTCTTCATAGGAAAGGAGATCTCGTATCCACTTTCAATCTCCAATCTTTCATCAGGTTCTCACTCTTCATTAGAGGTATCAACAACTTCCATTGCTTTACCCTTTTAGTGCTTTTGATTTAATGACTTTTAGGGTCAAAGACTTGCTCCTTTTCATCGATTTTTCATGTATTTAAGGGAACACTGTAACACCCTAATAGAACCCCACTGTGCTTAAGTTCACATTTGGATTCTATTAGTTGTCACTTATGCCTTGTATTAATTTTCTTTTGTAATTAACTTAGAAAAATAGTGGAAGTTTTTTTTTCTTTAAATAAATTAATTTCTTGAAAACTTAAGCCTGTAACAAGAAGTGAAATACATAGCGCTTTTATAGATAATAATCAAGTTACATTGCGCACTTAATTAAATAAGCGGAATAAGAGACTAAGTGTAGAACTATTATCACATAAACTGGAATATAATCACTTAATACATAAGTCACAACAGGGCATATATCATACTGATAAGTTATTACAAATAACAATATAAGTTCTACTATTACTAATTGTTTCTCACAAACTATAATGTAACTCAAGCTCGGAATGCTCCTACTTGAACGGTTTGAAATCTTCACGTGCTATCTCCTTCATCAGCTACAGCTTCGTTGCTTTAGGTGGACACGTCTGTCTCTGGTAATGACAACGGAAAATAAACATAGGAGTGAGAAATACATGATTTCTCAGTAGGAGTTCCTACTTGTACTAAAAGTGTCATCGTTGTCGTCCCAGTCACTTCGGGTTTATTATAAAAAGGTGAACAGATAAGGATTCAATTATCAAACTTTCACAAACCTGATTAGTCAAGTGCGTTACTTTTAAACTAATCTTGAACATTAGCGTAAATATCCATTCAAGATTTCATCAAGCATACATATAAGCATATCATGTAAAACCACTAATAAGCAATAATCATTTAGGAGCTGCATGCATTTCATGATTACTCATCCTCAACATTCACTTGTTTAGTGATCAACATATTTCTTAATTACTCACGGGATGAATGCATCAATGCCTTAGACCACCCTAAAAGGGTAATGAGCTCATACCGTGGCCGACGCCACAACCTTTTTGGTTTCCTTTCCGTTGCCGTGATCTCAACGGTTTAGGGGGTTAAGCCGTGAGTTTAGCTCAAGTCCACTTTTCCAGACTTTCATTGCTACTTTTTCAAACTTTACTTTTATTATTTCCTTTGAAAATGAATGTATGCATATCATCATGTAATCACAATAAATCATGGGCAATCAATCATTCATCTTCATCATTTCATAACTCATCACCATACATTCACTTTACTATAATTCACTTCATGAAACATGGATAATATCATGTAAATCTCATAGTAAACATTTTCATAAATGATTCATTTTAAGCAACCAAAGTTATCAAGTTGAGTTCCTAGTGTTCCTAAGAGGTAATGGATGTCTTAGTATTATCTTTTTCTCTTAGTGTTCTTTGTACTCTTAGAATTCCATTAATACATTAATGCACTTCAAAATATTATTATAGGTTCTTTATATATTTTTATTATGGTTTTCATATAACTCTTGAAGATTATTATTCTTCTTAAATTCTTAAAATTCTCTTTTCACAAGACTTGATTCTTTTATTTATAGTTTTGACATCTTTTAGAAGAAAGTTTATAATTCTCTGTATACTTGTTATCTCAGCTTAGTAAAGGTAGTTCCAAATTCCTAACTCATCAAATTTTAGCATTTACATCTTTGGAATAGTGTAAATCCATTGTAAACCATGCATAGGAGGGTTCCCAGGAAAGAGAGGTGGGTCACAATGGACACGCTTAAATACCAAGTCTTTCCTTAGACAGAACCTTTCCAAACTGCACTTTCACAGTACACTATCCCGAAATTTATTTCTCATTCTGTATTTACGTGGTATAAAGCTTTATACATAACATACATGGGTGTATTCCTATATGTGTTATCTCTCCAACAAAGTTGAAATCAGTCCATTTGCATTTTTCTAGAGTGAGTTACACCTATTTTACTACTACAAGGTCAGATTTAAAGTTTCAGTCTTAGGCTCTACTTTAAAAATTTATATCTTGAGCTAGAAAACTCCGTTTTTGGTGATTCTTTTTGGAGAGTGTTTTATGATGCGTCTAGTTTATGGTAAAAATATTTTTATTTCAAGATACTTCATATTTTATGAGTATTAAATTTCGGAACACCTACTGCAAGAAATAGCCAAAAATCCAGCACTTACCATTTTCATGTTTTATGTCACTTATTTTAACACAAGGATCACACAACATATTTCAAGCATCATTTGAGCATGAAAGCAACATAATATCACTTTGGAAGCAGAATGGAACAAGGGGTTTCACAAAATATTTATACAATATCCCCTTGAAACATTTTTATCAACAAACATAAGCTTGATGGCATCCTAACCATGAGCAAGGTTAGATGTCATCATGGCTTACACAACCAAAGTGAGGGCTCCTACCTCTTGTGTAGGGTCTAAAAAAAGGGTCCTTCTCTTCTTACTTAAGCTTGAACAAGAGTCCTTGGAGTGGATGACCCTCCTTGAATCTTGACTCTAGAACTTGAGTGCTTAAGAAAATATTTCTCACTAGAGTTAAAGATTGTAACTCTTGTGAGGGCTAGTGAAAGTTTGGACTTAGGATTTAAGTGTTTGGATGAAGTTTAGAGGATCAAGAGAAGTCTAAGAAGAATGATAGAATAAGAAAGAAAAAACACTTAGGGAGTTTCTGAATTGAAGAGAGTTTGAGGAGTATTTATAGTGGAAAGATTAGAGAAAAAAAACAGAAGAAGGAAAGCACTTGGAGCATGATTTATGGAAACATTTTGGCTGAATTTTGGGATGAAAATGCTCCTTGTTTTGTGCAAACATGTTTCCATGTTTTATGCAAACATGTTGGATGAAAATGCTCCATGTTTTGTGCAAACATGTTTCCATGTTTTGTGCAAAGATGTTAGTGGAGATTTTCTAACCTTTAGTGCATGTATGTGATTCAGAAATGTGTATGATGTATGTGGTTAAATTATTGTGTTATCATCTTAATCCAATGACTTAGATTCATTCTTGTCTAAAGACAAGTGTAGGGATTTGTGCAAATGGCATTGTAGTAATTTCTTTAACTAAGACAAGGATATTTTTGTAATTAGACAATGATAGTGGTATTCTTGTAATTCCATTCATAGAGTAAGGGTATCTTTGTCATTTAATAAGGCAAGGGTAGTTTGGTAATTTCCTTTACATAGCAAGGGCATTTTCGTAATTTCCACTAAGTGATGGCATTTTCGTAATTCTTTGCATTTTTCTCTAGACATACTTAAGTAGTCTATTTGTTGTGTTTCATAACATTTGTCCAGATTCTCTTGGTTTTGCTATCGATAATTAAGATTAATATTTACCTTAGTTATAAATTTGGGGATGTTACAAACACGACTTCTTCCAACATATACAATTTATCTTATATTCTCTACACAATGTCACCAACATTAATTTTGTCATGTTAAGCTTTGGTTAGTGCACTCATAAGTAGATACTTGACTTTCAGAGTTAACTAAACTCTGGCTTTGCTTTGCTTTGTCAAACTGTTCCTTTGGGATTCCTTATATCGTTGAAAATGTCTAATCAGATCCTGGAGCCTCATCAGAGAAGAATGATAAGTTAATATAGTGATTTGCAGATGTGTGGACAATCTGCACCATTTTATCCCTTGATCTTTATCCTCACAATCGTTGGATTGCTCAACTCCTCAAAGGCCTAGTTCTGATAGAGAATGGGAGTTGAATCGTGCTTTCCTTTACTCCTGCTCTTTCCTTTTTCTAAAATTTTGAACAATATACTATCAAGCATTTTTCTTGAAGTGTAGCGGAAACAAAGTTAGGTGTTTTAGAAAGTATGTTTCTGAAGTATGACATCAATAAGCAAACGGATATAGAGAATTTTCAGCATATATGGAATAATAAAACATAGCAGTGGAAATAAAGGAGATTAAGGAGAAGAAAATATGACACAGAGATTTTTATACTAGTTTGGTCAATCCTACCTACATCCAGTACACAACTTCCATTGAGATTCGTTGACCTCTTTCTTAACCCGAGAAAGGAAAACTGGATAGTCTTTATAGTAGCCTCCCCAGGCCCTAACCTGTGAACAATAGACAACTCCTACTATCACAACCTGAGTAGTTTTTCCCAGCCTTTCCAAGCTAATCGAGTAGTTCTTCTTAGCCTCTCCAAGCTGAACCATGATAAGAAGAACGCCTCTACGATCAAGTTACAATTACTTCTTCACCAGCCTCTCCAAGCTGAACCATGATAAGTAGAATGCCTCTATCATCATGTTGCAAGTAGTTTTACCTTAAATCTCCAGGCGATTCACACTGATCACTACCAGATCAAGGATACAAAGGTTTTTTGTTTGGGTTGCCACTCAAACTAACCTGCATTCAAGTTTCCTTACAAATGTACAATAAATAGACCTGGGAAAGGCTTGAGTGACTCTTTTCTAACACCTCTTCTAGGGAAGAGCATATAAATCGTTGAGGAACAGAGAAAGACATTTTTTATACTTCAAGGAAACTGATTACATGATATATTGAACCTTGCAAGAAGTGTAGAGGGATTGTCATAGAGTTTCCACTCTTATGTATTCAATCATCTCATTGGCTTTTGAGCATAGCATCTCCATTTATAGAGGTCTTCCTTTATAACCATTGCCTTTTATCAATTCTCTAGGTGACACGTGTAGATCATCCGTTTATGTCTTGGAAAAGCAGTCTAGAAGAGTAGATTGACAATCTATCACATTGGTTGCAGAAGCCGTTGTATAGCAAAGGCTTTTTATGCTCCTTCCAAAACTAATTTTTCACTTTCTGATCATGGTTTATGAACTCCTCCTTCTAGAAGTTGGGGCAGTTGACCAAACAGGCAGAAGAGATGACATACCAGTTTTGAAACTAGGTTTGTCTCGAGATTTGAATTTCAAAATTCAAATTTCCCTCATTTTCCTGTAGCGTTCAATGCTCCACAATTAAGTGAACTTTCTGACGTGCGCTATTAGTTCCTTGATGCAAATTTGGTCTTCTAATCTTCAATCTAAGTTTTGTGATGATGAACAAATTACGATTAAGATGATTAAAGAATGTGTAACACGTTATTCTTAGATTTTGCATGATCTCTTCATTCTAAGCGTACTTTTTGATGTTCCATGCTACTTTCTATGTGCCTTGGTTTCTTGTTATTGACTGATTTGCTTTAGTCCGTAACGCATGAAGCCGTACTTTACATGATATAATGTTCACTTCTATTAAGCTCAATCTCTTAACACGAGATAAATCATGTTTGCACATGTAAAATGAAATTATTCTCGCTCAAGTCCGTGTTATGCAATTCGGAAAAACCTGTTATGCTTTGTCAAGAAGCTTAAGATAGACATTAGTCATTCTTCAAAGTATTTTCTTTAAATTGGTTTTGTTGTTATTCAAAACATATGGCTCTAATGCTTTCTAAAGGGTTCTTGAGTTTACAAGGAGCACTTTAAATTAACATCAAAAGTAAATAATAATAATAATGATTTTTTTGAAAATTTCTTTCATCTTTATGACTGCCCATTATTTTCGACTACTCTACAATCTCTGCGACATGCAAACATTGTGGAGTTTTTGAATTCTTTTGTCGGATGGACACTTTAAAAGGGTAATGTTATTTTAACACTAAAAATGAGTACTCCAATAAATTGGGTGTTCAGGTGTTAAAATATTACTGCTGCACTGCAAAATGTCCATAATTTTTATCAAGGCCAGCCAATTAATTTTCTGGCCGTTTTGGTTGCTTTTATTCATTTTTGCATTCACAAACATAGTCAGCAATGACTCTTCAGCTTTACAAACATCATCTCCACAACTTATCACGTTCAAAAATCGTTATCAACATATTAATTATTCAATTTCGGTTGTAGTTAGGGACCAAACAATCACTCAAATTAGTACTTGTCCAATACATGTCCTTTTGCATATAAAATCCCCCCATATTTAATTCTCAATACAACTGAACTCTCCAATAAACTCTTAATTTATTCCAATCATTTTCAGCCAACCCAAATAATTCTTTCAATACAATACATCGCGTACACCAAATATTAACAGCTCATGCGGATTGAACAGCAGCATAACAACATGATAAAGTTTTGGTGATGCCTAACCAATAGCCATTAGTGTGAAAATATACATCTACTGATACAAAGATTAAGCATTTATTTGTGAGCACAAGATCAAGGGAGCTCGTCCACGGTGCTCCAACACTTTAACATTCATTCTCTATAAAATATAAAATGTTCACGATCTGCAACAAATCAAAATTAGTGAACATCGTATCACATTTTGAACATATTTACGTACTCGTTTAGTGTGTCTTTAGATTAAAGTTTGTAAACCAATTTTTGCACCACCTTGATTTTACAACATTGTTTTTGGTTAGAAATAAGTTGAAAATAATGTGATTTATGTTCAGAAACTTTTATATCAAAAGTAGTTATAACATAATGACTATTATTTGGGTAATGATAGTCGAAATTACTTTGGATATATATATATATATATATATATATATATATATATATATATATATATATATAAGGGAATTGGAAAAAAATAACTACTTTTGGTATACAATTTTTCTTTCTAATTTTATTCCTCTAAGATGCTCCTTTCTTTCTCTCACTCATTAACTCTTGACATGTTTATGGCAGCTTCGTAAACTTCCATAGTTACTTGCCAAGAAATAAGTGGCAGTTCCATGTTATATTATTAATTAATTCATTTCTAGAAATGTGTCACGTGTATTATGTGTATCAAAATATATGTATAAAATTATCTTATTAACTAGTACTAAAAAATTAAAATGCGGCTTAGCGGGCACAACAGTTCTTGGCATGCCGCTAGTAATTACCAAAAGGATGAGTTTTATATTTAATATTATTTTTCTTTCACTATTATTTTGAAAATAGTTCAATAATATATTAACAAATTTACAAAGAAAGTCAACCACTTAGCAGTATTTTTTTAATTCAGCACCATACAATGTTTTCCATAATTAGTGTCACTCGTGTTATCGAATTACCTGTGTGGGATAGTTGTCTTAAAAATAAATATGAATAAATAAAACATGTATCGCTCTAGTGACAGTAATTTTTGTAGTCCACCCTATCTTGTATTCCCTTTTTTTTTTCCTCTATAAGGAACACCCCATCTAGTATCCAGAATGACAAGATTTGGTCCCTGTTTAATGTAGTGAAAGTGATATCAATTTCTTGCATAGCTATAAACACAACCAATATATACACCTCTAAATATTCATTGCTATGATCTTCGAACGAGAAGCAGAGTCACATATCATTGGTTAGTTCATAATGCAAAATATATTTGTGTAACATAAAGTTATGCTGGGGAGAATCGCTGATGTACGGATGATAGTTCCCCCCAGTGTTTTAAATTGTGGTTGCAGTCACAGATGCGGTCGTGATTGTGGTTGTTGCGGTTGCGGATAATGCGGCAGCGGTGACGCGCATTGCGGCTGATACAACATGAAATTTTTGCACTTTTACAACTTGGAAAAGGAACCCATTGCAACCTGTTGCGGCCTTGATACGGCTCAATGCGATTCTAATGCGGTCCTATTGAGGTTACGTTGTGGTCAACTTGTATGAAAATACATCACATTGCAATTGCGGTCCTATGCAGTTGCGCTATGGATGCGGTCCGCAATTTAAAACCTGGTTCTCCTGAATGGTTTTTCCTCTCCTCGCGGTGGCCTGTAAAGGGATGGGCACCTGTAAAGGAACTCCAATGCCCAAGACATTGTTTGTGATAAAAAGGGGATGGATTATTAGAATGAATGGCTTACCTAGAAGGGATTTCCCCTATGATATTTATATTGCTCAAATACATTCAAAATAGATGATCCAAGGGCTAAACTGTAATGTATGATGTGCAGGAAATACCGTTGGGCGTGTCCTCCTAAAATCTATACCATCTTCCGCATTCATGATGCATTCATCATGTCCTCATCCCGTCCCACGTTCATGATGTGCTCATCATGTTGTGAAGTCCTCCGTCCTAACTAGGGGCTGTCATTCCTCATGCCCCCATGCGCTCTTGGGGTCTACTGTATTCGAGTTCTCATTGGAGGTCCAAAGAGGTTTGGCAGACACGATGCTCAATCGCCCATGATCCTCAAGTTGGGGTGATCTTGGCCCGTCGGCATTTGTCCACTGCTCAAATTCCAACACCCAAGATCCCGGATCGTAACAATTTGTTTCTTATTTAATCTAGATTTAGATATTTATTTCCAATTGGTCAATGTCACTATGCTTATCTACCAATAAAATTTTCTTTCTTTCAAAAAAATTTGTATAACATCTAATAATTCTCTTTAGGTCCAAGAAAGACAGGGAAATCGATTTTCCAATGCCTCTTTCAAAAGGAAGGTACATGCTCCAACAATCGAATTTCTGAACATATTCCTGTGATAGGTGTACAAACAAAAGGACAAATTTCCTTTTATACATATGTAACAGATGAGCAATGCTACATCCTCTTAATCAGTGCGCTTAAAACTCATCTTAAATCAAAAAATCACTCATATATTACATAGTTCTTGTATGTTATGTAATATTATAATTCATGTCATAGTGAGTGGAACTTTGAATTAGAAAGATTTTCATGTGATTGTTTAGAGGATATAGATTCTCATAAAACATGTAGAGTAGAACAACAACATTCTGAACAAGCATTACCTAAATAACTGCAATCTGTTCACTCTCAACTGTCTTGCAAACACCAACCCTTGGTTGTTGAGATGGCCTATATGAGCTTCTTGGTGCTTTCTTTAATGGTTGTCTCCGCAGTTCACCTTATCAGCTGACCTGTCTTTTCTTCTTTGACCTTCTCCAGAGCTGCTAGGAATGGATCAATCATCATTCCACACACTTTGGCCAGAAAATGGGATCGGCAGCGCCGTTCCTGGGGACCTTGGTGGTGATGCAGTTGAGCTTCGAGGGCTCGTTTTGTTGCTGTTTTCGTTTGGAAGAAGCCTTGGTGGAAGTTTGAGGGGTGGCATAAGAGTAAGTGGCAGGACTTTGCCATCACAAAATAGCTCATCAGAAAATGCCTTTGTGGGAAATGAATCCACACGCTGCAGCCTTTGGTATTGCTCCTCTTTCATGACACCAAATGATTTTTCATCTGATTTTCTTGTCTCAATGTTGGACTCACTAAGACTAAAATGTCGACTGCTTTCAAATTCAAATTCTCCGAGGCTGGAACTTGCATCGTCATATGTGCTTGGAGTTCTGGGCTCTGTTTGAAAACCGGATAGTGCACTTCTGCCTGAACTAGGTGGTGCGCTGTAGAAGCACATCTCATGGCTACAGCTGCTTGCACCAGTGAGTGCTGTCGCGTAGTAAAATTCATCTGAGAAAGAGATATCCATGTGTTTTCACAGAGAAAGCTTGGGCTGAAGAAAGCAATGACAGAAGGGACTGCCAAGTTTTATGAAAAACAGTGATTGGAAAGCCCGGAAAAAACTTGATTATTGAGCCCTTTTGCCTTCACAAGTAGGGCCTTTGGATTTTTATATATATTAGGAGCTTTGTTGTCATCCTCCAAAGCAATCTTCAAAACCCAACCTAAATGAAAAGTATCACTCGTCAAGGGGTTGTACTCTATATTTGTCCCTTTTTATTTTGGACACAGTAATGATGCATTACATTACTGGCAAGTTAGTTCTGGTCTATGCCGTGCAAGTTAATTCATGATGCTTCTGTTGATTTTTTCATGACCCTCATTTTGTCTCTATCTGATTTCTTATTTAAAAATTTGTATTAAGGACCAAGCTTATCGTTTATCTTTGTGATTCTTTTCCTTGTGGTGTTCTCAGAGACTGTCAAATGATCACTATCATTATATTCAAAGAATGATTTTCTAAAAAAAAAAATCTCAAATCAAAAATAGTTAAATAATTTAAATATAGAATAATGAATATCCACTAATTATTTCTTTTTATTGTCATAATTAATTCATTTTTAATATAACTTAAATATTTTTGTGCATATACCCATTTTTCTTGTTTTCCGACCTATGTAAGGTGGTTTTTATGAAATGTTGTGTTTTTTTTTTTTCTCCTTTTATCGTGGAAACTGTTGTGTTTTAAGCATAGATGTAAAAGGAAACCAATGGGCTTGAATAGTCCAGTGCTCATTTGTGCAAAATAAAATTTGAAAACACTAACCCGGTGGGTGTGATCGAGCAGTAGAGGCTCGTTCACCCTTAACTAAAGTTTAGGGATTCAATCCCTATCTTTGAAAATGAAGAAATTTCTTGCCGACCGAGTTCCAAAAAAAAACATTTGAAAACACTATTTCCTCAAAGTGGCGGCTCCGCGCTACTATTCCTCTTCCTCTCTCCCACTTCTTTCTCGTTGTATCTCTTTTTTATTCCTCTCTTCACGTCTATCCTCTTTATTCTTGTTTTTCTTCTCTTGCCCAAAAATCCAAATTCAAAATGCTACTGTCTTTAGCCTGCAGGCCACAACAGCATTACCCTAGCTAGTGAGAGGAATTGACGGGGGACCTTTTTTCTCAGCATGTTTCCAGTCGTTCTTCTATTCCGTTCTAACACTGGCCACAGCGACGGGGCGCGGGCGTGATTAGCGACCTGTGATGGCACTAGGAAGAAAAGCATTTTTTAAAAGTTTATTTTTTATTTTTATTTTTTTCGATAGTGAAGGTTCAGGCGGCTTACTGATTTTTTACCAGTCTTTTCGACTTTTTAGCATTTTGGAACATTCGAATTTTCAAAGGTGACCAGAAAAAGAATTTTTTTTTAAGCGGAAAAAAGAAAAAAGAAAATTAAAAGAGTTTAGTTCCTGATCTGACAAGTCCATATTATCCAATTTTCTGAACACCGAATATCTTTTAAGATTATAATATAAGGAATACATTTTTGGAAAAATAAGTTGATCTTAACTGATTTGAAACTGACCGTCTTATTATTCGTTACCCCTCAAATTATGAAATTTGATCATGTTAGATTTAACTGAGAAATTCTGAAGGAGAATTAACTTTTTGAAGAATTAATATTAGCTTGGAAAAATACAGACTAAATATAGCGTGCAATACTTTAATAATGTTAGGGACTCTACCAAAAAAAATAATGTTAGGGACAAATACCTTTGGAAGTCGAATTACATAAGATACAAAAAGAATAGGGCCAGAAGCACTTAAATATTCGTCATGCTACTTTTCCGGTATCCAATTTGTCTATGGTCTCACATGACGATTCCAAGTTATTGCTCTGGTCTTTTCCATACGCAGCAATTAGCAAAGCCTCTGCCCTTCCTGCAACATGACAAACTCATCAAAAATCAGAGCACATACAAACGGTGCATAACGACAAACAGGAACGAATCGCCACAAAGGCAATACTTTTTCAAGGAATAGTTGAGGGTACAATTTGGAGGTAACATACAACTACAGCTCAAGGATGCTTGAGGCTTTGATGTGGCATGAGTAATTTTACTGATGAGTCTCATCCATAAAATTTGAAGTTGATTTAAAATTTTTATCTCATTTATACTCTCAATTAAACACACCATAAATGATATCTGACCATTCATTTCCGGTGGGTGTGTAAAGCATATGGTGCTGAGCCTAAAAAAAAATAGTTCCTGGGATAATAGATTTAGCTTCAGAGATCTTGAGGAATGAGCTTTCGAAATTGGATAATTGAATAATAGGGTATCGTAACAAGAACAGAGAAACTGAGACTGACAAGTTCAATTATAATTTATGAATAATATTTTAGTCTTTCTAGATCGTACAACTAGCAAAAGAACATTCATGTTAAAGAGCAGAGTATATGGGCATAGGAGAGAATTAATGACTGACCCAAAATGTTAGTGAGGGAATGATGAGTCAGCTAGGGGGCTCTATTTGTAACTACCTGACGACATGACAAGGTCAGAAGGATAGAGAGGGAATTGCTGAAGGGGGAAGAGAGAATAAAAGTAAAAAGGAGAGAGGCGAGAATTGGGACTAGGCTCTTGGGAGAAACGGAGCTGCTAAAGTGCTCAGACCTATGCGTTTTCAATTTCTGGTCATATTACAACGTACCTTGGCTGATACCCCACTGGTAACAGCTCCAACAGTGTCAATATAAATAGCAAAAATGTACTTCATTCTCTTGTTTATGAGTGACGCCTATCATAAAGAAGATGGTAGAATCTCATCTTAGGTTGTTTTGGCATATTTGAAGGAAATCTGTAGAAGATCCAATAAGGAGAGTGAACCAAATGGAGAATAGCACCATAAAAAGAGATAGAGAAAAACAAAGGAAAATTATAGGAAAAATTTCAATAGTTTTAACATGAATATGATATAGATAGAACTCTGTGGCGTCGCCTAATCCATAAAGCTGACCCCACTTAGTGAAACAAGGTTTAGTTGTTGTTGTTGTTATCTTGTATCTTTATATTGATACCTATTAATTGGTATTAGAGCTCCTGATCCAGGGAGCCTTGTGCCAATTGTATCAGAGATGGAATATACGAGTATGGGGCAAAGTGGGAGTTCTCAAAAGAGCAATATGACTCCTGTGTTTGACAGAAACAATCTTTCTTATGGTTGTTCTATCAACGTGGTTCAATACTGTGATGTAGAACACACACTAGAAGCTGAGAAGCTACCAACAATGGTAAACCCTCTAGGAGGGTGTGTGCTTACATCAAGTATCAGTCCAGAGAGTGGTGCAACCCATATGATTCATGGGGGGAGATTGTGAAAGATACAGTCATATGATTCCACCCCGAATATGATTTTGATCAACCAGTACAGGTAGAGGACAAGAAATCAAGGGGGAAAAAGAAGAATGGATGGATGTTGAAGCAAGAGCCAGTATGACAGAAGCTTGATGTTGACAAGGTCGCAAAGAAGGAGAAGAGGAGGAAGCAGATCGACCACCCTTTTCAAAAGCTAGATTCATCTAAGATAATGTGGATTGAAGAGAAATGTCTCTTGTTAGAGTCCTACATTAGTTAAGGATATGACAGATAGCCTTTATAAGAGCTTGGAAAACCCTCCTCCTATGAGCTAACTTCTAAGGTTGAGTTAGACCCGCTCAATTCTAAGATGGTATCTGAGTCTATCCTTTTATTGTTATGGTCCACTTCCTACAAACTACATACTCCAGATGTCCAATCCTGGGTGTTAGGCTCTAAGAGCTCTGAAAGATGGATGAAGAGGTGGGGATGGTGAATGGGCAGAAGGTAGTGAATCCCACAGTGGCATTGATCAGGAAGGGGACAAGGACAATGGGAGAAACTGCGAAGGTGCGCTGGTTACAAGAGAGAAAACTGAGAAGGAGCCACAAAAGAATCAAAAGAGGATAGTGTCTAGGAAGGTCAACATACACTGAGCTTAAAAAATGGAAGTGTGACGGGAGCAACTGCTGCTGGTTTGGGTGATGGATAAGAAGCCAAGAAAGAAGGCTGGATGCCATAGACTAGATATTTGAGGGTGGGGGCAGTCTGTCCAAGCAACATCCTCTACCTAGACCAACCAAGCAACCATTGCCACCAAAGCTGTCAGAGCCATCGAAATCAGTGAAACCACCGGACCTACCTGCCCTAACTTCATCAATGGAGGAAGAGAGGTCACAGGTTGCAACTGTGCTTGGGTTGTTGCAACAACTTCTGCTGCCAGAGCCATTGGATTCGGAGGCTGGTATGATAGTCGCAATAAAGGTACTGGAGATGGCAGCAAAACAAACTCCCCCATGCGGCAGTGTGAGCTAACAGAAGGAGTGTGGCGAAAAAAGGAATTCTGCCAAGTGAGCTCCTCCTCCGACCTAAAGGGCTAGCCCCAAATTAGAGTGGAGAAGAACTAGGGTTCAAAAAATGAAAATTAGATGTGTGGCTTAGATAACACCACAACATCATGCCTGTTTATAGATGTTGGAAGGTAGGAAAGACATGACACTATAGAGCAGTCCACAAGCAATCAAATTTACATCCAATTTAGGACATATATGAATAACAATGGGGAGAAAATATTCTATTTACGACTATTTTGCATAGATGGATTGCAGGAAGCACACAGAACTTGATTGCAGGATTTGATCCCAAAGATGGTTAGCACTGACAAACTTGTGTTCACAGTTTGGAGATTTTCAAAAATATGCTCAACCTTCTTTTGGTTGGTATCCCGGGTTGTCAATATTATCCCCATGCCTCGTATACAACTTTCTCAGTTTGTTCAGATTTTTAAAAATAGCCATAGTAGTCAATCCCAGATAGTGGCACAGAGCAGCCGAGCCAAAAAATGCCATAGTGGGATTGCCACTATTTTTGAGAAATAAAGATAATTATTATGCAATTTATCAAAATATGCATAGATATTCAAAGATAAGAAAAAACATAGTCAAGAAAGACAAAAGAGATTAAAGAAACAGTAATTGACTTGGCAAGAAAAGCTTGGAACAACCTGAGATAGAATAATAAAGTGTTAAGTGCAGCATCCTTTGTGGGGACTGAGATCAGTTAAAAAAAGTTCCAAAAAAAAAACAGCCACTGAGGAGAGAATCCTGAGACTTTTCCTAGGTGAAACAGGTGCGATGGGTTCGCCCTACAGGGATGATGTGTTGGTCTGAATTTTGGAAAAGAAGGAGCTGCTGGAAAAGATAACAGGGGTCAGGAGGTTGAAGATGATGAATTGAAGTGAGGTTAAAATAGAGATTTCCCTAGTTTAAGGAGGGGTAAAAGGGGATTTTGTTAGTTTAAGTGAGGGTAAGATAGAAACTTTGCTTGTTTCTATAAGGGCAAAACAGAAGCTGTATAAATTTAAGTGAGGGCAAAACAAATATTTCTCTCGAAAAGGAAAGGGAAAAATAGGGTTTCCATCTCAGGAGAGCTTGGTGGCTGTGATGGTGCGATTCTGGTCAAGATTCGTGCCACAACCGGCACAACTGGAAAGTGCGACATGAACATAGTCTTGGAGTGGCCCACCTCCGCAGAGCAATGCTTTGCCACTATAGCGCGTGATTGACTACTATGAAAATAACCCAGATGAGACAACAAACTTTAGAATGACGCTGATCTCCAAAATGTTGCTAATTCTGCTATCATGGTTCATTCATCGTTGATGACTGATTCTTTCTGTTCAGGTCATGAACCAGCTATTATGATAGACATTGTGGCTGATGGGACCTTGCTTGTGGTATTGCCATGGAATCAAAAATATGATTTATCATATTATTTCTTAATTGTGATTGTCGAAATTTGTTTGGAACTAGGAGACCGGAGTGGAGATTGCCTGGAGAGGAAAATCTGATGTTGTTGTGGGTTCTGAGCCCTATACTACTCGGCTCTATATCTTTCTTTCATAAATTATATTTTCTTGATTTCCCTTATACTGTAGATCAATCTTCACTGGGTTGACTCTACCTTACGTCAATTTAAAAGGATTTCTTTCTTTATCTATTAGCTCTTCTTTTGTTTCTTATCATAATATTTGATCATCTATTAGCATAGTAATTTAAAGAATGGACTAAGAGAATTAAGTACCGTGATCTTTTTTCCTACTTAACAAGGAACTCAGTGATGGAAATAATGTGGATGCAACTCTCCTGCTATCGTCCTGTATAATAAAATCCAACAGATTATTAATGAAAGAATGTAAACCATATTCAACAAATATCAATGGAGAGCAAGCATGGCCAAATACACAGTGAATGTAGAAATGTCAACACCAGAAACTTTTGCTTTAATTTCCTTCAATGAAGCTGAGCCCTGGGATAGTCACACAAACTGAGTTTGCTTCTTAAAAATTGTATTGGGTGTGCTATTTACAGAGTAAAACCATGAAAATAGTTCTACATAAATATATTAATCAATGTGTATTGCTAATATTAATTAAATTTTATAAAAGTTGTAGCTCAAGACATGTTTGATTATGTTAGAGCCCTACATTGCTTAAGGATACAACCTAGATAGCTTGGGCAACCCATCCCCCGTCAACTAGCTTTTGGAGTTGAACTAGGCCCACTCAATTCTTAATATGGTATCTAAAGCCTATGAGAGAAAGGCAACTCTAATCCTTGCCATCAGGAGGACACCCTATCCTTTGAAGAAATTTTTTTTTCCAGAAATCATGTTTTCCTTCCGGTTTCGGATCTCCTGCCTACCGTGTCAACTCTCTCCAATAGCGTCTCACACTACCACCACCACCACCACCATCTAACACCATCATGTGCCATTTTCCAACATTGACTGCAACCAGCAACACTCTCCATCGGGAACGCCTACTCTTACGCAGCCCATCCCTGCAAGCAGTGCCCAGAAACAGCCCTCAACGTGCCCTCACCGCATCCTTTATTGTCTAACGCAAACCCACACGCCACCATCTTTTGCCATGCGTGCCAAGGTATTCAGCAAACCGCATCCTTTGCCCTTGGTTTTGCTGTCTGTGAACCATGCCGACATCATTTTTTGCTAATTCCAATTTTACCCATGTTTTGTGTTTAGTGGTTGTTGGGGACTTCTCATGTGTTCACGATGTTGTCTCGATGCTTGCGCCTCCTGTGTCTGCAAGTTATGCCAATGTCCCTCCCTCCACTTACCAACTTGATTAATACGAACCATCTCCAGTTGATCGTGCCAATTTTCAAAAACGATACCAAAGCCTATTCTGTAGTTGTTATTGTGCCACTAGATGTCCAGCCCTACAAATTTCACACTCAAGATGCCCAATCCTAGATGTGAGGCGGTGTGGAGTCCCAGATTACTTAAGGAAATGACCTAGACAGCCTTTATAAAAGTTTGGGCAACCCTCCCCCCGAGTTAACTTTTGGGGGTTAAGTGAAGTTAGGCCCACTCAATAGTTTTGATTGTTCTATACAATGGTTTTTTGACACCATGTATTTTTTTTCATCAAAGCAAGTATTTTGGCCACAACCAATTAGAGCTCGTTCGGATGTGCTTTTTCTAATTAAAAAAGATTTTTTAATTAAAAAATATCTTTTTGTGCTTTTCGATATGTTTGGGTAATTTTTTTTAAGTAAAAGCAGAATTACTAGAAAAAGTAAAAAAAATGATCTTTTTTTAGAAGCTAGAATATTCATCTTCTGAAAAAAGATAATTTTTATAACATAAACAAGATATTTGACAATAAATAAAGATTTTTTAATATTACATCCAAATATAAATTGATATTAAATCCAAACATAAATTAACTATTACTTTTTTTAAAAGATCTTAATTAAAAAATCAATTAAAAAAATATCTTTTTTGAGAAGCACATCCAAACGAACTCTTAATCACCAAACATCAAATAAGCCACCTGGGAGCATCACGTATGCACAATTGAGGTTCAAGACTGATGGAAAGGGAATATTAAGAGACTTTGGAAGTTCTAAGAACAATGAGATGCGGAATTTGTTTTCTTTCACAACTTTGAAGCCACAGGTGGTAAAGAAAAGGCTACAATAATGAATAGCCACTGTCACAATTCTCAATAATTTGCTGTATGTTCACTATGTAGCAAGTAATAGGAAAAGTGCCACTTGCAAACACATTTAAAAGGTTCTTATGAACATGATTTGGGCAGGACTATCCATTGATTTGCCAAGATTAACTTTGAATTACACCAGATCAAACAACATCATAGCACTCTATCATATCATATTTATATCTAAGCCATTATCATTTAAATCTCGTTTAATTGTTTCCATAGTTTCCCCTATAGTTTCCTTAGGTTTTCCTCTACCTATAGTTGCAAGCCTACCCTTCATCTGATTCACACTCCTTACTAGGGCGTCTACAAGTCTCCTCCATACATGTCCAAACCATCTAAGGCAAGATTCTACCATCTCTATAATAGACACTATCCCAACTCTATCTAATGTACTCATTCCTCATTCTATCATGTCTATTGTATCCACTCTCCTCATCACTGCAACAAGTAGTTTATTCTCTTGTTGACCTTTTACCAATTACCACCCATCATTCAATCACAAACAACCATGCCACTCGTATAGCTATGTGGTAAATTTCACCCTCAAGCTTTAGAGGTGCTTTTTTATCACAAATAAAACCCAAAGCATTCCTCCACATTAACCACCCAGCTTGAATCTTATGATTTATGTCTCCTATTTATCCATCATCTAGGATAATAGAACCCAAATACTTTAATCATGTGACTTGTGGTATGATATCTTCCCCAAGTTGCACTCCATATACTCTGTCTTACTACTACTTATACAAAAGCCACATATTTCCAAAGCTTCTTTCCAAAACTCTTACTTATTTATCTCATCTCTCGATTCTCATACTTGGACAATATCATCTGCAAAAGGCATGCACCATGGCATCAGGTCTTGAACATGTTCAGTATACACATCCAAGACCAATGCGAAAAGATACAGGCTCAAAGTTGAACCTTGGTTCAGTTCTGTATTTACAGGAAAATCTTGTTACCCCACCTTGTGTCCTCAAGCTAGTTGTGATCCCATTATACATATCCTTAATTGCTCGGATGTAGGCTATTTGAACTTCCTTCTCCTAAATATTTCACCTTAGAAGAAACTTTGGATTTCCAAATAAACAAATCAAGGCCAAACTTTTGGCTACTAGAAGAATAAGTTAAGAAACAGAAGAGCGACTTAGAGGAATAAAAACAGCCTAACTAACTTGCACGTTGGAGTGGACTCAACACCAACGCTAGCTGGCATGAGTACACAATGAACTCACAAAATAAATTTTCTTTTGTTTGGGAAATAGTGTAAATAAAAGCCTCTTTTCCAAGTCTAACCTAATATCATGTTGGTTTCATGAAACATGGAATTGTACTTGTCAGAACTCGAAAGAGAAACAATAACATAAAGGCTTGAATTGTGTGAAATGATAAAAACAGAGAAGAAAAGAAATGGAAAGTGGAAACCACCCCTGTTACACTTCTAGGGGTTAGACCATTAGCGAATAGTAGTTTTGAGATACGGAGTCATCACTGCAAATTTCTTTTTTTCAACTATTGGATTATTGGATTAGAAAATGATATATCAAATTATTGTTCTTCCTTCTCATCAGCCACACCCAGTGCTTTAGCTTGCTTCCCAGTTTCACACTTCCCCGTTGATAACAACAGCTGAGCTAAATTTCCAAGCCATTTGTCTCTAGTCTCAAGAAAATCATTTCATATTCAGATATTAAGTACTCAAATAAATATTATTAGTTCCAACAAACATAATCTTCTTTTTCTCGATAAAAATCTAACATATTTACTCAATTTTCCTAATTGTTTTAGAAATAATAAAGAAACTCTTCAAGTGAAAGAAAAATTGCATATTATAATCAGCAAATAATTATTCCAATCTGTACTTTTATGAGCAAACCAACCTTAGGAGTTCTGCTTCCAGAGAGTTCAAATTTTGCTTTCCAAGTAACCGATGGCACTGGAATAACAGAAAACCCTGAGGCAACTAAGATCCCGATCCACAGCCCATACCCAAATCCTCCACTCCACCAGCCCTTGATTAAAAAAGATGGGGAAAAAACTTAATCTGAGTTAAGCAAAATTAGAAAACACTTATGTAATTATCAAAAGAAGTAAAGGAAAAAGTATGATCTAAACATTGAAACTGAAGAGAACATAAAATACGGAAAACCCCATGTTTTTCTTCGAAGATAAATCACACAGTATAGAAGTTCAAACATTAGACATTCATCACTGCCATTTCTGGGATCACAGTTTCAATCATAATTCAATTTGTATATAACACTTGGCTTAAGCTAGATTCGCAGTTTGCACCAATCACTGGCAAACTTCAAGTAGCCTCAGCCACGCTAACCAACTCTCACACCAACATTAGATATGCCCTCAATAACTTTGATTTAAGTGCAATACATTGCCTCTAACTAGCCAACATCGTCTAAGTCCTTTAAGTTTTTCACATTGTTGCATTAATGCTGAATATTGTTTGTAATATGAGCTTTCTCCTCTTCAAACATACAAAAATATCTTAGTAAATACTCAAATAGCAAGTAGCATGTCATAACAAACACTAGGAAAAGGCACTTTCCTAGCTAAAAATGGGTTTCTTTAAGAAAATGTATTGAGTATTCAACTTAATAAGTAGATAGCACTATCAATCAATGCTTGGCAACTGGCTTAATGCCCGTACCGTAAAACATGATCATCACATTCTAATTGGATTGAAGTGAAGATTTTTTATTGCTAGTCATAGAAAATGATTTAGTCAAGCCTAAAGGAAAAGCAATTTATACTTGCAGACAGTGTTGTCAAATATCGATCATGGTGGCGCCATGGAGCCATGACGTGGCAGAATTTGAGGCCGCCGCCATGGGAAAGTGAATGGCGTGGCAGGCGTGGCGGCCGCAATGTTGATGGCGCCATGGCAGAAATATCTCAATAATGAAACCCTAATGCAAACCTAAACAGAATCACTCCTCTCCGAGTCTCATATCCTTCTCTCACTTGGTCTCTTAGTCTCTCTCATCTTCTCCTCTTATCTCTGCTCTTCTCCGGCGATGCCATTACCGATAGCAGCGGCTCACACCACCAACGACGGCCAGCACTCCATCGAGGTCCTTCTTCTTCTTGTTCCGTTTGAGGTCTTTTTCCTCCTTATTCTTACTTTTCGTCTAGCCTCTTCTATTTTGTTTTAGGCTGAAATGGCAAGTGCACCTGCACAAAGCTCAATTCCAACCTCTTCTAACAGCAGCAAAAATAGAGCAGACGCTCAGTGGAAGCATGTCCACCCTGGAGAAGAAAACAATACAAACAACATTGTTTGTAATTTCTACTCAAAACTTATGAAAAGTGTAATAACAAGAACCAAAGAACACCTAATAGGGAAGAGTGGTAATGTTTCTAAGTGCATCAAGGTTCCAAAAGAAGTTAAAGAGGAGTTGGTAAAGTACATGAACAGAAAAGGAGGCAATGGAGTGAGGAAGTTAAAGTTCCAAATGCAAGGGAGCTTGATCTTGAGAACTTGAGCTTTGGCTTATCCACAGAAAATGCTAAAAGGATTGATGAAATCCCTAACCCAAGGTCTAGAGGGAGAACAAATACTAGTGCTTTGAAAAGCCCAATGAATTTATTTGTTAGAAATCCCGAAACTGCAATTGGGAAGTGGAACAAGGCAAAGTTGAGGCAGCAAAATATTAGTGAAGCATGTGACAAAGAAGCAGTTGAAAGGGTTCATCAATACATACCTCAATGGTGGTATCATGCTAGAATTCCATTCAACTGTATCAAATTGAAGAGTTTCCATGATATGTTGTCAGCCATTGGAAGCTTTGGTCCCAATTTGCCTCCTCCATCTTATCATGCTATAAGGGTTTCATTTCTCGATAAGGAGTTGGAGTACACAAAAAATATGATGAAGAATCATAACGAGCAATGGAATAAACATGGTTGCTCCATCATGTCAAATGCCTGGACTGATAGGAAACAGAGGTGTATTATTAATTTCTTGGTGAACTCCTGCTGGAACAATATTTGTAAAGTCTATTGACAGATCTAACTTTGTCAATAATAGTGAGAGGTTATTTGAGCTTCTTGACTCTCTTGTGGACAAGATTGGAGAGAAGAATGTTGTTCAAGTTGTAACTATCAATGGGAGCAACTATGTTATGGCTGGCAAGAAGTTGGAAGAAAAAAGACCACATCTTTATTGGACTCCCTATGCAGCTCATTGTTTGGATTTGATGCTGGAAGATATTGGAAAGATTCCATTGATAAACAAAACAATCAGAAGAAGGATTTTTCTTGTTGACTTCATTTATAACCACAACAATACCTTGAGGTTATTCAGACAATTCACAATAAGGAATTGGTAAGGCATGCAATCACATGATGTGCTACTTCCTTTCTATCATTAGAGAGGCTTCGTAAAGAGAAACAAAATCTTATAAAAATGTTTACCTCTGATGAATGGATGAAAAACAAGTTGTCTAAATAGGTCAAGGGAAAGAAAGCAACCAAAATTGCAATCATGCCTTCTTTTTGGATCCATGTGAGATGCACCTCAAAGTTATGAGGCCTCTTGTTCGTGTGCTTAGGCTTGTTGCTGGTGAAACAAAGCCGGTCATAGGTTACATTTATGAGGCAAGGCCAAAGAGTTCATTATGAAGTCCTTCAACAATGATGAAAGCAAATACAAAGATGTGTTTACAATCATTGATAGGAGATGGAATTGCCAACTTCATCGCCTATTACATGCAATGGGCCATTTTCTGAATCCGGAGTTTTACTATGGTAATAGAAGCACACACACACATAGAGGTAGCAGAACAAGAACAAACAGATACTATATTGTATAAACTGAGAAATATAGAAAGATGAAATAGAAGCAACACAGAGAAAGAGACCTTGAGCACTTTAGCAACTCACTCTCCCAACCAATTCTAATAGAATTCTCTACCTCCTATTCTGACCTCAAGGAGAATTATACTCCTTCCCCACTACAGACCCACGTGTCTCTCACCTCACACCCTTCCTCCTAAAACCGTTAGGCCTCAGATTCATTCAAGGGCCCACATGACCCGCTCCTAATACTAGAGTCAGCCATCATTCCAATTCCCAAACTACCCCTATGCTTCTTTCCTTTATAAACTTTTATTGGTTCAACAAATTTATAACAATTCCCCCTTCTTGAACTACCGCCTTGTCCGCAAAGTGGATCCTCAAGGTGGAACTCTGGGACATTTAACTTAATATCAACAGCTAATTCCCAGTTGCTTTCAAATTATGGGAGGTTCTTCCAACAAATCAGCACTTCCTCTTCTCCTCATTCATTCATCCAGGTGGCTAGCACAGCTTCCAGTTGCACCTGAAGCTCCCACCCTTCAGTGAGCCCTTTAGGTAAAGGTTGGCACATAGCTGTGAGTGCCAAACATTTCTTGAGCAAAGAGGCATGAAAGATCGGATGAACTAGAGAATTAGGGGGCAACAATAGCTTATAAGCCACCTATTCCACTCAATCTATTACGTCAAAGGGCCCATAGTACCTGGGACTGAGTTTTTGGTTGACATGATTGGCAAAGGACTTCATTCTATATGGTTGGATCTTCAGAAAAACCTTTTCTCCTATCTCAAATTCAACTTCGCACCTCTTCTGATCTGCCTGGATTTTCATTCTTGCTTGGGCCTTGTTTAAGTACCATTTCAACTCCTCAATCATGGAATTCCTCTCAACTAGGAGTTGGTTCACATCTTCTACTATTGAAGGCCGCATTTCTCCCTTAATAAGAGCAGGGGGTTCCCTTCAATAGAGAATTTTAAATGGGGAGGAATGAGTAGCAGAATGATAGGTAGTATTGAACCATAATTTGGCCCATGAAAGCCACTTACTCCACTGTTTTGGTCTGCCCCCCACAAAACATCTGAGGTAAGTCTCTAAACACCTGTTCACCACTTCTGTTTGACCATCCATTTGTGGATGATATGCTGAACTGAACTTCAGTTTTGTCCCTGCTTGCTTCAATAGTTCCAACCAGAAATTACTCACGAAAATCCTATCTCTATCAGTGACAATAGATGAAGGAAATCCATGCAACCTTACCACCTCCTTGATACAGAAGTCAACCACTGTTTTTGCAGTATACGGGTGGCTAAGCCCCAAGAAATGAACATACTTGGAAAGCCTGTCTACTACCACTAAGACTGTATCCAACCCATGGGATTTTGGTAACCCTCCCACGAAATCCATTGAAATATCCTCCCATACCCTTGAGGGAATAGGTAAACACTAAAGGAGTCCTGCTGGAGATAGTGTAAGAGACTTATTTCTACTGCAAATCTCACATTGCTGAATGTATCATTGTATTGTTTGTCTCATACCCTCCCACCAAACCAGCCTAGAAATCCTCTTATAAGTTCTAAAAAAATCGAAATGCCCCCTAGAACGGAATCATGAAATTCTTGTAGGATTACCTGGATTCTAGGAGAATTCTTGGGAATGTCAATTCTCCCTTTGTAATACAATGCCCCCTTCCTCAATTCATACCCCACTGGTTCTTTTGCCCCTCCAATTAGCCCTTGGATGATCTTCTTTGAACATTCATCTGCCTATACCTCTTCCTCTAATCCTTCCCACTACTGGAAGGTGACTGATGAAATAGCTTCAAAATTGAGGCGCCTAGAGAGAGCATCTACAACTCCATTTTCTTTCCCATCTTTGTACCTTATTTCAAAATCAAAACCCAGCAACTTTGTTATCCATTTCTGTTGACCTTCCCCCATCAACTGCTGATCCACCAAGTGCTTTAAACTCTTCTAGTTAGATTAGATAATGAATTTCCTGCCTAACAGATAATGTCCCCATTTTTTAACAGCCATTCCAATAGCCATGAGTTCCCTTTCATAAACAGATTTTTGTTGAGCTCTGTCTGACAACTTCTGACTCATGTATGCAATTGGTTTTCCCTCTTGCATTAAAACTGCCCCAATTCCCTTCCCAGAAGCATCCGCTTCTATAACAAAAGTTTTTTCAAAATTTGGAACAGCTAAAACAGGTAATGTAGTCATTACCTTTGTTAGAATATGTGAATATCTTGTGAATATCTTTTATTATCTTTTATTATCTTTTGTTATCTGTAAATAGGGATAATATATCTTTGTAATTATTGTGTATTTATTGCACATTTTCTATATATATTCACTCCGTTGTGTAGTTCAAGACACACGGATTCATTCTATGATTTTCTCTCTTTCTCTGTTTCTCAACATGGTATCCAAAGCCTAAGAAAGAAAGAAAACCCTATTCCGTGCAGTCAGGAGGGCCCACTGCCTTCTGGTGAAATGTTTTGGGCCAAACCGTGTGCCTCTTCCGGTTTGCCCACTTTTCCCCTCCACTGTTGGTACCTCCCCTTTCACAAAACACCCTGTCCGCCGCCTTCCACCGCCGCCGGCGACTTTTCCGGCGCGCGTCCGGCCGACGACCCCACCCCGGCCTCGCCTCACCGTGCGCGGCCTACCCTCCCCAACCGCTGCCCCAGACGAGCTCCCACGCGCTCTCACGCGCGGCTTCTCTCCTCAGCGCTAGTTTCTGCCGCCGCCTCTTCCGGCAGCTCGTGGCAGCGCGTCGAGCCTCTGATCTGGCCGCCACCTTCTGCGTTTGACTCGCGGCGCTCTCCTCTTTCCGGATCTGGTCTTGGTTTCGTGATCCGTGATCTTTGACGACGTGACTTTTTTGTATTTCCGATTCTACCCCTGCCTCTTGTGCCCATGGCTACTTCAGACCCTACCTCTGACAATAAGGGTGTTCCAAAGCCCGAGCCCCCGACATTCACTAGTTATGTCAGTGTGCCTCTCTCCACTGACAAGCTTGACGGCAATAACTATGATACTTGAGCGTCCGACATCAAACTATGGTTGACGGGGCAGGACTATGCTGACCACTTTACTACAAAGGCTGTAGACATCCCGGTGGATGGGCGTCCCCGCTGGGTTAAGATTAATGCCCAACTATGTAGCATTCTCAAGTCCACCATTGCTCCTTCCATCAAACAGATCTTTCGGCCCCATGTCACTTGTGAATCTGTTTAGGCGCAAGCCAAGACTCTCTTCACCAATGACACTCAACGTCTCTATCGTGTTTGTCAGGATCTCATGGGTATCATTGCTCCTCGCCAACTTGATGGCTCTATGTCCTCTTATTTGGGTAAAATTCATGGTGCTCTTCATGATTTCAATGAACTCTTGCCCCCTGCTGATACCTCGGAGAAGGAGTTGGAGCAACGTAGCTCCTTTTTTATGCTGTTGGCCCTTTATGGTTTGCCTCCAGAGTACTCTGCTACTCGTGATCAACTTCTGGGATCCCCGATTGTGCCTACTCTCTCCATGGTGTCTGCTTCTCTTCTTCGGGTTCCCGCCAAACCACTAACTGAGTTGCCCCTTCCTACAGCCTCGGTTGATACCTCTGCCCTAGTCACCCAGAGCACTAGTCGTGGTCGTTCTCGGAAGTCCCGCCCTAAGTGTGATCACTGTCATCAGTCAGGCCACACCATTGATCGCCGTTACTCTTTGCATCCTCATCTACGCCCTACTGCTAATGTTGCCTAGACTAGTGTTCCGGCTCCCTCCGATTCCCCTGCTCCACATCAACCGTCTCCAACTGACTATGATGATTTCCTAAAGTGGTTTGAGCAACGTCAGAACTCTGGTTCCATTGCCTCTGTTGCACACTCTGGTAATTCTTTTGCTTGTCTCTCTCAGTCGGCCTCATTGGGTCCTTGGGTTCTTGATTCCGCCGCCACTGACCATATCTCTGGTAATAAAGCTTTATTTTCCACACTTTCTACTTCTGGTTGTTTACCTACTGTCACTTTAGCCAACGGTTCTCACACAGTCTCACAGGGTGGGCACTGCCCATCCCCTACCTTCTATGTCAATTGATTCTGTCCTTTATGTTCCTGGTTCTCCATTCAACCTACTCTCTGTTCATCGGTTAACTAAAGCCCTTAATTGCATCATTTCATTCACTAAAGATTCTGTTTCCTTGCAGAACCGGAGCACGGGACGGATGATTGGCACCGGATGTGAGTCTCGTGGCCTTTACTGGCTCGGCCCCCCGTCAAGTGTTTGCTCCCTCACCACCGACCCTCTCACCCTCCACGCCCAGTTAGATCATCCCAGCCTTGCTAACTTGCAGCGCATGGTGCCTAGCCTGTCCAAACTATCCAGTTTTCCTTGTGAATCGTGTCAACTTGGGAAACACACGCGGAGTCATTTTCCTGATAATGTTAGTAGTCGAGATCCTTTTACTTTAGTTCATACAGATATTTGGGGTCCTAGTCGCACAGTGTCTAGTTTAGGATTTCGTTATTTTGTTACATTTATTGATAACTACTCTCGTTGTACTTGGTTATTTTTATTAAAGCATAGGTCTGAGTTGTTTTCTATTTTTACCAACTTTTATCAAGAAATAAAAACCCAATTTGGTGTTCCTATTCGCGCTTTATGTAGTGATAATGCAAAAGAATATTTGTCTCATGATTTTCAAAATGGGGTGGCCGAGCGCAAGAACCGTCCTCTCATTAAAACCACCCATACTCTTCTTCATAATCATGTACCTTTTCGTTTTTGGGGGGATGCCGTTTTAACTGCATGTTATTTAATTAATCGCATGCCCTCTTCTATTTTGGACTACCAAGTTCCCCACTCCATCTTATTTCCCCATGACCCCTTGCACTCCTTTGCCCTGCACGTTTTTGGGTCCACTTGCTTTGTTCATAACTTAGCTCCTGGTCTTGACAAACTTTCTGCACGTTCACTTAAATGTATTTTTCTTGGTTACCCTCAGTCTCAAAAAGGTTTTCGGTGTTTTTCTCCTACTCTGCGTCGTTATCTGGTCTCCGCGGATGTTACCTTTTTTGACACTATTCCCTTCTTTGAGCCATCTAATCATTCCACCTCTCCAGCTTCTGAGGAACTCCCACTTCCTGTGATCCCTATGCCTTTACCACCCCTTCTGCCTACACCCACGCCTCGCCCCCTTCAGGTCTACCATTGTCGAGCCCGCCCACTAGCCGAGCCTGTCCCACCCATTGCACCAGACCCATAGCCACTGCCTCCTCCTGCTTCTTCCTCCGAGCCTGTCTTGGCTGATGTGGACTCTCCTCCGGTGCCTGATCCTCCGCCACCTTCGATCCTGTTGGTTTCACCTGATCTTCCCATTGCCCTTCGTAAAGGTACTCGTTCCACTCGTAACCCATCTCCTCACTATACTGCCTTGAGTTATCACCGTTTGTCTTCTCTACATTATGCTTGTTTGTCTTCTTTGTCTTCTGTGTCTATTCCTAAGACTGCAGGTGAAGCTCTCTCCCACCCTGGGTGGAGGCAAGCTATGATTACTGAGATGTGTGCACTTCAAGACAGTGGTACTTGGGAACTGGTAAATCTGTGGTTGGTTGTCGTTGGATTTTTACGGTTAAGATGGGGACTGATGGCCAAATTGATCGTCTTAAGGCTCGTCTTGTTGCCAAAGGGTACACTCAGATCTTTGGTTTGGATTATGGTGATACATTCTCCCCTGTTGCTAAGATGGCTTCTGTTCGTCTGTTTCTCTCTATGGCTGCTATGCGTCATTGGCCTCTTCATCAGTTGGATATTAAGAATGCCTTCCTCCATGGTGATCTTGAGGAAGAGGTTTATATGGAGCAACCTCCTGGGTTTGTTGCTCAGGGGGAGTCTTCTGGCCTTGTTTGTCGCCTTCGAAAATCATTGTATGGTCTTAAGCAATCTCCTTGAGCTTGGTTTGGAAGATTCTCCACTATGGTTCAGCAATTTGGTATGACTCGGAGTGAAGCTGACCACTCCGTGTTTTATCGTCATTCTCAGAGAGGTTGCATCTACCTAGTTGTGTATGTTGATGACATTGTCATTACAGGGAGCGACACTTAGGGTATAGCACAGATCAAACAGCACCTATGCAAGCATTTCCAGACCAAAGACCTTGGCAAACTCAGATACTTCCTGGGTATTGAAGTAGCACAGTCTAAAGATGGCATAGTTCTCTCTCAGAGAAAATATGCTGTTGACATTCTAGAGGAAACAGGTTTACTTGCTGCAAAACCTGTTGATACTCCTATGGATCCTAATGTCAAGCTCCTACCAAATCAGGGGGAGCCACTATCTGACCCTGGGAGATATAGAAGATTGATTGGGAAATTGAACTATCTCACAGTTACTCGTCCAGACATTTCTTTTGCAGTAAGTGTGATTCGTCAATTCCTAAACTCACCATGTGAAGCTCACTGGGATGCTGTTATCCGTATTTTGAAGTATATCAAAGGAGCACCAGGAAAGGGCCTTATTTATGAAGATAAGGGGCATACTGATATAGTTGGGTATTCTAATGCAAACTGGGCGAGATCCCCTTCTGATAGGCGTTCCATTTCAGGGTATTGTATACTTATTGGAGGCAATCTCATATCCTGGAAGAGCAAGAAGCAAACCGTAGTGGCTCGATCTAGTGCAATGGCTTCAGCCACATGTGAGCTTATCTGGCTCAAGCAACTCCTCAAAGAACTTCAATTTGTGGAAGCCAAACAAATGACACTTGTTTGTGACAATCAAGCCGCTTTACACATTGCCTCAAATCCAGTTTTTCATGAGAGGACTAAAAACATTGAAGTTGATTGTCACTTTATTAGAGAGAAGATTTTATCTGAAGATATCACCACAAGCTTCGTCAATTCAAATGACCAATTGGCAGATGTTCTCACCAAATCATTGAGAGGTCCTAGAATAAGTTACCTATGTAACAAGCTAGGTGCATATGATCTATATGCCCCAGCTTGAGGGGGAGTGTTAGAATATGTGAATATCTTGTGAATATCTTTTATCATCTTTTATTATCTTTTGTTATCTGTAAATAGGGATAATATATCTTTGTAATTATTGTGTATTTATTGCACATTTTCTATATATATTCACTCCGTTGTGTAGTTCAAGACACACGGATTCATTCTATGATTTTCTCTCTTTCTCTGTTTCTCAACAACCTTCTTTAATTTCTCGAAGGCCAATTGAGCTTCCACCCCCCACTGAAAATTATCCTTCCTGATTAATTGTGTAAGTGGCCAAGCTATTCTTCCATAATTCTCCACAAATCAATGATAATAGCCGGTGATACCCAAGAATCCTCGTAAACCCTTTTAAGTCCATAGGGACGGGCCATGCTAACACTGCTTCAATCTTCTATGGATCAGCCTTTACCCCTTCACCAGAGATTAAGTGCCCCAAACACTCGGTTTCCCTTCTGCCAAAGGAACACTTTTTCTGGTTGATGACGAGGTTATTTTTCCGCAGCAATTCCATCACCTTCTATAAATGCTCCCAATGTTCTTCCTCTGATTTGCTATAGATGATTATATCATCAAAAAACACCAAGGCAAACCGTCTCTAAGAATGGTTTCAGAACAATGTTCATGAGGGCTTGAAATGTGGAAAGAGCATTCGTGAACCCAAATGGCATCACTCAAAACTCATAGTGACCCTTGTTCTCTAAAGGCAGTCTTCTCCACGTCTAACTCCTTCATGCATATCTGATGATACCCAAATTTCATATCTAGTTTTGAAAAAATTTGGGCCCCTCCCAGCTAATCCAAAAGTTCATCTATGACCGGAATCAGAAACTTGTCCATCCAAAATGGTGACTTTGTTCAAGGCCCTGTAATCCATGCAAAAGCTGTATTCCCCATCTTCACATAACCTGTAGCACATCTACTTCTTTCAGGCTTAGGAGTTTGAGTGTTCAATGAAAAGAACCCCATAAAGTTTCGAACCTCCAATATGGTTATTAGCTCCTTATCCCTATCAATCATAAGAGTAGGAAAACCAATGAAAAATTGAGAGGTATGTGATGTATACAAGGATCCGAAAAGTTAAGCAGAATTTTCTATCAACCAAGTGCTGACATGTAGATTCTTCAATGTAATAGGGATTGTGGCAGAAGATACAACTTCATTATTTGGAGCCACTTTTGTAATTGTGACCCCACTATATTCCCATGAAATAATCCTAAGAGTAACCACTCCTCTCCCAAATTGATGGCGCTTAAAACTCAAGGGAAACAAAATCACCTTGACAAATGAAGACTCGATAAATACCTGTAGGATCTCCTGGTGCATGTGTGAAAATTGCAAAAATGCGTTTGAGGAGATGCACCCAACGTAGAAGCAACAGCTACCTTGGTTGGTGAATGGGTTACGTAACTTCAGGCTTTCAGAAAACACAAGCTCCCCTTTGTTATGGCCCAATAATGGTTTTTGGCCCATTAACTTCACAAATTGATCCAAATTAAATTTCAGCCAAGTCTCTTCTGCTTCCCTAATTAAGATCATCGTGTTTGTATGCTTTTCGACTTTGCCCATCATGCCAAAAAACAGGCCCAATGCCTCCCTTGCCAAACCCGATGCCAATCTCTCCTCCTCTTTCTTTCGCACCTTCGCAAAGCCACTAGGGGAAATTTTCTGCCCCAACAAGTCTGCTACAATGGTCGTCGCGGCCTCATGGTCCAATGGCAATATCGGGGCAGCTTCTGTACACAGGTTCGGGTCAAGTGGTTTTGGTGGTAGGGGGTGGTCGGTGAGCATTCGCGAAACATCATTCTCCACATCAGTTGCGTACTACTCCCCTCTGAGCTTCTTCTTTCTAGTATCGGCCGCCATCTCCGCCCACGCTTCCATTGTCGTGTTCGGCCTAGTGTCGGGATCTTGCCTCTCCAGCGATGGAAGCTTAGCCGCCATCCTCAAAACTTTTGTAGCTTCCTCGCCGGACTTCGTCGCCACCAGATCTGGTGGCTCCGACGGTGGACATTGGTCTACCTCATCATCTCTACCAAAGTCGATGTCGTCACTGCCTGGATCGTTTTCATACAACCCAACCTCATTTTCCTCGCATCACCACACCTGTGCTATTTGCATGCGACGGAGCCTCTCTATCTTCTCCACTTTCGCCTTCTCTCTGTCAATCAAGGCCTGTAGTGGAAGAAGGTTCTCAAGCCCGCGCACCCCACGACCCCTGGACTGGTTGTCAGTCTTCTCCTTGTTAACCACCGCCACCACTTTGATCTTTTGGTGGTGTCCTTCTTCTGCTGGTTCACCCACCATTTCTTCCATGTCAACAGAATTTGTAGAAGTGTGACCAATAGTCACCTCCCTTGTTCCCTCTTCTTCCACCAGTTCCTTCATCTCAATCAAATTGGAGCGTGAAAAATGGTGATTGATCTCCACCACTGGTTCAACATCTTTAACCTCGTCCTCTTCTTCATTCTGCATGATTTTTAAAAAATGCACAAACATCAGGAGGCCAATCGGCCATGGAGGATCTCCTTCTCCTCCATCATCGATCCTCATCACCCTCCCATACAGATAGTCGACAACGCTAGTGGTGCCGCCCCCTTACTAGATTTTTAATTTTCTTCAGATTCTGCTACATCCTGAACTTCCGCTTCATCTTCTTCTCCGATTCTGACTCCACGGCAGCAACTCTTGTGGTGTTTGGCACAGGGCTCCCAAGATCGAGAGCTCTGATACCATTTGATAGGATCATAGTATCATATAAAGAGAATGGAAACATATTGTATAATTTCTATCTGAGATTGTATTTGTATTAATCACAAAATGAAAGAAATAAAGGGTTACTAGGTATTAGAGAGACCTAGCTGCTCTCCCAAGTCCGAATTCCAATTTTGAGATACCCCCTTGGTAGCTCTCCCTTGCCTTTATATTGCATTCCCCCATCCTCCCAATAACAGAATACTCACTCCCTTACTCCACTAACCTTGCCTATGTGACAGAGTTAGTTAGAAAACCCTTTTCTCACTCCCTTAGTCACATGCTCCCCATTCCCCACATGTGTCTTCCTATTCTTCGTAACATCTACATTAGCATAAGGGTACATGGATCATACTACATATTGGGAAAATATTCTAAGGGGTCCTCACAGATATTGATGACTGTAATGAGTGGATGGTTGGAGAGTTGATTGCTGAAGAGAATGCTAGAGATGAGTTGGTTTTTGAAGGTGATGAAACTCTAAACTAGGAGACTATGTTCAAGGCATCTAGGATTGGACAGCCCACAACAAATACTAGGCATCAAAGCAAAAAACGAAAGGCAGCAAGTGGTAAAGGACAATCAAGTGGTGCTGGTACATCAACTACTAGAGTTTCCAAGAAAGGTAAACAAGTACTGGTGGCTAAAGAAGAGCCTGAATTTGAGGACATTGTGGAAACTAAAGAAGAGGAAGAGGAAATAAAGTTTAATGATTCTGAATCAGAAGGAGAACAAGTAGAGGAATATTCCCCAAGTGAGAACAATGACAATAATGATGATGATTACATTGGG
Source organism: Dalbergia cultrata (assembly GCA_031216105.1). Taxonomy (NCBI): domain Eukaryota; kingdom Viridiplantae; phylum Streptophyta; class Magnoliopsida; order Fabales; family Fabaceae; genus Dalbergia; species Dalbergia cultrata. The sequence continues at coordinate 32,061,659 of CM062348.1, forward strand.
GAAGATGATGACGACTAGTCACTAGCTTAGTTGATCTTAGTTTATGTTTGTTTGTCTTGAACTCTATGTTTGTCTTGAATTCTTAATTCGTGTTGACATTATATCAGTGGCTTTGAAAATGGATTGCTATGTTTTTTAGTCCTTGTTTGTGACTTTGATTGTACATTGTGGCTTTGATTATGTCTTTGAGGCTTTGATTATGCATTATGTCTTTGTATTTTATTTTTTTTATATATATTTATTTAGTCCGCCATGGCTTCCACCATAACTCGCAACGCCATCCGCCATATTTTTATGGCAGTTTTTTGGCTAACTGTCATAAACCGCCATCCACCGTTGACAATCTTGCTTGCAAACACTAGGCAGAGTTTCTCCGTGAAAAGAGATAAGTTGATGCAGAATCATGTGAAATATGACATGGCCAGGTAACCCACTCAACAGAATGAATGGGTGATTTAAGAAAGCAGTGAGTTATTGCCACCAAACAATAATATATTCAAGTCATTAGGAAACACCAAAAGATCTTCAAATTAGAGCGAGCATACCAACCTGCTTCCCATCTTGTGGATAAGGGCTAGACTGCTCTATATATGCAGTGGTTCCTATTGAAATCAAGATTCAATTTGCAAATAGCCAACCATAAACATTGTCAACCTTCAAAAGAAATATGACAGCAAAATAATGACTCAAAAATTACAGTAGCAAACTGAGGAATTATTACTAGGGGTATATAACTTACAATACAAAGAAAAAGAAAAGAAAAATACCTAAGCATCATCTACCACACAAATGCTATGTAACAACGCTGCAGATTAAGAATTGTAACAGGACAAGCAAAGAAAATATGAAATAACAACAATCAATACTTCATCGATTAGTATTCCACAAATACAAATGAATAACATTATTCCTGTAATGCAAATGGCAATATAATTCAACTTTTCAAATACAATAACCACCAAGCCTTGACAAATCATTCAAATCTGAATCTGTCTTAATATTTTTGCCTGTAGCAATTCTAGGTCTCCCTCCACCTCTAGCTATTAGGCAACCGTCTGTTGGACCTAATCTCCTTCCTAGAGCTTTATAGGTCTTCTTCGCATATGACCAAAGCACCAAAAGCAAGATTCTACCATTTTCTCCACAATATGTGCTACCCCAACCTCCCCATTAACGATAATTTAACTTTTCTAATAATAAAATTTTGACATCTTATATTAAATATCATCAAAACTTATGACTGTCAAGTGCAAAGTGGCAACACAATGGCAGCTTTGGCTATAGGGTTTTAAGATCCCACCACAACAATTTCGATTCCAAACTTTATCTACTTCCTTGATTGTGTTTATTTACTTAACTAACTGCTTGTCCATAAATAGTCAAAAAAAAAGTAATAATAACAATAATAATAAGGATGTTACCAAGCATGCACTAAGTTGTTTTTCAGCTTAAAATTATTAGCCTCTGATTATAACCCATGATTGATTTTTATCCAAACATACTTGATTGTTATGAAATGGGTTTTTTTGGCAAGAGAAAAAAGGAAGCTATTCTTGTGTGTTCCCATACAAACTCCTAGGCTTTGTTCTATTGTATTGCAGATTTGCATTTGCAGCAGCTAGGTTCTCTCTACTGTATACTTCTGTTGTATTGAACCAGGCTTGGTTAGAAAAGCTCTTATGTTTTGGGATGTGACATCTGTTAGTTAGTTTGTCACATCAGTTATTTGGGATGTCAAATCAGCTGTCACGTCAGGTGATATGTAATATCCTAATTAATTTCACTTTTCCTTGTAGCTGAGGCTTCTAAAACCAGAAACACTCTATTTCATCTTTTCTCTCCTCCCATACTTTCTCAACAAACAAACAAACATAATAAGTAACCTTGTCAGCACATCATGGTTACAATACACACAAGCTGATAGGAGAGATAATCATTCTAAATAGCAAGAAAAATAGAAAAATAAAAGAGATAAGAAGTCAAGAACTATAACTGAAGGCTAACAACTCTGACATGACAAAATAGATAATTGAACCAAAGCCTACAATGACTAATTTTCACATTAATGTGAATAGGAATAAAAAGTCAGTTGAGGCTCAGAACCCCAAAAAAGCTGTATTGAAAAAGTCTGACAGATAGAGAAACCATAGTATACCAACGGGAGCATCAAAACTACGAACCAACTGAACAATAGACTTGGCATCTAAGCGCTTCCGTGTTCTTTTGCCAACAAGTACCTGCACAACAGGGGAGTCGAATACCTGCATATAGTGGACTGAAATGATATAATAACATCCTCTGCAAGATATGGAGGAATAAAATTCTGAACATCATCTATGGTGGCTATTAAATTTTAAAACATTGAAATCAAAGGAATTAGAGGATCTAATGCCAAATCACAAAAATAGAGAAAAATATTGTATTCTTTTGAAAACAACCCTCCTCCAGAATTCGTAGTTCCATTGCTTCTTTCTTTTTAGAGTATACCTAAGAATAACATTGCACATAGCATCAGTCACTGGACAACATTAATCAATTACTCTTGATAATTAAAAAGAAGCTTAATTAAGGAATGGGTAGACTACTAGATTAGAATCTCCTGTCTGTTTCTGTTCATTATAATAATATAGCAAAAGATTACTCAGCTTGGCTTCTTCTGTGGTTGTGAGAATATAGTGTACTTTCACATAAGATAAAATAGATACAAGTCATATGCCTTCTTGGATTTACCACCACACTGCTGAGAAACCTGTAATCATTTTAATAACAAATAGCAACTGTGCTAACATCATTAATCTCACTTCTCCATACTCTTATCTGCAGTGTGTGCCACTGTCATCTCTGACTCTTACTTATATCCAGATAAGAAGGCATGCATAAGTGCAAGAGCCAAAACTGTAAAGACCAAACTTTTAACCCCAAAATCCCTACTGAATCCCACCCATCCTCAATGCATCCTATACCCAAAATTTCTGTAGGTTTCTTAGTTCCTACACAAGCATTATAAACTTTTTAGTCAAAAACTTAAAATGCTCCAATATATCAAAGGTAATGGCTGAGAACAAATCTAGCAGACTACCTACAGTAGAACTCACTTCTTCCCTATTAGATGTATATCTCCTTCCTCAATGGAACTTACTATTAAACAAGTATATATAATAACAAGACAACATGGCTCACATGCAGAATACAAGCACAAAATAGGTATACAGCCTAGGATTCATCATGAGTCATCTCTCCCAAAAGCTTAAGCTAACAGAGAAAGTCACATAAATGATTTTACATTATAACATGTCCTCTCATGCAAATGCCTCTTTTGAACTTTAAGCATAAATAAGTTTATCATAATGAAAGGATAACAAGGATCGAACCCTGACCTCTTAGTCATGGTAGCTCTGATGCCACGTAATAAAATAATCTCTCCCAAAAGCGTATGCTATTGGGTAGATGCACATTAATAATTTTCACACGAAATATATAAACCACAGCTTTTACTCCACAATATCTCATGCAGTGTCAAAAGACAGTGCCCACAGTCAACCAAATTTAATCAAAACACAATCCTTCTGTGGGTCAAGTGGAATTCTACCTGAGGAATGCAAGCAGAATCATGAATTTTCAAGAGAGCCACAGCACCAGAGACATCTGGGTCGATTCCAAGGAACCATTTGGAGCCCTCATCTTTGTGGGTGGGATGCGGCTCTTCACTCAAAAGAGGGTCCGTCTTTCCTGGAAGAGGGTAAGAGAGTGAAGTCAGCCAGTTCTCTTTGAGTTGAGCATCAGAAGCCTTGACCCTGCTGCGCCTTCTGTCAGGAACTATGATTTGAGGCTGATTCAGATTTTGGGTTTGGGATAGGGTTAGCGTATGAGAGGAAGCACAGAAGGCCCTGATGTCAATGGAGGAGGCGAGGGGGATGGTGGATTTGAGTTTCGGAGAGAGTCTGTTCATGAACCAGAATTGGGTTTGGTGGAAGAACTCTTGCGTGATTTGCAGGGATTCCATGAACTGAAGTCTAGACAGAGAGAAAGAGAGGAGGGAAGAAAACAAAATCAAATTTCATTTATCGCCTTGGGTCGGGTGGAGGTGGATAGAATCAACGGGAATGCGGTGGAATTTTAGGTATGTCCATTGTTTAGATATGCATCCATCTTATGTCACCCAATTCTACTATCCCTGCTATTTCTCTTCCCTCTCTAAGGTGGAATTGGATGAAATGAGTTATTTTTTCTAATAAAATTACTAATATTATATAAATTTTAATTTAAGGATATTATAAAAATAAAAAGTTTATAATTTCACATCTCTTTCATTAATATATTTAAACAACAGAATAAAGTAATTATTCTACTCTGCTTCACTCTACTTCACTTCACTTCATTTTATTCCGCTCCCTTGCACTCCATCGTGCTCTATCAAATCCAAACCAGTGAAGAGGAAACCGGACTAGCCCGGTTGGTCCAACCGGGATAACTGAGAACCGAACACCTTGCCAGTCTGGTTAAGCTCTTGAAATTGGAGAAGTTCAAAACCAGTCAAAATCGGAAAAGCCAGTCGATCGGGCCGGTTTTGAGGGGTAGCCGGTCCGGCTCTTTGACCCTAGAAAAAAAAAAAGAAGAGGAAGCAGTGCTCCATAACGCTACCTCTGCCAAAGAAAGAGAAAAGAAGGAAAGGACCTTGGGTGCTTGGAGGAAGTGGAGAGGAGGGAAGCCTTGGAGTGAAATTTCAAGCTGCCATCATCTCATCGTTGCAACGGATGTTTTGAGGAGCTGATGCTTGTCGGTGAGTTTTTGGTGTGCCATTTGCAACAAATAGAGAGACTTTGTGTATGGCTTGAAATGAGTACAGTGAAGTGGAGAGTAAAGTGGGGTTGGTGGGGCTTGACTTCTGGTTTTTTATTTTGCTTTCTTTCTTTTCTTTTTCGAGTGGTAGGATGGGATCCCATGGGACCCAGATTTCCCATGTTCCAGAATTTTGCCAATTGTTATGCAATGTACTCTCTGTGTAACCAAGCTTCCATTGACTAGATTTAAAATTTAAATAATACACCAAGGCAAAGTTTTGGAGCCAAATCATAAATAACAACTATGTTAAATTTTATATATATATATTTCAGTTGAACCCCAGTCAAACCGGTTAAACCTCTAAACCTTTGAACCAGTGCCCTGACCGATTCAATGCCCAGTTTGGTTTTCTCTTCCTTGATCTAAACATACCCTACCAGGAATCACGAGTTTAACACCAGGGATCCATTTTTGTTTCAAGTAATTTATATTATGTTTGGTTCTATATTAAAAATGCAAAATTGATTCTTGGTAGAATGAATTCTATCAAAATTGATTTAGTGTGTATTTGGTTTTTTGTTTGTAGTAGGTTCTTGAAGAATTGATTTTATAAGAATTGATTTTAGTTAAAATTGATTTTAAATTGAAGTAATTTATTTTTGACTACTTGATTAATGTAAGAAACAAATAAGAAAGCAAGCTAAAACTATAAGAGCCCATAATCCTAGAAGATATAAAAGGCAACACTATCAATCTCTACAAACTTATAAGAACAAACCAACACCTACAAAGAAGAAATATAAAAGAGTAGTTAAAAACAAAAATGTGTGCTGGAAGTATAGGAAACCATAACACTATGCAAAAAAATTGTAGGGTATAACAAAAAAATAAATGAACTAACCAATGAAGAATTAAGACAAACTTTATTGGCAATATTAATTAATTCTTAGCCAAAACTAGAATCAGAGAAAGAAGAGATTAATAGAATGAAATCTATCAATTAGATAAAAATTCATCATAAGAATCAGAAATAGAGGAAGAAGAAAATTATTATTTAGGACCAGGTTTATGTAATTATGAAAATTGTATAGGAAAAGCTTTGAATGTCTTAACAAGAGACCAAACATCAACATTAATATCAATAACAGATAAATTAGAAGATTCATCATTAAGAGACAAATTTCTACAACAACTAAATGAATTAATTACAAAAGAAGAAAAACATCGAAAAGAAATAAGACCAGTAGAAATAAAAGAAGTTTATAATAGGTTTAAAACCCTAAAGAATCAATTACAGTAATAGATTTACAAAGTGAAATTAAAATACTAAAATAAGAAAACTTTTAATTGAAACAACAAAATATTGTATTAGAATTTAGATTACTAAAGTTAGAAACAGATTATATAAGTACAAAACCCAAAATCAATAACTATAAGAGAACCTGAAGAAACTAAAAGTTCTATACCTTTTGTTAATATATTAAGCTTAATAACCACTTATAGATGGTGGACAAAAATCACCTGAATTGTAACAGGAAAGATTTGAGTTAACGGTCTTAGTTGATTCAGGTGTAGATATTGATGCCATACAAGAAGGATTGATATCAACTAAATATTATGAAAAGATAATTGAAAAAGTTTCATAAGCAAGTGGAGCAGGATTAAAAATAAACTATAAGCTTTCAAATGAAAAAGTTTGCAAGAGTAAGATTTACTTTACAACCTCATTTGTATTAGTTAAAAACATTATGAACCCTATAATATTAGGAACCCCTTTATAGTTCTTTTGTATCCCTTGTGGACAACGGAGTAGAAATGTATGTAGTACCAGAAACTTCAATCCTTTTTGAACTTTTAGGACCACCTAGAAAGATAGAATTAAATTTTTTACAAGAATCTTCAATATCAAAAGAAAAAATAAAAGGAACATTAATAAATAGAAAAAACAAAAGCAAATTAATTTATTAAATAAAGAAATCCATTATAAAAGAATAGAAGAACAATTAAAAACCCCAAAAATACAAAAAATAATAAAATGATTTGAAAATAAGATAGAAAAAGAAATTTGTGATAATAATCCAATGGCATTCCATCATAGAAAAATACATGAAATATCTTTATTACATGAAGAAGGATTTAAAGAAAAAGATATACCAACCAAAGCAAAACATATACAAATGAATGAAGAATATTTGAAATATTAAAGAAAGAAATACACAAATATTTAGAAAAAGGATAATAAGACACTCCAAGTCTCCTTGGAGTTCTTTAGGATTTTATATTATGAAAGCATCCAAGTTAGAAATGGGAGCTCCTAGATTAGTAATTAATTACAAGGCATTAAATAAATTTTTAAATTGGATTAGGTATCCCTTACCTAATAAAAGTGATCTAATTAAAAGATTGAATAATGTCAATATATTCTCCAAATTCAATATGAAATCAAGATACTATCAAATATCTATAAAAGAAGAAGATAAATATAAAACTGCATTTGTAATTCCTTTTGAACATTATAAATGGAATGCAATGCCTCAAGGACTTAAAAACTCTCTAAGTGAATTCAAGAAACTATGAATAAATTTTTTTACCCATACATGGAATTCTCCATTGTATATCCATATGATGTTTTAATATTCTCTAAAGGAATTAATCAGCACATACAACATTTAGAGAATTTTATTGAAATTATAAAAGAAAATGAATTAGTTATTTTTGCTAGAAAAACAAAAATATTCCAAATAAAAGTAAGAATTTTAAGATATGAGATTTATCAAGGTACAATTACACCAATTAAAAGATCAATAGAATTTACAAAAAAATTTCCAAATGAGATAAAAGATAAAAAGCAATTACAAAGATTTCTAGGATGTCTCAATTATATTGCAGGCTTTATTCTTAGTATAAGAACTATTTGTGCCCCTTTCCACTATGGGATTAAGAGATGAGTCAAACAATTATAAAAGTCAAAAGTATTGTTAAAAATCTTCCACACTTAGGAATACCAGACCCCTCTACATCATTTATAGTTGAAACTGACGCCTTCAACCTTGGTTATGGTGGTGTTCTTAAAGAAGTCCTTCTAGGAACAGTAAAAGAACAAGTCGTCAAATATTATTTTGGTACTTGGCATCCATCTCAACAAAAGTATTCAACAATTAAAAAAGAAATTTTATCTATAATGCTATGTATCACCAAGTTTCAAGATGATTTATTTAATAAAAGATTTTTAGTACGAATAGACTGTAAGGTAGCTCCCAATTTCTTACAAAAAGATGTAAAAAATCTTGTTTCAAAACATATTTTTGCAAGATGACAAGCACTTTTATCATGTTTTGATTTTGAAATTATACATATAAAAGGAGATAAGAATGTTCTACCAGACTTCCTTACAAGAGAATTTTTGCAAGGCTATGCCCAAAATAGTTAGAAACCAAATATGACAGATAATTATGGTCCTCAATTGGATCATAATAAACAATCTGTTCCAGCCTCATCATCAAAACCTATGACTATGTCACAAGTAGTTAAAAGCTCTCTATCAATCAGCAAAAACTCTATTGAAATGCCATCACAAAATAAGTTTTTAGTTGCTCAACCTTTAAAGCCATCAAATTTATTTATTACCAAACCCTTATCATATGAAGATTACCCTTATATTGAAAAGCCTCAATCTTTTATTAGTCTTGCCCATAGAAAAAGAATGGTTTACTCTAGATAGAAAGACCATGTATAAGCATGTTTTCCCAAAACCTTTTTATTATATACCAGTTCATCCACATAAAACCTGAGTCTTTTATGAGTTTATATTAGTTGATATTGAATCTATACACAAGTAACCCATATACATAATAAGAAAGACCCAAATAAAATATCTTATTACAAGATGAAAGTTTTAATAGCTTTAGCCTTGAAAGACTGTAACCTAAGTCTTTTCCAAGGAAAAGAATTTAGTAGGAAATTTGAGCCTCCACATTATAATTATTTTGCTTATATAGAAGCCTGCATCACATATTACACTTCTCTCCAAACCCTTATTCATGGTTTTTATAGTTTAGAAAGGAAGTCCCTTTACAATTCCCTAAATGGTTTCTAGACTTCGGACTAATACCATTTGTACCAAAAATGAAAATAATATCATTTATAGCATCTTCAGAAGTGGCATGGATTATGCAAGAGGAATATGACTCAGCCAAAATGGATGAAGATACAAGCATCCAATATTTGGTCAGAGTCATCCAAGTTAGATTGTGGGAACTTTTTGAATTAGATCTAATTAGCAGGAAGGCCATTGACGCATGGCTATCTACTTACATACCAAGAAAAATAGGTATCCACAAAGCCAAGCATCTACAAGTGAATTTAACAAGATGAAATTTTGAAAAGAAACTGTCACGACTCGACTTAGGAACATGACCAGCACGTGAGGAATCTCATTCTCACGTAAGCCTTCTGGCTGGCGCACATCTTTAAATGCTTAATTTATCAATAAATATGATAATTAAAATTAATCTCATTGAAATCTCTAGCATTTTCTCTAATGAAAACATAATGATTACTTTCATAAACTGAAAGTATTTAATACTTTAATCTCCAAAAAATTGAATTACAATTTCATCTCTAGTTTATCACATAAAACTCTATCTAGAGGGAGGAAGAGAGAAATCTGCTGTGGGGGAGTGGTTAGGGTTTTGGTTTGAAAGAAAAAGGGAAAGGAAATAAGGGGGAAGGATTCTATGCACGTATCAAGGGCAATTCGCCCCTGTTACTATGCACTTAAAAGCCCCAGCCATGAGACTCATCCCTAGCTATGGGGTTACTTTCCTAGCCACAGAAAGGAAAGAGGGGGGAAAGTCTCTCACGTGTACATTCGCGTTTCAACCCCTAGGTACTGTGTATTTATGAGCCGTGGAAACTCATCCTAGCCGTGGAGCTCATCTCCAACCATGGAACTCGTGCCTTAGGGGTGCTTCGCCCCTGTACTGTGCACTTACACCTCAACCGTAGAAATACATCCTTAGCCATGGAAAGGAATGAGTTTCGCACTTCACTCATCTCCAGTTATGGAGGGGAATGAGGGGACAGGTTCCTCACACATACACTTATGCAGCCGTGGACTCTAATCCCAACCGTGGGGTTACATCCCTATCTGTGGGATTACATCCCCAGCTGTGGACAGAACTCTATGACAGCAAAATATTACTGTCATGGTATCAACCTATATCAGCTATGGACAGAACTCTAGCTTACACTTTATTTTCCAATTTTTGTTCGTCGGCTCATGGAAACAACAGAGAACATGTATGGAAATCATAAGAAAAGTTGAGAAACTACACAAATTAGATCCCAATCAATGCCAAGAAGTCAAGGTGGGACCAATGCGTTTGATGCTAATTGTCTCATTCAAAAATCCAGCAGTGACAGGATGATAATTTCAAATGCATGCTCTGGAAAGCAGCACTCAAGCAGAATAAGTTGACAAAATTACATCCTGAAGATCTGCGCGTGTCAATGCATTTAATGCATCAACAGTCAAGGCATTTAATGTTCCTGTGTGGATAAATGAGAAAAAGAGAGAGGAAAAAGGGAGGGACGGGAGTCAATTTCCGGCATACACAAAGAAGAAATTCAACAAGAAACACAGGCATTCAAAGACATATAATTCTTTTAGAGTTCGAACCCCTTCAGTAACCCATATATCACCTCTACTCCCACAACACTCCATGATCATCACACAACTTCCATAGCCTCAGGACACAACCTTTGACCCTCATCACTCTCAAACTCGACCAAAAACCACCCTCACTTTCACACACAACAGTCTTCTCCATTACCATTAAGACCCACATCCCATAAACTCATACTTCACCCCAACATCATCACTATTACCTTCCCCTTTGAACCATCCATTAGAACCAATCTAAACCTTGATAACCTTCATCATTCCCATCCTTTATTTACATCAGCAACTTTTTTTTTTTTCCCTTTCAAACCAATATCATCACTTTCACACCCATGTCTGAGTCAACTACCTCTATTTAACTATCTTCATTCTACCATAGCCAAATCACAACATCCAATATTATCATAAGAGCTCCCAATCATAGTTACAGTCACCATCATCAAAATCAAACCAAAAATGCATCAAACCCAAAAATCAACCAATTTAGAAAATAAATAAGAAAAAGAAGAAGTAGTGGACTGCCTCTCTACCATCACAACTTCCCTCCAGCAGCCGCCCCGTAGATTTGCCTCCGCCACTTGGCCGTAAAACTCCGTAGTGCCAGAACCGCCCTTTGCCTGTTCTCAGTGCTGCAAATACAACATCACGTAGCCACAGTTCAGATCACACACTGAGAGCCTAGGAGACAGCCCCCACCATCCAGATCGTGCCATCCACCACACTAGGGAATGCCGTTGCGAACCTCCCTTTTGCACGCACAGCTGAGTTCACGCCTCTGCACTTCCATCCAACCCAGCTTCGTGCTGTTGTTCGTGGTTTCGTCCGCTTAGCTCAGCCATCTCAAGTCTCCACTCGGCCTCATCTCACGCCACCAGGGAGCACCGCCGCTGCTGCCATATGTTCTTTGCCTCTGTTGTGTTTTTTCCACAAATATTAGGGTAACTAAAACTTTTTGGTCAAAGCTTGGCTATTAGTTTTGTTGCTGAGTGCAAAATTGTTTAATGATGGGGCGCTTTGAGCTTTTGTTTATTTTTTTTAGGTCAGGTCTCTTTTATTAATATTATTTGTTTTGTTAGAATGGTATTTGGGCTGGGATATATATGCTTGGGCTAACATTCTTTTTTATTTAAAGTTGTTGGGTTTACTTTTGTTTGGTTTGGTTGGGTTGCTGTCTTGAAAATTTTTTTTTTTCGAGTCAATCGGGCTAGAATTGTTTTAGTGGGTTTTGGTTTTCTTAGTTTCAGTTTATTTGGGTCTACTACAAATAATAATAATAATAATAATAAATAACATATCAAATAAAATAAAAAACTAAAAAATAAAAATACAAAAATATTGTAGTCTGTGCAACAATCAATGATTGTAAGAGTTTACTGAGTAGCTAAATGCTATCTTAAATCTCATGCAAAAGCATATTTCCTTTTAAATCATTTATTAGTAAAAAAATCATTTTCAAAATTAAAATCAATCAACACATACTTATTTTTTATAGAACGACGTGGCTTTGAGTTCTTCATTGCACCAGAGGATACGTCGGCATAGTCATACTATCAAGCCAAAATCTCTCTTTCATAAAATTAGTTCCTTAATTTCTGTTTTAAGTTTAGCTTTATTTCTGTAAATATATAATTTTTAACTTTAGCTTTATTTTTATAAATATATGACTACTAATCTTAGCTTTATTTTTTATAAATATATAATTATTAATCTTAGCTTTATTTTTATAAATATATAATTATTAATTTTATCTTTATTTTTGTAAATATGTAATTATCAATTTCATCTTTATTTTTGTAGATACATAATTACTAATTTTAGTTTCATTTTTGTAAATATATAATTACATTTTTGGGGAAAAATAAATATATCAAATTATAATTAATTTGCATAATAAACTCTAAGGTAACCGTATTTATACGGACGTATTAGGCGTGCAGTGGGATTAAGTTTCCACCCTTCCTTCATCGTAATCAGACTCCCGAACCTCAAAACTCTTACAAGAGCAGTTTTACAAATCAAAAGGTTTTCCAATTTTTCCAGAATTAAAATTGGTGGCGACTCCCACATTTATTTTTAAATCGATTGTCATCCTCGTCCCAATAACCTCTGGGTACGTTGTGACAGTTTGGCGAGTCCACTGGGGATGCTAGAGAGTCAAGCCTGTTAGAGTTAATTATGCAGTTGATTATAATTTTATTATGTTTATTTTTCCCCTTGTGAGATATTTGTTTTATTGTTATAAATATTTTATTTTTCCTTTCTGTAAATGTTGACTTATTTATATTTGTTGTACTTTTGTGAATATTTTATCTTAGTTAGTTATTTAGTTTTTTTTTAAAATAATGATTTATTTTACTAGTAAATATTCAAAACCTTTTTGTGAATATTGGTTTATTTACATTTGTTTTGCTTTTATAAATATTTTACTTTCCTTTTTATAAATATCGATTTATTTACATTTGTTTTACTTTTGTAAATATTTTATTTTCTTTTTCATAAATATTGATTTATTTAATTTTGGTTTGCTTGTAAATATTTATTATTCAAACATTAGGATAGAAGACTTTTATTTCTGTATATATTTGGAACCTTAGGATAGATGACTTTTGTATATATATGCAGTTTTGGTTTTATTTTGCAGGGTTGTGTATAGTATATAGGGTTTAAAAGGTTGGTATGCTCCCTACACACACTCTCACTAACATTGTCCTCACACACTATTTGGGCTCTATACTCGAGCCTTGGAAAACCATAGAGCAAGAAGGGGTTTTGACGTTGTTATTGTGAGGCTTATGCTTCCCTGACAGTCGTTGACTCACCGCTCAGGTTGTTACTAGAACTATGGGTTGCCATATTGTGACTTTTATGTCCCTGTGATTTGACTCATAGAACTAGGTATTTATCTTATTGATAAAGGCAACCTGGGGACTATAATCTTTTAGGGGTCTAGATCCATCCAAAAGCTGTGCACTACTAGGGACCTTAGTTGGCTAACCCCAAATAGGGTAGACCATAGAACCATCAAACATTAAGTACCACCCTGTTAGGATACAAGGGGGCATATATTTTTTTTTCTTTTTCTCTTTTTTTTCCCTCTTTTATCATGCATCATGCATTGTAGATATCTTGCAACTTTCAACATAGACATTATAATAGGCATAATTTTTTTCCTTTTGCATAAATAATGCATATTATAATCATGCATAGCACATGCATTTTTCTCTTCAAGCATATTTACTTTTCAAACATGAAAAATAACAATCACATTTTAATTGCACTTATTCATGTCACATGCATTCTCTTCATCCAACATGCATATTTATTTTTATTCATAACATGCATCTCATTCATTTTTCTTCTTTCTTTTTTTTTTTAAAAGAAAAAGAACAATCTGTCAGTGGTAGAGGAATAACATCATATTTGACAATAGATGATGGAAGGAGCACAACACACTAGCAATGTATCCAGCTCAAAGAGGCACTTCAATGTGATGGGAAATACCAGCTCTCTGGAGTTGTATCAGTTGAGTCAATTGTTACCTAATGAAGATAGAAGAGTTTTCTCAAATAAGTATGGGTCTATTCTAGATTTGTTACTCATATCAGTGGAAACTTTTGCCCTCAGTACTCTAGCTCAATATTGGAGTCTCGCATTGAGATGTTTTGAATTGCCAAATATTGACATCACTCCTACTATTGAAGAGTATGCCTGCTTGCTAAAATTACTAATGAAGAAAAGCACCTCTATTTATTTTCATCTGGAACAACCCTCTTCAGATGTAAGGATAGTAGAGCAATTTGGAGAATTACTAGGGGTACCGATGACTCGAGTGAAGTTAACAGGGAACACAGATTCAAAAGGGGTGACTAAAACATTCATGGAAGATCGTTTAAAAGACTTGGGGCATAAAAAAGAATGGGCTACTTTTTCAAGAGTATTGGCATTTGCTATCTATGGGCTGGTACTATTTCCTTCTGCTCCAGATATAATTGATCAAGCTGCTATGGATGTTTTCTTTGCTGTAGAAAATAAACGAAGAAATCTAGTTCCTGCTGTGTTAGCTGAAACATTCTTGACCTTAAACTTCTGCCAACAGAAACAAAAAGGGAAGCTTCGATGTTGTCTACATCTCTTATATGTGTGGATTATTACACACATGTATGCAAGGAATCACATTAGAAATATCTCAAACCCACTAAGAAGCTTTCATTGTATCCCAATCAAGCCAAGAGGAGCCCATGAATGGAAGACGGAATTTGATAGTATAAAGGAACAGTCATTTAAATGGGTTTGTCCATGGTATGAATATGAAAGAGGTGACATCATTCTTAGCTGTTGAAAATTTCATAATGTACCATTGATGGGTCCTAGAGGTTGCATATCATACACACCGGCAATAGTACTCAGACAACTTTGTTGGACACCAAAGAAACCACAAGAAGAGCAACTTGGAGGACTTTATTTCTGGTATAAAGAAGGTGAACACACTAAGATGTTATCACAAGAAGTCAAAGAAGCATGGAGAAATGTTCACATGGTAGGAAGAAATGAGTTAGGAAAACCACTTGTGATTAGTACTCATGAGTATGTCACATGGAGAGGAGCAAGAAAGGTATATCAAAGTGGTCCTAGCTTTCCTATTGAAAAAGGGAATGATTCTCAGTTGGCTGAACAGATAGAAGTCATGAAAGCATAGATGAAGCTCCTAGAACAACAAAAACAAGCAGCAGAACTAGAAGTTGTTATTACATGAAGTCAATGTGAGAAGAAAGAAAAGCTGATTGAGCAATTGAAAGATGAACTTGCTGATGTCCCTAGTCAAGAAAGGGAAAGACAAATGATCCATGATCTTGAAAAGGAGGTCCGAATGATGGCTATTGAGAAGAATAGGTTTTTAAAGCATATTAGCCAATTGAATAAAGCAAACGAAAGATTGAAGATAAAGCTTAGCCAACAAAGACAAATGAAAGAAGAATTGGAAGTTGAAATGCAAAAGCAAAAAGAAGAATTGGAGCTAAAGATAGAAAAGTTAAATGCAAGTCTAGCACAGGCTAAAGATGAATGTGACCAGGAATGGGCCCGTTTCATGCAATGCCAAAATTGGCTTCTCCATACAGAAGATGCAGGTAGATTCTGGAAGAAACAAGTTGGTGACTGGGCAATGAAGGCTGAGAAGTTGAAAGAAAAACATGCAAGATTAAATGAGGAATTGGGTCATCATATTCCAAAGTTTATCTATCATTTTGAAAGGGCAGAGAAGGAAGTTCTAAACAATCTCAAGCTTCATTTACCAAGGAAAATGAATGACTTCATAGATATGAGCAGGGGTATAGCTAGGGGTTTTAAGAGAAAGAAATTGTCCATTCTTGACTCAACTATGATGTAATTGTACCCTTTGAATGAATGAATGAAATGAATTCATCCTTTGACTTTCCTCTACTTCTCTAAATGCGCAAGACTATATCCATTGTGAAGTAAAATCTCCTTTGGATATTTTGTCAATTACATTTCTACTTTATAGGAAAATTTTCCTTCTGTGTAGAATGTAAGAAAGAAGATCAAGCTTTACATTGCTAGTATGCTCCAAACAAAGTATATTGTGGACTAATAGCCCCCTGTACTTTGGTCCATCACATACCCTGTCTTACAGACAAAAACGTCCTCTGAACAGGATATGAGTCAAGTCTGTTACCATCAAATATAGATTTTATTCCTTACTATCAAAGAATTTTTAAGTTTTACTTTTCATTTACTCACCATCTGTTTTTGTGAGCCAGGTCATCAAACATTGCTCCTTCAAAGAAAGCTTTGTCTGACAGTAGTGCGTCGGCTAGAGAGCCGTATGAACTTCGATCCAGGGTTGAGAAGAAAAAAGCCAAAGATAAGGAGCAGACCATGGTTGCAGAAGATAATAACCAATAAAGGAATATGAGTCAAGAAATTGATGAGCTTAAGGCCATGATGAAATCCATGTTCGGACCAGAATTCAAAAAGTTCATTGTGGACACTGTGAATATGGCCAAAGAAAACGAGGAAAATGTTGAGCGACCAGGATATGACTCGGATGGGAATGACAACAACGGAACCCTGCACAATGATGCCAACAATGCAGCATCCCATAACAATGTGGATAAAGAAGCAGAACGATTGAAACTCAAATAGGAACTGCAAGAAAGCATGCAAGAGCAGCTCCGAATGCTACGTAAACCTAGCCCATATGGTTCAATGAGTATCAGCGATCTGTGTTTAGCGCCAAGCGTGATTATTCCTAAAGACTTCAAGATGCCCGAGCTAATCAAGTTTGATGGAAGCACCAATCCCCTTATGCATTTACGGATGTACTGCACAAAGATGGGAATGTGGTCCAAGTATGAGAACTTCCTGATCAGCTTTTTCCCTGAGAGCTTAGAAGGCGCTGCATGGGAGTGGTATATGCAGATGGACCGAACACAAATTCGGTGTTGGGAAGATTTAGCTCAAGCTTTCACTAACCAATACAAGTTTAATTTGAATGATGTACCTACCAGAGATCAGCTGAAAGGAATGAGGAAGAAAGAGAATGAGTCTTTCAAGGAATATGCTCAAAGATGGAGGGCTATGGCTGGAAGGGTTGTTCCACCGATGTTAGAGTAAGAAATGTGCTCTTACTTCATCCGTACATTAGAAGGTCCTTTTTTCAAAAATATGCTTGGGACTCATGTAAAAGAGTTTGTGGATTTGGTTGAGATAGGAGAAAGAATCGAAACCAATATCCAAGAGGGGAAGGCTGAACTAGCAACAGGAGAAACAAGTGAATCCAAGAAAGGCTCCCATTTTAAGAAGAAAGAAAATGCTGTCAATTACATCCACCCCCAACCTTATCAATCCACTCCTCGGCCAAACCATTACCCATCTTACTCACACTAACAATACCCACCTCCAAGAATCATCCCAACTCAGGCCCAAGCACCATATACACCTCAACCTCACCAAATTAACCATGTCTCCCAACCACAACCTTATACACCAACAACACCTAAACCCCACCAAACAGTACCCTTGACCCACCAGAAAACCAACTCTTCCACAACAACCCCACTATTCAACACCAATAATAGACTTCCAATGGAAAATCGACCATTACCTGATTTCCACATGAGCAATGCTGAGTTGTTCAAGCATTTGTGTGGAGACAACCTGCTAGCTCCATGTCCTGGAAAAACCTTGGTGCCACCATATCCTCGGTGGTACAATCCAAACCAAACATACGATTACCATTCCAACTCTCCTAGGCATTCTGTTGAAGACTATTATGGTTTCAGGAGTGCAGTATGGCGCTTAATTGATCACGGTGCCATTAAGCTAGAAGAAAAACCAAGACCAAACATAAGGAACAATCCATTCCCTAATCATGGTGGAGGACAGGTAAATTCCATTTGCAATGAGAATCGTGCAAATCAGGGAGTAGAGAATGTTAAACTCCCAATGAATGAGATCCTGGAAGCCCTGAGGAAAGCAGGCTATGAGATGGAAGTCGAAGGAAGGAAAGGAAAAAGAATAGTGAAGGGAGATGAAAGTGATTTATTTTGTGAGTGTTCTGGAAAGAAGCATCACATAGAAGAATGTCCAAAGCTAAAGCTTTTTGTTGAAAGAATGGTCAAACTAGGGGTACTCGAGATACCAAAAGGCATCAAACAGAGCATTAACATGGTTCACCAAGCGCCCCCTGTTTTTAAGGTTTATAAACCTAAGTCGGTACTTATTTTCAAAGTACCTAAGCCATTTTCCTATGAGAGCAATCACATGGTTCCATGGAAATATGAAACTGTCATAGAACCTTGTTCTGGGATGTCCGGAGAAATAACCCCTAAACAAGGGGCAGTACCTGTCTTCAAAGTATCTAAATTTCCTTTGCATCTCACAATCCATGCAAAGCTTGATCAACCAGAAGCAATTGAAGAACCAGATCATGAAGTATGCTCAAAACTCCTTGCATCAGAACCCATAACAAATGTCACAGGAATAGGAGGGATCACTCGGAGTGGTAGGTGTTATACTCCAGGGAAACTATTAAAAGACTCTCAAGTGATATCTGAAAGCAAAGGAAAAGGCCACAAAGATGAAGAAGAAGAATTTTTGAAAATAATGAAACAAAGTGAGTATGATGTGGTGGATCAGTTGAAGAAAACACCGACAAAGATCTCACTTTATTCATTGATCTTATCTTCAGAGGCTCATCGCAACGTGATCAAGAGAGTATTGGATCAGGCATATGTACCTAAAGATGTGACCCCGGATAAGATTGAAGGGATTGTGGGTGCAATCAGAACCACAGATACCATCATCTTCAAGGAGGAGGAAGTTTGTCCTTGTGCAGTGGAACGTCCGAAGGCGCTCCACATTACCCTAAAATGTCAGGGTTGCAACATCACGAAAGTATTGATTGATAGGGGGTCAGCTTTCAATGTGCTTCCTTACTGCACTCTGCAGAAATTACAGATCGATCCTTCCACAATTGCACCAAACGAGACAATCGTCAAGGCATTTGACGGATCATTGCGGGAAATCACGGGTACCATTGACCTTCAGTTGGAAATTGGGCCAACCACATTCCTGACCAGATTTCAGGTGATGGACATTAAACCAGGGTATACAATGCTGTTAGGAAGACTTTGGATTTATGAAGCAGGGGCAGTTCCCTCTACTCTTCATCAGAGGGTGAAATTCATAGATTGTGAAAAGCTCATTACGGTAAAAGGAGAAGAGGAGTTGTTGGTGACCAAACTAGTGGCGGTGCCGTATATTGATTGTGCTGAAGACACTCTCGAGGTTTCATTTCAGAATCTCGAAATAGCTGAACCGGAGAAATAAAAAGGTGACACACTTCCAGTGGCCGCTCGAATCATGCAAAATAGTGGATTCAAAAAAGGAAAAGGACTAGGAAGCCAGTTACAAGGAATCAATGATCCAATTTTCCTCCCTGACAATCTTGGGATGTTCGGCCTTGGATATGAAGCTACAGGAGAGCTCCAATCTGTTGAATCTACCAAGAAGAAAATTCCACACATCAGGGACACATTTCCTGCTCCTGCAGCAGTGGTAATGATAGAAGGATCTGAAACTATTAGCACTCTCGAAGGAGCCAAGAAGATGCCTCTGCTAGTCTACCCAAGCTGCGAGCCATTGAACAATTGGGATTCTGAGCCCTTAGATGATTTGTTATATCTTGAGTAATGAACATTTTAGTCACCGTTGTTGTACTTCAATTTTAATTAAATAATTATGCATGGGTTTTTTCTTTTCCATTCTCTTTTCGTAATTTTTTTTTTCGTTTATTTTTTTCCTCTTATTTATTTCGAGTCTCGTCTCAATTCCAGGGACTCATCTCTTTTAGAATCTCTATCTTGTGCAAATAATTGTGAAAATCCATTAACTGATTATTGTGTTACAATGGACTTGAATGAAAATGAACAAGATGAAGATCCTGAGTTGTGCCAACAATTTGCTCAAATCATAGATTCAATGGAAAAGGGGATAAATCCACATGATGAGATTGTCGAAATTGTGAATTTGGGTACTGATGAGGATAAGAAAGAGGTGAAAATAGTTGACAACCCAAACAGAGAAGAGATGATTGCATTGTTCCATGAATTCATAGATGTTTTTGCCTGGTCTTACAAAGATATGCCTGGTTTGGACCCAGAGATAGTGGCTCATAAAATCCCATTAATTGAGGGGATAGAACCTAAGCGACAGAAGTTGCGGAGGATGAGTCCAGAAATGTCGCTCAAGGTCAAGGAGGAAGTCAAGAAGCAACTTGATGCAGGCTTTCTAGAGGTCCCGCTATATCCAAAATGGATAGCCAATATAGTACCGGTGCCAAAGAAGGATGGAAAAGTCAGAATGTGTGTGGACTATCGGGATTTAAACAAAGCTAACCCAAAAGACAATTTTCCCCTTCCCCATATAGATGTCCTAGTTGATAGCACAGCAAGAAGTCACCAATTCTCCTTCATGGATGGTTATTCAGACTACAATCAGATCTTGATGTCAGAAGAAGACAAGGAGAAGACATCATTCATTACTCAATGGGGAGTATTTTGCTATCGAGTGATGCCGTTAGGGCTAAAGAATGCTGGAGCAACATATCAGCGAGCAATGGTGACCCTTTTCCATGACATGATCCACAAGGAACTAGAAGTGTATGTGGATGATATGGTAGAAAAGTCACGAGAAGGAGAAAGTCATGTTGCTATGCTTAGAAAATTATTCGAGAGGTTGAGGATTTACAAGCTTCAATTGAATCCAGCAAAATGCATATTCGGAGCATCGACGAGAAAGTTGTTGGGGTTCATCGTTAGCAAGAAAGGTATTGAGGTTGACCCAGACAAGATTAAAGCCATCCAAGGCATGTCAGTATCCAAGACAGAAAAGGAAGTTCGAGGTTTCTTAGGTCATTTGAATTACATAGCAAGATTCATTTCCAATTTGACCAATACTTGTGACCCGATATTTAAACTATTGAGGAAGGATAATCCGAGTAGATGGGACAACAGATGTCAAGAAGCCTTTGACAAAATCAAGAACTACTTGTCAAATCTACCTCTCCTGATTCCACCCACACCAGGACGACCATTGATACTCTACCTCACGGTGTTGCACGGGTCGATGGGAGCGATGTTCGGACAGCATGATGAGTCCGGTCGGAAGGAACAAGCCATTTACTACTTGAGCAAGAAGTTCAACGATTGCGAATCTAAGTATCTGGCTATTGAAAAGACTTGTTGTTCACTAGTATGGGCGACGAAGAGGTTACGACAATACATGCTCCATTACACAACTTTGCTTATATCACGGATGGACCCCATGAAGTACATTTTTGAAAGCCCACATATCTCCATAAGAATGTCCAAATGGCAAGTGGCTTTAGCAGAATTTGACATTAAGTATGTGACCAGAAAATCCATAAAAGGAAGCATAATAGCAGACCACCTGGCTGAGAATCCACTAGAAGAATATCAGCCAATGGAGTTCAAATTTCCTGATGAAGAAGTCCTAGCAACTGTAGAAGAGGATAATGAAAGCGAGGAAGAAGGAGACCTAAAGAGGAAAATGTACTTTGATGGTGCCGTCAACATTCACAGGAATGGAGTTGGAGTAGTACTAGTGTCCCTCAGTGGAAAGACTAGCATTTGATTGCACTAACAACACGGCTGAATATGAAGCGTGCATAACAGGTCTAAAGACGGCAATAGCCCTTGCTGTAGAGTATCTAGAAGTCTACGAGGACTCAACTCTAATCATCTTTCAGTTTAATGGAGAATGACGAGTTAAAGAGCATAGGTTGCTGTCATATTATGAACATCTCATGAGCTTACAGGATGAATTCAAGGATGTGAGTTTCCATTACTTACCCCGTGAACAGAATCAGTTTGCAGATGCTTTAGCTACCTTGGCTGTAATGACCAAGCTTGATCTGGAAGTAGAAATGCGACCTTTGCAAGTGGTTGTCAGAAAAGAACCAGCATACTGTTCTAACATTGAAGAAGAACCTGATGGCCGACCATGGTTCTACGGCATCAAAAGGTTCATTAAGGAGAAAGAATATCTAGCATCAGCAAATGAGAATGACAGAAAGACACTCAGACGACTATCAATGTCCTTATTCTTTTCGGGTAATGTGTTGTATAAAAGAAACTATGACGGAGTCTTATTAAGGTGTGTTGACACTGTGGAAGCTAACTCCATCATATCAGAAGTCCATGAGGGTGTTTGTGGAACCCATGCTAATGGACACACATTATCCGGACAAATCCTCAGACAAGGATACTATTAGCTCACAATGGAGAAAGATTGCATAGATTTCGTCAGAAAGTGCCACAAATGTCAAATCTATGCTAATCGAATCCATTCTCCTCCTGTGCCACTACATACTCTGACATCACCTTGGCCGTTTGCAATGTGGGGCATGGATGTCATAGGACCAATTATTCCTAAAGCTTCTAATGGGCATCAATTTATTCTGGTCGCCATCGATTACTTCAGTAAATGGGTGGAGGCTGCATCTTACGCCAATATAACGCGGAAAGTGGTGGTGAAGTTCCTGAAGAATAACATCATTTGTAGATATTGGTTGCCAGAAAGGCTCATCACAGATAATGCAACTAATTTCAACAATGTAGAAGTCCAAAAACTGTGTGAGCAATTCAAGATCAAGCATCATAACTCAGCTCCTTATCGACCAAAGATGAACGGGGCTATGGAAGCAGCAAAAAAAAACATCAAGAAGATCTTGTGGAAAATGGTGGTCACGCATAAGGATTGGAGTGATATGCTGCCTTATGCATTACATGCCTACCGTACTTCTATTAGATCATCAACTGGGGCAACTCTGTATTCACTGGTGTATGGAATGGAAGCAGTCACACCTATAGAAGTAGAAATTCCATCTTTAAGGGTCTTGACAGAAGTTGAACTGGAGGAAGCTGAGTGGCTCAAAACAAGATACGAGCAATTGAACATGCTTGAAGAAAAACAATTAACTGCGGTTTGCCATGGTCAGTTATACCAAAAAAGGATGGCAAAAGCATTTAATAAGAATGTTCACCCTCGAACATTTCAACCAGGCGATTTGGTTCTAAAGAAGATTTTGCCAAATCATGAAGATAATAGAGGCAAATGGGTACCCACACATGAAGGCCCTTACATCATCAAAGATGCATTTTCTGGAGGAGCTTTAATCTTGACTGACATGGAAGGCAAAACGCTTGCCAAGCCAGTCAACTCAGATACTGTGAAGAAATATTTTGCTTGAAGATTAAAAATGCTTGCTAGGTTGAAAACCCGGAAAGGCAACCTAGGAAAAAATTAAAAAAAAAAAGAGAAAAGAAAATGCTTGCTAGGTTGAAAACCCAGAAAGGGTAACTTAGGCAAAAGTTAGAGCAACTTTTAATTGTTAGGTCGAAAACTCGAAAGGGCGGCCTATCGCAATAGTGGAAATCAGACCAATAAGCAAGAAATTATGTGGGACACTGAGACTGGGGCAATTCGAGATTGGTGGGTCATGGTATTTTTGTTGAGCACAACAAAGGATTACACTCACGATCATGGATTTTGAGTTTGATGTAGCCAATGAATCAGTAAAATGGGTTGATCACATGAAAATAGCACTGTCATTCTTTTCTTTATTTCTTCCGTATCTCTTGACAATTGTTGAAATACTATAAGTACTCTCCAGTTTCAAGTCCAATAAAATTATTTTTCTCTTCCTCTATGTCTCTGTTTATCTCATATTTTCTTTTATTACCATGAATAATCATGATATTATAATTGAAGTAGAATCAAGGGACTGGTCTGCTAACAAAACTCATGATTGATAAGTCAAATAAGGAGCTTGAGGATTAAGATAGGCTCACAAAGGAAAAGTAATAGAGGTCAGAACAACAGATGGAGTAATGAAGAAAACTGGGGCAATAAGGAGAGGTCAAAACAACAGATGGAGTAATGAAGAAAACTGGGGCAATAAGGAGATGTCAAAACAATAGATCAGATGGAGTAAAAAAAGAAAACAGGGGTAATAAGGAGAGGTCAGAACAACAGATGGACTAACAAAGAAAACTAGGGCAATAAGAAGTTGTTGAACTGTCATCAAATGAAGGTGTTTGAAAACTACAATGAAGTGGTTCATGAACAACCCATCTGAGTAGACGACTCATTATGAGAGACAAAAGCTTTCTTAAGGACAATGTGAAGACGTCTCAAACTGGGGCGATTTTAGTTTTAAGGAATATTTTTATCTTTACATCAGTTTTACAGCAATTCCATCATCATTCATCGTTATACCAGTTTGGTGTCATTCATCATACCATCATTACATCAGTTTTACAATAATTCCTTCACCATCTAGGCATCATTCATCATATCATCACATCAGCTTTACATCACAACATCATTACATCAATCTTGCACTATCAATCATTGGCATTATTCACTCTCACAAGTCTTTTAAATTTTACAATTTTACAAGCTGTCGATTATATAGGTTTTCACATTTACTTACTCTCACAAACTTTTATTGCTTTCATAGACTTTTACATGCTTTCACAGATATTTATTGCTTTCACAAACATTTACTGTTTTCACAGATATTTATTGCTTTCACAAACATTTATTGCTTTCACAGAATTTTACCTGCTTTCACAGATATTTATTGCTTTCACAAACATTTATTGCTTTCACAGACTTTTACATGCTTTCACAGATATTTATTGCTTTCACAGACATTTACTTGCTTTCACAGACATTTACTGCTTTCACAGACATTTACTGCTTTCACAGATATTTATTTGCTTTCACAGGTATTTACAGCTTTCATAGACATTTACTTGCTTTTACAGACATTTACTACTTTCACAGACTTTTACATGTTTTCACAGACTTTTACATGCTTTCACAGACATTTAATTGCTTTCGCAGATTTTTACTTGCTTTCACAAACTTTTACTTACTTTCACATTTACTGCTTTCACACTTACAGCCTTCACAGACATTTATATGCTTTCACATTTACAAGCTTTCACATTCACAGATTTTCACAGATTTTAAATTTTCATATTTTACAGGCTATCATTGCTTTCACACTCACTTTCACTGCCTTCGCATTCACTTTCTCATTTTCACGTAATTCACGTCTTACACGCATTCCACATTCACAAGCTTTCAAATTCCTCACTTTCTTCCAATTTCTGTCAGATTTTTGCATGTATTTAATCTTTGACATAGATCTCATTCCTCACTTGACATTAGCATTGTATATTCATCATGAGATCGTCTGGCATCACTCATTAAAAGCATCAGCATCATACATTCAACACCTTCAAATCATCATCATGCATTCGTTGTCATTGCACATTGATTCTTCAGCATCATCTGTTAAAGCTTTTGCAATGTGCATTCATTCATTTCCATCATACACTTATTATCATCAACATCACTATCATGCATCATGCACTCGAACAAAATGTGTGTTCATCTATCATTTACACCATACACTTGTCATCATACCCATGTCATCATATAACATCTATCAGAACTCTTTGCATTGCGTTCAATCATACATTTATCTATCATGCATTTAGACAAAATGTGTGTTCATATCTTTACTTGTCCCTTATAGCAAAACATCAAAGTCACCGACTTTATATTTTTCAGTAAGAAACAAGTAAAAAGGGGCAACTGTGAACACCCAATTTTGTCCGGCCATTTAAATAAAATTCTAAAGTTTGCATATTTTACAGCTTCTTTTAAAGTCTTTTAAAAAAATAAAAAGAGATTTGTTTTGTGGTCTTTTGGTTCATTTCTTTTGAAAAAAATTAAAATAGAAAAAGAGTGTCTTTTGTTTCTTTTAAATCAAAAACTCAAAAAAATTTTAAGCTGATCCTTTATCTTTGTTAGTCCACGGCTCTCTTTATGAGTCTTGGTTTGGTAAGCTTGTCTAGAGTGTGAGTTTGGTCTAATGCTTTATTTATGTTTATCTAGATAGTTGATTCATGTTTTAGCCCATTCTAGCTTACACTTTATTTTCCAATTTTTGTTCGTCGACTCATGGAAACAACAGAGAACATGTATGGAAATCATAAGAAAAGTTGAGAAACTGCGCAAATTAGATCCTAATCAATGCCAAGAAGTCAAGGTGGGACCAATGCGTTTAATGCTAATTGTCTCATTCAAAAATCCAGCAGTGACGGGATGATAATTTCAAATGCATGCTCTGGAAAGCAGCACTCAACCAGAATAAGTTGACAAAATTACATCTCGAAGATCTGCGCGTGTCAATGCATTTAATGCATCAACAGTCAAGGCATTTTATGTTCCTGTGTGGATAAATGAGAAAAAGAGAGAGGAAAAAGGGAGGGACGGGAGTCAATTTCCGGCATACACAGAGAAGAAATTCAACAAGAAACACAGGCATTCAAAGACATATAATTCTTTTAGAGTTCTAACCCCTTCAGTAACCCATATATCACCTCTACTCCCACAACACTCCATGATCATCACACAACTTCCATAGCCTCAGGACACAACCTTTGACCCTCATCACTCTCAAACTCGACCAAAAACCACCCTCACTTTCACACACAACAGTCTTCTCCATTACCATTAAGACCCACATCCCATAAACTCATACTTCACCCCAACATCATCACTATTACCTTCCCCTTTGAACCATCCATTAGAACCAATCAAACCTTGATAACCTTCATTATTCCCATCCTTTATTTACATCAGCAACTTTTTTTTTCTTCTTTCAAACCAATATCATCACTTTCACACCCATGTCTGAGTCAACTACCTCTATTTAACTATCTTCATTCTACCATAGCCAAATCACAACATCCAATATTATCATAAGAGCTCCCAATCATAGTTACAGTCACCATCATCAAAATCAAACCAAAAATGCATCAAACCCAAAAATAAACCAATTCAGAAAATAAATAAGAAGAAGAAGAAGTAGTGGACTGCCTCTCTACCATCGCGGCCTCCCTCCAGCAGCCGCCCAGCAGATTTTCCTCCGCCACTTGGCCGCAAAACTCCATTGTGCCAGAACCGCCCTTTGCCTGTTCTCACTGCTGCGAATACAACATCACGCAGCCACAGCTCAGATCACACACTGAGAGCCCAACCAGCCACGAACAGGTCGCGCGGAGACAGCCCCCACCATCCAGATCGCGCCATCCACCACACCAGGGAATGCCGTTGCGAACCTCCCTTTTGCGCGCACAGCTGAGTTCACGCCTTTGCACTTCCATCCAACCCAGCTTCGTGCTGTTGTTCGTTGTTTCGTCTGCTTAGCTCAACCATCTCAAGTCTCCACTCGGCCTCATCTCACACCATCAGGGAGCACCGCCGCTGCTGCCATATGTTCTTTGCCTCTATTGTGTTTTTTCCACAAATATTAGGGTAACTAAAACTTTTTGGTCAAAGCTTGGCTATTAGTTTTGTTGCTGAGTGCAAAATTGTTTAATGATGGGGCGCTTTGAGCTTTTGTTTGTTTTTTTGGGTCAGGTTTCTTTTATTAATATTATTTGTTTTGTTAGAATGGTATTTGGGTTGGGATATATATGCTTGGGCTAACATTCTTTTTTATTTAAAGTTGCTAGGTTTACTTTTGTTTGGTTTGGTTGGGTTGCTGTCTTGAAAATTTATTTTTTTTTTCGAGTCAATCGGGCTAGAATTGTTTTAGTAGGTTTTGGTTTTCTTAGTTTCAATTTTTTTGGGTCTACTACAAATAATAATAATAATAATAATAAATAACATATCAAATAAAATAAAAAACTAAAAAATAAAAATACAAAAATATTGTAGTCTGTGCAACAATCAATGATTGTGATTGAGGAGTCAGTGTTTCCTTCATAACTTTGAATTGTAAGAGTTTATTGAGTAGCTAAATGCTACCTTAAATCTCATGCAAAAGCATATTTCCTTTTAAATCATTTATTAGTAAAAAAATCATTTTCAAAATTAAAATCAATCAACACATACTTATTTTCTATAGAACGACGTGACTTTGAGTTCCTCATTGCACCAGAGGATATGTCGGCGTAGTCATACTATCAAGCCAAAATCTCTCTTTCATAAAATTAGTTCCTTAATTTCTGTTTTAAGTTTAGCTTTATTTCTGTAAATATATAATTTTTAACTTTAGCTTTATTTTTATAAATATATGACTACTAATCTTAGCTTTATTTTTTATAAATATATAATTATTAATCTTAGCTTTATTTTTATAAATATATAATTATTAATTTTATCTTTATTTTTGTAAATATGTAATTATCAATTTCATCTTTATTTTTGTAGATATATACTTACTAATTTTAGTTTCATTTTTGTAAATATATAATTACATTTTTGGGAAAAAAAAATATATTAAAATTATAATTAATTTGCATAATAAACTCTAAGATAACCGTATTTATACAGACGTATTAGGGGTGCAGTGGGATTAAGTTTCCACCCTTCCTTAATCGTAATCAGACTCCCGAACCTCAAAACTCTTACAAGACCAGTTTTACAAATTAAAAGGTTTTCCAATTTTTCCAGAATTAAAATTGGTGGTGACTCCCACATTTATTTTTAAATCGATTGTCATCCTCGTCGCAATAACCTTCGGGTATGTTGTGACAATGTGTTTTATTATGATTTGCTCATATGACTTGTATGAATTCCCATTCAAAGAATCATGCGTGGCTCTCACTTTGGTTTAATTCAGAAAAGAAAAATTTTACCCATATTTCCGCTAAGTATTTTCAAAGTAAAAGATGAAACCAAGAGGTAATATTATAAGGATTAACCTAAATACATACTAGTAGTATTAGGTTAAGATTTAGAGTGTTACATTATGGTATCAGAGAGGTTCGATTCTCATGGAGCCTGAGGATTGGACTGATTATGCTTTATAAGCATAAAATGATAGTTATGTCATGTGTTAAGCTTGCTAGAGTTAAGCTATAGGATAGGCATACATGACCTCTTTTGTTGCATGTGCCATGGTAACTAGCTCATTTCACATGAAATATTGAGCCTGATCGACTCAGTGTTTTGCTGTCTGATGTGTTTAGGAACCAATGCCACCGCGACGACAGCATAGAGCTACGACCGAAGATAACCAAGATAATACGACTGCTGCTGCTGTCCGTCGTATGGCGCAAGCCATGGAGCGGATATTTGACCGTATGAATCAACAAGAGCCTGCTGCTCCTGCTCCCCCTGCTCCTGAGGTGGTCGAGCAAGTCCGCTTCGGTGAGTTTCGCAAGGCGAACCCACCAGTGTTCAGAGGGGCCCTGGACCCCGACAAAGCTGACGAATGGATTAAGGATATGGAGAAAATCTACTCCGTGGTTGCCTGCTCGGAGGAGCAGAAGGTTACTTTTGCTGCCTTCATGCTGAAATTCGACGCCGAGTTCTGGTGGGCTGGCACCCGAAGACTGTTGGAAGCTGCTGGAACCTTCATTGATTGGGAGCTGTTCAAGACTTACTTCTACGAGAAGTATTTCCCGGAGTCCATAAGAAACGCGAAGGACATCGAGTTCATGCAGTTGACATAGGGAGGGTCTACTGTAGCTCACTACACCGCCAAATTCGAGGAACTCATCAAGTTTTCATGAGTTTTCCAAGGGAACCCCGACGAAGTATGGAAATGCGTAAAGTATGAGGCAGGCCTCAAAGCAGAGTTGAACTTCGCCGTTGCCCACATGGAGATAAGAGATTTCCCAACACTGGTCAACAAATGCCGGATTCTGGAGGAAGGTTAGAAGAAGCTCAGCCTCGCAAGAATGGAGAGGGCCAAGGGGTTAGGACCACAAGCCCCGAGGTTCAAGCCTCAATATCAGAACCAGTCAAGGAGCCACTACGCCCCCTACAACAACAACCTTTTCAAGTCACAACATCAGCACCAACAGCAAAGGAATCCCAACAACCCACCTTTCAAACAAAACCAAAGGCCGCCACTCAGATACAACGGCCAAAGGAGTAACAACAATCACCAAGGAGGGTCTGGAGGATTGCGAAATAGCAACAACCACCAAGGGAGTGCCAGCGGGACCAAAAACAAAGCGTATCAAGGAACCCCCGCCACCTCTTCTGGATCTATGTCGACTCCCGAATGCCCACAATGCTGGAAGAATCACGGGAATTGCCCATGCTTAGCCGGTCAGAACATGTGCTTCAAGTGTGGCAAGCCTGGCCACTATGCAAAGAATTGCGCCAGCAAAGGGACACCAAACCAGGACCTCCGACCACAACACCGAGGAAGAGTCTTTACCCTTAATATGGAAGACGCCAAGAAGTCCAATGATCTTATTGAAGGTATGTGTGAAGTAAACGGTAAACCCTTAACTGTACTATATGACTCTGGTGCTACTCATTCTTTTATTTCACTTGCTAATGTCGAGTCCTTAAATCTAAGAGTCTCTAAACTTCCCTTTGATCTTATTGTTTCTACTCCTACAAATCGCCCTGTTAATACTTGCCATTGTTGTTTAAACTGTCATCTTGTTGTAGAAGATAGGTCTTTTATCATAGATTTAATTTGTTTACCCTTGAAAGACATAGGCATTATCTTAGGCATGGATTGGCTTCATGCCAACCGTGTGTTGTTAGACTGTGGAGCCCAAACCATAGTTTTCCCTTCTCTTCCTAAAAACGTCACTCAACCCATTAGGTTGTACCTAAACTCCGTAGAGGTCTTCTGTAGTGGGGAGAAAACTATGGGATATGTTCTCCTAGCCACCTGCGATGTAGACTTTGAGCAGAACCTAGGTGAGATACCTGTGGTAAGAGACTATCCTGAGGTATTTTCGGACGAAATACTCGAGTTCCCTCCAGAAAGAGAAGTTGAATTCTCCATAGAGTTGGTTCTTGGAACAGGACCAATCTCTATAGCCCCGTATAGGATGTCACCCTTGGAGCTAGCAGAACTAAAAGCTCAGTTGGAGGAGCTGTTGGAGAAAAGTTTTATAAGGCCGAGTGCTTCACCTTGGGGCGCTCCGATCTTATTTGTGAAAAAGAAGGATGGAAGTATGAGAATGTGTATAGATTATAGGCAGTTAAACCAAGTAACCATAAAGAATAAGTACCCGTTACCTAGGATTGATGATCTTATGGACCAGTTGAAAGGAGCTGTAGTATTTTCTAAGATCGATTTGAGGTTTGGTTATCATCAGATTAGGGTTAGAGATTCGGACATTCCTAAAACCACCTTTCAAACTCGGTATGGACACTTTGAGTTCAATGTGATGTCGTTTGGATTGACGAATGCTCCCGCAGTTTTTATGGACTACATGAATAGGATCTTTCGACCGTATTTAGATCAATTCGTGGTTGTGTTCATAGATGATATTCTCATCTATTCGAAGACCCACGAGGAGCATGAGCATTATTTGAGGCTGGTTTTAGAGGTATTAAAAGAGAAGAAGTTATATACGAAGCTTTCTAAGTGTGAATTTTGGTTAGAAGAGGTAAAGTTCTTAGGACATGTTGTGTCAAAAGGTGGCATAGCTGTCGACCCAAGTAAGATAGAAGCTGTGATGAATTGGGATAGACCAACCTCTGTAACTGAGATTAGAAGCTTTTTGGGTTTAGCTGGATATTACCGTAGGTTTATTAAAGGATTTTCCCAGTTAGCC
Organism: Dalbergia cultrata; assembly: GCA_031216105.1. Lineage (NCBI taxonomy): Eukaryota > Viridiplantae > Streptophyta > Magnoliopsida > Fabales > Fabaceae > Dalbergia > Dalbergia cultrata. Next base: position 32,093,291 of record CM062348.1, read on the forward strand.
CTACCCTTAACCAAGCTCACTAGGAAGAATGCCCCATTTGAGTGGAGCCCCGAATGTGAAAAGAGTTTCCTAGAGCTTAAGGAAAAGCTCACCTCAACCCTGGTTTTGGTTTTACCTGACCCCAATGTACCCTTCGAGGTATATTACGATGCTTCTGGCAAGGGTTTAGGTTGTGTGTTGATGCAGAACAGGCAAGTGGTAGCCTATGCGTCCAGACAACTCAAGCCTCACGAGGTAACCTACCCCACCCACGACCTAGAGTTAGCAGCCATCGTGTTCGCCTTCAAGATATGGAGACACCATTTGTATGGTGTAAGGTTTGAAGTTTTCTCCGATCATAAGAGTCTCAAGCATCTCTTTGATCAAAAGGAGTTAAATATGAGGCATAGGAGATGGATGGAATTCCTCAAAGATTACGATTTCGGCTTAAGTTACCACCCCAGCAAGGCTAATGTAGTCACTGACGCCTTGAGCTGAAACTCGTTACGTCTGTCGAGTATGATGGTTAATGAAGTTGGGTTAATAGAGCAGTTTAGGGATATGAATCTGGGGATGTCAATAACGGAGAATGGCATCGTGATGAGTCATCTCATGGTGACCAGTGGGTTTAAGCAAAGGATCATGCTTACCCAAAGAGAAAATGAGGACTTTATGGAGACAGTAGAGGCAGTTAAGGCCGGTAAATTGAAGGGTTTTGAGCAAGGCCCCGATTGGTTGTGGAGGTTTGAGGGGCGAATCTGTGTGCCACAAGATGGCGATCTCCGAGAGAAGATCTTGGAGGAGGCTCATAAGAGTCACTTTGCCATTCATCTTGGTACTACCAAGATGTATCAGGCCTTGAAAAGGATATTTTGGTGGCCCTGATTAAAGAAGGATGTGGTCGCCTGGGTGAGTAAGTGTTTGGTCTATCAAAAGGTTAAGATCGAACACCAAAAACCTTCTGGCATGTTGTAACCCCTGTCAATCCCCGAGTGGAAGTGGGAGAGTATATCAATGGATTTCATGACAGGATTGCCAAGGACCCAAGCTGGCCATGATGCCGTATGGGTAATAGTGGATCGACTAACCAAGTCGGCCCACTTTCTACCTATTTGAGTCACGTACTCATTGGATAGATTGGCTCAGCTTTACATCCAAGAGATAGTAAGGCTACATGGAGTGCCATCAACGATAATCTCGGATCAGGATCCGCGATTCACGTCACGTTTTTGGGGAGCCTTTCAAAAGGCGTTTGGTTCGAAGTTGTGCTTGAGCACAACTTACCATCCTCAAATGGATGGCCAATCTGAGAGAACCATTCAAACTCTAGAGTATATGTTGAGAGCCTGTGTTTTGGACCAGAAAGGAAGTTGGGATAAGTACATGCCATCGATCGAGTTTGCGTATAACAACAGTTATCACGCGAGTATCGGCACGGCACCGTACGAAGCATTGTATGGAAGGAAGTGCCAATCGCCCTTGTGTTGGTACAAACCCAGAGAACAAAGTAGGAAACGACGGAGCAAATAAAAAATGATCAGGGATTGGATCCTAACCGCTCAAAGTAGACAGAAAAGCTACGCGGACAAAAGGCGTAAGCCCTTGGAGTTCCAAGAAGGAGAACATGTATTTCTAAGAATCACCCCCACTACAGGAATAGGGAGAGCCATGAAAGTTAAAATGTTGAGTCCCCGATTTCTCGACCCTTTTGAAATTCTTCAGAGAATCGGATCTGTAGCCTACAAAATAGCCTTACCACCCAATTTGTTAAACCTTCATGATGTCTTTCACGTCTCTCAGTTACGTAAATATGAGTCCGACCCTAGCCATGTCTTAGAACCAGAGCACGTACAGTTAAAGGAGGACCTCACTTTCAATCTACCGCCTACGAGAGTAGTGGATCACGGAGTCAAGCAGTTAAGGAACAAGTCTTTTCCTTTGGTGAAAGTGGCGTGGGGACGAGGCAAGACAGAAGAGCATACGTGGGAACTAGAGTCAGAGATGAAGTCAAAATATCCAGAACTTTTCTATGGTAACGAATTTCAAGGACGAAATTCTTTTTAAGGAGGGGAGTAATGTAACGCCCCGATTTTTCTGTTAAGAGTGAAAATGACCAAAATGCCCCTGAGGTCATTTTCGGCCTGGAATTCGAGGAAAGCTGATCCGACAGTACTCGAAGGGCAAACTCAATGTTGAAAGGGGACTAGATGACCTGCGTACCTTTCCGGGATCGAAAATCTCGTTTTTCAAGTTTTCGGATCAAAATGACCAAAATGCCCCTGCAATGTTTTACCTGTTTGCAAGTACCGAATGAACCCGAAACTTCTCCAGATGGTTTTGAAAGACGTTTTTATGTATTCTATGACCTCAGTTTTAATTATATAGGTCTCGGGCAAAATTAGTGCAAAATTATGATTTTGCCCCTAGATTCGTGTTTTTACGCTTAATCGCGTGATTAAGCAAACCTAAGCAATATTAGGCTCTAATCAAAGATTAATTAATTTCCATAATTAATCTAGGGTCAAAATAATTTATTAAAGTTGATTAGAACCTAATAATGCTTGATTACACCTTGAAATCTTATTTTACTTTCAAGATTCCTAGTCATGGAATCTTGAATAGTGTTTCCTCTCTCCAATTCCTTAAATCATGGAATTGTGTTACACATTGTTTATTCATAAATCAGTTTAAAATTTTTTAATGATGCATGAGCACTCCTAATCTTGTCATAAAATCCCTAAACCTCATTCTTAGTTACCTAAACTTAAGCTTAATTACTCCTAACCTTGTACCTAAGCTAACCTACACTTTAACCCACCATTAGCACCCAATTAGATGATCAAATCTCCCTCCCTCTCTGCTGCTAGGTCTAGCCGAAGCCTCCCCCCTCCATATGCATCACATGTTCAATTTTCTAACACTCCAAAGCCATACCTCAAGTCACATACACCATACCTTGTCATATTTTCCATCACACTTGATTTTCCAAGTAAATAACCAATTGAAATAAATCATTTCCCACATTTATTTGTGGCTGAAAATGTTCCAGCCATGTTGAGTTTCTAGAAGAACAATTTCTTGCAAAATTAAAATGAAAGCTCACTCAAAAACCCATGCTTAAAGCCTTACTTTGTGTCATGAACTCCATACCTCAAACCATGCTTGAATGACACCATGTAAGAGATATTTTTCTCTTCCTTTCTCCCCTTCATTGCTACGGCCAAGGCTTCCTCTTGGTGAGCCCATGGTTTTGTTTTTTTATAAATAGAATGCTTGTGATAACTTAGTTGCACCTTGAAGCATTTGCTAAGTTTAGAATTCTAGAGTTATCTTGCTAGTTCTTTTCTTTTCTCTCAAAGTTCCAAGAGTTCTTTCTCTTCATTTTCATCCTCTCTTCACATTATCACCTCACCACTTCAATCCACCATATCATAACCTTAGATCATCATCAAATCTCTTAAACACTAAACCTCAAACACAAGCTTCCTCAAAACACATCTCCTTTCCTTTTCGTTCTCTTTGGCCGAAGCCATCACACCACCTTAGGAGGAGTTGCTCTTCTCATTTTCCTTTTCAAGTTCAAGCTTTCATCTTCATCACTTGGTAGGGATTTGCTTTTAAACTTGTTTTGCTCAAGAATGTGTTTTTTTCTAGTTTTCTCTTGGATTCTTTTGAACTTTCCTTTGTTTTCCTTTTCTTTTGCATTTCGGCCATGAGGCCTTGATGAGCACATGATAGCTCAATGATGAGGACCCCTAGATGATGACTATGTGTTCATCTCAAAGGAAACTCTAGAGCTTGAAGTTTTACCTTCTTTGAGTTTCAACTTTATCTTCTAACTCAAAAAAAAAAAAATGATTTTTACTCAAGAACACCTTTACTTCTCTTGCTATTATGATTTCGGTTTCTTTATTCCATTGCTTCAATATTTCGGTTTTGGTTCTTTGATCTATGAGGCTTTGTTTTGTTTTGAAATTTTATTTATTTTGAGCTTGATGATGAGGTTCAAGAACCTCATAGTTCCTTTGAGAACTTGGTTGAAGAACTCTAAAGCTCCCTTTGTAATGAGATATGTGTTGGGTTGTTATCTTGTTAAAGTCTTGAATGAGCTCTAGCTAACCATAAAATGAACCTTGCATAATGTTTACTTTTATGCCTTGCACATCATGTTTATTTTCCTTGCTATCACTAAGTACAAAGATAATAAAGGAACTTGCATTATCATGTTTATATTTCAAGCTATGCATTATCATGTTTACATTTCAAGTTCTCACCTAAATATCAAAGATAATAATATGATGCATCTCATATTTATTTTATGCTCTCACTTTACTTTCTAATAAAAGCTAAAACAAGTGCATACGCATGTTTATCTTTATGCCATCACTTTAATGAACCTAGAGCTCAAAGACTTGCCCATTGTTGTCTCAAACAAAGGTCTAAAATAATTATTTTCCATAGTTGAGATTTCGACCCTAAGAGGTTTTAAGTTTTCCAAGTGTTAAAAATGTGTTTCATAAATTTTCTAAGCTTATATGAGTATAAGGAATATGTAGAACTAAGTTTTATGAATTTAGAACCTCTTGAGATGAAAATGATTTAGCTACTGCCCTCTCAAGTATTTTTATGATTTTAAAGGATAATAGTGTTCATAAATGAGTTTTGAAAGTTCTAAAAAGGTTCCAAGAGAAACTAGTATTCTATGTGCTCAAAAAAATTGTGTTCTATGCCTTTTATGGAGATGCACATTTCGATTCTGTCTTGCCAGTTATTGCCACTGTATGTGCTGTTTTAATGATGATAATATGCTTATGTTTGAGTAAAAATAATGCTAAGACTCATATGTGAAAGATAGGATATGTTAAAGACTAGAAAAGAATTAATTTGAGAGTTTTAGATCCCTTAATTATTGAATTTTCTGGATTCTGTCCAGCAAGGATTAGATTTGATAATCATGGTTTTAAATTAGTTTAAATGTGTAGGAATGACTCATAATTGGTTTAGGACTTGATCTTGATGCCTTAGGAGCAAGCTAGACTTAGAAAGGGTCATTGTTGTGACTCCTAGGAACCCGTAAAGTTAGGATTATAATTTCTGCATCCTTGAGGTTTAGAGATGTTCTTGATCATAGTGTGAGGTGAGAAATACTTAGTTATAACCTCATAGGTACGCAAGAGATTAGGTTTGATGATTAATAACTTAGAACGTGAGTTAAGGACCTTAAGGGTCAATGCATAAGATATGAAAAAGTCCTGAGTTTTTATGATGCTTAATTTATGTAAGTATGATATATGATACATGAGCTTTATCTATGATGAGTTTGATGTATATGCTATGAAGAAGTTTTTACATGATTAGAATGATTATGTGATGATGTATGTGTTATGAAGAAGTTTTATATGAATGCGTGATAACGTGATGATGTATATACTATGAAGAAGTTTTATATGATGATATACCTCATAAGAAATGTTTGTATGTCCTATATGTTTTCATGACATAAGCAAATTTGAGGAAATTCGGTCTACAGCCATCATGTTGCCGAATTTCCATCAATTTTGAGGAACTTAGAAAAAGGTCTTTTTTTTAAAATCATGAGAACTTAAATGTGACACAAGCCTGAGACGCCTTCTTGGGTGACACCGGTTTAGCCAAGCACCCCCAAGAAAACAAATCCATGAGGGTATTGACATAGAGCTTGCCAAAGCGGACAATACTACTATGCACTAGTTTCTAGTAGAGTGTTTCAAAGAGGAAATGACCCTAAGAGGTGATCCTTAATTTGCCCCCTAGCCCCTACTTTAAGTCGGGATTATGTATGTTACGCTTATCATAGGATAAGTAAGAGCTAGTGACGACTAGTTAAGGTATGAGCTCATAACCTAGAGATGTTTTAGGGTGGCCCCATGAGATAAAGTTAAAGTTGAAATGTCACATATGCTTTGAAAAACCAAGAAAGTTATTATGAGATTTATACCTGTCAACTTATGCCACTATTATAACGTTTTTGTGATTTTGTTGATTAGTTTATCCTTATGATGCATTCATGTCTTCGTATATTCTATGCTTAGTCATAAGACACATTGTAAAATATGACGGACCTTGGATAACTAATGCTTTAGAAAACTAACTTAAAAGGAGTTTATATGCATACACACCTTTTTAGAAATAAAACCCAAGGTTCCTGAGGATGTGATGACGTCACTTAGTTAGGGATTGTCCTACAGAGAATTCTTTTAGAAGATTCTCATTCCCTCTCTCTTTTCTTACGTCATATCTTCAGATGGCGACTTTCGTACTCTTCATCGACACCCCGACGTGGGAGCTGCACCATGACCCAACACTCGGGTCATACTGTAACACCCTCCTAAATACCATGTATTACTCGAGCATTAACATTGTAATTAGAAGAGTATCACTTCCTTTCTATAATATCCACTAGTCAAATGAAATGAAATAAGATAAATCAAACTCTAGAGTTATAAAGAAAACTACTATAAAATGTACATATATTATTACTTTACATACCACTTTCTTTAATACATACCATACTTGAAGTTAAGTCACTTCGCTTATAATACAACATAGTAACTACTATTAAAAGATCTACCAAGCTTGCTCAAATATCAAGGTCCAACAAAATACTAAACACACAGAAATGGACCTAAGACATCTAACACCAATTAATCTACAAGCTGGTAAGTTCTTGGCACTATACTACACTATATACAAGTCAAAAGCCCACGTAAGTCTCATGTCCTCCTACACGAAACCATTGGCCATCGGTATGATGGCCTCTCCTCGACTTGAGAGGCATCTGCAGTCTGAGCACAATCTGACAAAGATATACACAAATAGGGTGAGAATATTATAAAATTCTCAAAGAGGGTAACCCCTTACATACAGACAGAATATAAACAGTAAATGCATTTATAATAATAAAGAAAAACATCATGTTAGATCACATATATCAATATTAGCATACATGAGTTAAAGAAAATTATATGCAAAATGGTATTAATCATAAGTGTTTCTATTATATCACATTGAATTCAACTTAGTGTAGTAGTTCTTTTATTAACATAGGGAAGGCTTAGATTCACATCAGGTAACATATGTAGTGGATAACTCTTGAGGAGGACCATATTGCTAGGACATGAGCTCATTCCTATTAAGTGATCATCAGGACTTCATTTTTTTTCCATTCTGAATCACACAGTTCTATTTCCTAGTCGATAAGTCTACCGACTCATAAAATTTCTTGGGAAGTTCTTATTTTTGCCTTCCCTCTCTATCACACATAAGCCTTGTTTCTATTTTCCCCGTATGTTAAAACATGCACCATTAAATTTCACATATTCTCTTTTGTCATCTGACCATGTCATGGACCTTTATATTTCAAAGTCAGGTTTATATCGGATATAGGCATTCAGTATCATTGAGTCTCATTCATACTTTATAAACAAGCCTTTCAAACAATTAACATACATTCATATGATATAAACTTGGATTAAATAGATTTCTATCATTAACTTAATACATCTTCACCATTCCAGCTTCTTGACAGATTTACCATTATGGGGACAACATTTAATTCACATATCCAATGGGCAATTCACTGGCCATAAAAATTCTCTATGACACCTCAATGTGTCTAAAAGTCGCTGTAAAAAGTTCATAGCAAAAGAATACTAGAACCATGTCAAATAAATTCTACAATTTTAGTGGTCAGAGGCCACTTTTTCACATGACTAGAATAGGATTCACACACTTTTTAACTTTAGCAAATGATAGAAACAACTCAAAATAAAAATCACAGTTATACTTAAAGATGTCTAAAAAACTCTGTAAAAATTTCAAAGGATAACTCCATCATTTGCTATGAATAAAAATTTATACAAATTCACAGCTCCAGTACCAAGATTTCAGCCAGCATAGATATACTCTTGGTTCTTGATTTTTCTCAGGCAGTAAAACTCTTTATTATGCACTACGAAAATTATAAGAGTTTCCTTATGATGTTGTCTTCAACATATAATTTTTATAGCTCATAAAAATGAATAGAATTGAACTAGAAAATTCATGAACAAATCTGTCCTGCTGAAATCCGAAAATTCAGCAGCCTAGCCAAAACTTATTTTGACAAAAATCATTATTTAACCTCATCCAAACACTCCACCAAAATTAACACATCAATATCAACATATTATCATCAAATATAACCATAAATTTCGGAATAAAACCCAAATAAATTTACAGAATAATTGGAAAAAAAAAAGGCAAAAGAAAACCCTACCCTTGGAAGCTAATGCCTCTTTGTCTCTTGTATACTCCAAGATAGATATACTCTACCCCCAAAGCTCTTAAAATACAGTAAAATACTCCTCTAACCAGAGATGAGTGATGTGATAAGGTGAGGTTTTGGAGAATCTATTCGGTTATATTTGTAGGTGTTGATGTCTAGAACAAGTTTTGTGAAGGAAACTTTGTGTTTTAGTGACTTTGGCCTAGGGTTTTTGGAGCTTGAAGCTTGTTAATGGAGGTTTGAGAGGAAACAAACATGGAGGCTGTAATTTTGGAGTGTTGGACGAAAATGATGGAGTGGTGGTGATAAGATATTGATCTTGTGAGTTTAGGGCAAAATGGATAATGATTTCAGAGTACAAAATGGTTTTTCTTAAAGTTAAATATGGTAATTTTGTACAATTCCTATTGGTTCGCCATAAAGGTGCAATGGTGTGGCATATCTCAAGCCACACACTTGTCACCCTAGGTAGCATGCTTGCACCTTTAGTAGCTTTATCTTGTGTAAAACTACATCGTAATTTAACCGAATGGGTAAAATAGTGTACCAGGGTAATCAACTATTGCACGAAAATTAATTCTAGGTATAAAATATTTATTCCTACCTATTTCTAACCTTAATCCTATAATTTCCAAATTTTGAGCTTCTCAGTCTTGAATCTAAGGTTTAGAATTTGTTAGGTGGAGTCTATGGGGCACATAAACACTATTCACGTTTTTTTTTTTTTTTTTTTAACGTTCGTTACATTGTTCTCATCATTTTTGTGTACACCAAAATTTTGATATTCTTACTACTAAAACCTCAATTATTTTCTAAAAAAACATTAGGATGTTACATTACTCCCCACCTTAAAAAAATTTTGCCCTCAAAATTTCATACACAGAAATAATTAGGATGATCTGTCTTCATACTTGATTCTAGTTCCCATGTATGCTCTTCATTTGAGTCCACCCCAAGCCACTTTTACAAGTTGCATGATTTATTTCTAAGTTGCGACTTCTCTATCAGCGATCCGAATAGGAGGGCTTGAAGCGTCAAGTCATCCCTTAAATATAGACTCGGGCTCAATGATATGGTTTTGATCCGGGTGGTACATTCGAAGTTGAGATACATGGAAGACATTATGAAGGTTGGATAAATGTGGAGGTAAGGCTATCATTAGCGGTGACCCAATTCGTTGAAGAATTTGAAAGGACCTATAAACCTAGGTGACAACTTTTTAACTCTAAGGGCCCTACCTACTCGATGAGTGGGCGTGACCTTCAGGAATACATGTTCTCCCTCTTGAAATTCTAAAGGTTTCCTTCAGTATCAGACATAGCTCTTTTGGCGACTACGTGGTATGTGAGAATCTTGCTCTCGATCTTCTCGGATTTGTTAGTTGTTTGATTAACAAGATCGGGTCCCAATAGTCTCGCTTCTCCCGAATCATACCAACACAATGGGGATTGACATTTTCTTCCATATAAAGCTTCATACGGGGCCATGCCAATACTATCGTGATGGCTGTTATTATAAGCAAACTCAACCAATGGGAGTAAATTGTCCCAACTTCCTTCTGCTCAATCACGCATGCCCTTAGCATATCTTCCAGGGTTTGTATGGTTCGATTACTTTTGCCGTCAGGTTTGGGGATGATAGGCAGTGCTCAAACAAAGTTTGGTACCAAAGGCTTTTTGGAACGTTCCCCAAAATCTCGAAGTAAACCTTGGATCTCTGTCAGAAACTATCGAGGAAGGAACACCGTGTTGTCTTACTATTTCTTGGATGTACAAGGAAGCTAACTTATCTAAAGGAAAATTAGCCTTAATGGGTAAGAAATAACTTGGTCAATCTATCTACTATAACCCATATAGCATCATGACGATGATGTCCTTGGCAAACCCATTACAAAGTCCATAGAAATACTTTCCACTTCCATTCAGGGATTTCTAAGGGTTGCGGGTCCCGACTGGTTTTTGATGTTCTATTTTAACTTTTTGGCAAGTTAAACACTTCCACGACACACTCTTCTATATCTTTTTCATTCGACCACCAGAACATTTTCTTGAGATCCGCATACATTTTACTAATGCTGGATGTATAGTAAGTTCGCCCCATGAGCTTCCTCTAAGATCTTCTTTCTAAGATCGCCACTTGTGGTACACATACCCTATCCTTGTATCTCCATATACCTTGTTGGTCTTGAGTGAATCCCGGCAACTTCTTTGCATGAATTGATCTTAATATCTCTGAAATTACGGGTTTTCACGTTGTGCGACTAAAATTTGTCCTTTGAACTCACTTGTTACCTTTATTTGCCCTAACACCATACCTCGAGGGGTTCACAGGACATGTCTAAACTAAGTTCCTTGAAACTTTCAACTAGCTCAGTCTCTTTAATCATCAAGCATGCTATACTTAGGGATTTTCTACTCGGAGCATCGGCAGCAACATTTGCTTTGCCTGGATGGTAGTCGAGACTAAACTCATAGTCTTTGAGGAATTCCATCCACCTTCTTTTCAGCATATTCAACTATTTTTTATCAAAAAGATACCTTAAACTTTTATGATCAGCGAAAACATTAAACTGCACACCATACAAATCATGTCGCCAGATCTTTAGGGCAAAACCACTGCACAAGTTCAAGGTCATGGGTTGGATAGTTTACTTCATGAGGTTTCAATGTCGAGAAGCATAGGCAACCACGTTATGATTTTGCATCAACACACATCCTAAACCCTTACTAGAAGCATCACAATAAACCTCATAGGGTATATAAGGATCAGTGGTAATACTAGGGTGGAGCGAGTGGTTAACTTTTGTTTCAACTTCTGGAAACTATTTTCACACTCTGGTGTCCAATTGAATGGAGCATTCTTTCGGGTTAATTTAGTCAAAGGTAATGCTATCCGAGAAAAATTCATGATAAAGCGCCTATAATATCCAGCTAACCCTAGGAAACTCCGAATCTCAGTCACCGTTGTTGGTCGTTCCCAATGGAGTCTTGATTCTACCTTCTTTGGGATCTACAGAGATTCCTCCTCGTGATACTACATGACCTAGGAATCTAACCTCTCCCATCCGAAATTCACATTTCGACAACTTAGCATACAACTTTCTCTCTCTTAGGATTTATAACACAACCCAAGGTGCTCCATATGTTCTTCTCGGTCCTTGAATATATAAGTATGTCATCTATGAAGACAACTCTGATTTATCCAAGTAAGAGCGGAAGATTAGATTCATATAATCCATGAATACAATGGGAGCATTAGTCAATCCAAAAGACATCACCCTATACTCGTAATGCCCATATCGAGTTCTAAAAGCTTTTTAGGTATATCCTCATTAGAACCGAATCATGGTACGATCTAAGATCAATCTTTGAGAATACAGTTGCACCTCGTAATTGATCCATGAGATCGTCAATTCTTGGCAAGGGTACTTTATTTTTATTGTCACTTTGTTCAATTGCCTATAGTCTACACAAAGCCTCATACCCCCATCCTTTTTCTTCACCAAAGCAGGGGGCTCCCCATGGAGAGCACTTGGTCTAATAAAATGCTTCCCTAATAGTTCTTCAATTTGGGACTTTAATTCTTTCAACTCCAAAGGGGACATCCTATAAGGAGCAATTGAAATAGAGGACCCGTTCTGGAACCAACTCGATGGAAAATTCAATCTCTCTCGGGAGGAAGTGGAATATCCTCTGGAAAAACATCGGATATTCTCTCACCACTGGAATCTTACTCAACTCGTAGTCACATTCGGTTTCACTAGTAGAAAGGAGAACATATTCTGACGATCTGTCTTACTAGGGTTGGATGTTACAAGAGTTCAAATAAAAAGAAAAAGGAACCACGGGGAATGGAGGGTAGAGTGGAAAGAAATATGGCACTCGATGCGGGCGATGTAAAAGGACATAATTGGGTACTAGCCAATCCATACCTAAAATTACATCTAGACCAGGATAAAGGAAGACAAACTAAATTGGCGGTAAAGTCTCTAGCACCTATTTGAAGAGGAATATTTACACAGGTATAACAAGTCCTAATAGGACCCGGCCGGTAGGAGTGGATACAAGAAGATCATAAGGTAGTTAGGAACCACGATAGTTGCAACTTACGTACACAGTCATGGGATATGAAAGAATGAGTGGCACCGGTATCATACAGTATATCTAGGACATTACCATTTATTTCACACTTACCTCGGATCGGATCGGCCCGATTGAGAAGCTTCCTTGGCACTTATAGTAAAAGCAGCGCCCATGTTGTTGTGGCCTGGAGGCGGGTTGATGACCTTTCTTGTTAGGGCACTCAAATATCTTATGTCCTGGTTTCCCATGACCAAAGCAAATGATTTGCGTTGTCGGCAAGAGTCGATTCCATGATTTTTCCCACACTTGGGGCAATCTCTCCTGTCTCAGGTCTTAGAGGTTGAAGTTGTTTTCCTTTGTTGTTGTTATTGTTGGGTGGAAACCTTCTCCGAGGTTGGTTAACGAGGCAGGCTTAGAATCGGGGACCTTGAGGTGCTAATCCCCTTCTAGCATTGTTTTGGGCATACTTGAAATTTATCGACTTTACGTTGGACTCCTCACGCGTCGACATTTATTTACCAAGGTAGGATAGTCCTAATCTCAAGAGACTTATTTGCTTCTATATCTTCTCGTAGACCTCCTTCATATTTCATGCATTTCCAAACTTCATCCGGGTCACGTTGATAAATTGTAGAAAACTTGCGAGCTCTTCAAATTTGGCGAAGATACTCTGCTACACTCATAGGTCCTTGTTTGAGAGCCATGAACTCCAATTCCTTCGCATTTCTCACAGAAATAGGAAGTACTTATGGTAAAAAGCTTCCTTAAAAATAGTCCAGGGTAACTACGGTATGGGAAGCTTCAAATAATCCCCTGGTGCCAACTCCACCAAAATGCGCATCTGCTTCTAGCATATAGGGTGGCAAAGGCCACCTATGCGGATCTCTGTGCAAGGAAGAGCGGAGAAATCTTTTCCATGGCCTTTATCCATTCTTACGCTTCACGAGGATTAAGAGCTCCTCGAAATGGAGGGATTTGCCTTCGAACTCGGCAAATTCGATATTCTACATCGACTTCGTTCACTCACAGGATTCTCACTTTGGGTTTGCCTTTCATTGCGATTCAGTTGCTCCATCATTCGGGTATTAGCTATAGCTTGTTCCCTCATGGCGTACCATCTCCACGAAAAGTATTCATCATGTCGGCATCGTTTCGGCTCCACTCCTAGTTATGATTCGAAGTCATTGGTTCCTATCACACCAAACAAAAATATTGAGTTGATCAGTCTCAATACCAAGCAAAGTGTACAGCAACCCACAACATTTCCAATCAGCCAGTCATACACATATATATATAAGTCATAATGCATGACAATTTCTAAGAAAGCATAGTCGGTCCAATCCTCGGGCTTATAGGATAGTCAAACTCGATACCATAATGTAACACCCTCCTAACTACCATGTATTACTCGAGCATTAACATTGTAATTAGAAGAGTATCACTTCCTTTCTATAATATCCACTAGTCAAAATGAAATGAAATAAGATAAATCAAACTCTAGAGTTATAAAGAAAACTACTATAAAATGTACATATATTATTACTTTACATACCACTTTCTTTAATACATACCATACTTGAAGTTAAGTCACTTAAGCTTATAATACAACATAGTAACTACTATTAAAAGATCTACCAAACTTGCTCAAATATCAAGGTCCAACAAAATACTAAACACACGAAATGGACCTAAGACATCTAACACCAATTAATCTACAAGCTAGTAAGTTCTTGGCACTATACTACACTATATACAAGTCAAAGCCCACGTAAGTCTCATGTCCTCCTACACTAAACCATTGGCCATCTTTATGATGGCCTCTCCTCGACCAGAGGCATCCTGCGAGCTGTCTGACAAAGATATACACAAATAGGGGTGAGAATGTTATAAAATTCTCAGTAGGGTAACCCCTTACATCTGACGGAATATAAGCAAGAAATGCATTTATAATAATAAAGAAAAACATCATGTTAGATCACATATATCAATATTAGCATACATGAGTCAAAGAAAATTATATGCAAAATGGTATTAATCATAAGTGTTTCTATTATATCACATGGAATTCAACTTAGTGTAGTAGTTCTTTTATTAACATAGGGAAGGCTTAGATTCACATCAGGTAACATATGTAGTGGATAACTCTTCAGAGGACCATAGACTGCTAGGACATGAGCTCATTCCTATTCGTGATCATCAGACTTCATTTTTTTCCATTTCTGAATCACACACAGTTCTATTTCCTAGTCGATAAGTCTCCCGACTCATAAAATTTCTTGGGAAGTTCTTATTTTTGCCTTCCCTCTCTATCACACATAAGCCTTGTTTCTATTTTCCCTGTATGTTAAAACATGCACCATTAAATTTCATATATTCTCTTTTTGTCCTATGACCATGTCATGGACCTTTATATTTCAAAGTCAGTTTATACCAGATATAGGCATTCAGTATCATTGGAGTCTCATTCATACTTTATAAACAAGCCTTTCAAACAATTAACATACATTCATATGATATAAACTTGGATTAAATAGATTTCTATCATTAACTTAATACATCTTCACCATTCCAGCTTCTTGTGATTTACCATTATGGGGACAACATTTAATTCACATATCCAATGGGCAATTCACTGGCCATAAAATTCTCTATGACACCTCAATGTGTCTACAAGTCGCTGTAAAAAGTTCATAGCAAAAAGAATACTCGAACCATGTCAAAATAAATTCTACAATTTTAGTGGTCAGAGGCCACTTTTTCACAACTCGAGAATAGGATTCACACACTTTTTAACTTTAGCAAATGATAGAAACAACTCAAAATAAAAATCACAGTTATACTTAAAGATGTCTAAAAAACTCTGTAAAAATTTCAAAGGATAACTCCATCATTTGCTATGAATAAAAATTTATACAAATTCACAGCTCGATGCACCAAGATTTCAGCCAGCATAGATATACTCTTGGTTCTTGATTTTTCTCAGGCAGTAAAACTCTTTATTATGCACTACGAAAATTATAAGAGTTTCCTTATGATGTTGTCTTCAACATATAATTTTATAGCTCATAAAAATGAATAGAATTGAACTAGAAAATTCATGAACAAATCCTGTCCTGCTGAAATCCGAAAATTCAGCAGCCTAGCCAAAACTTATTTTGACAAAAATCATTATTTAACCTCATCCAAACACTCCACCAAAATTAACACATCAATATCAACATATTATCATCAAATATAACCATAAATTTCGGAATAAAACCCAAAAAATTTACAGAATAATTTGGAAAGAAAAAGGCCAAAGAAAACCCTACCCTTGGAAGCTAATGCCTCTTTGTCTCTTGTATACTCCAAGATAGATATACTCTACCCCAAAGCTCTTAAAATACAGCAAAATACTCCTCTAACCAGAGATGAGTGATGTGATAAGGTGAGGTTTTTGGAGAATCTAATCGGTTATATTTGTAGGTGTTGATGTCTAGAACAAGTTTTGTGAAGGAAACTTTGTGTTTAGTGACTTTGGCCTAGGGTTTTGGAGCTTGAAGCTTGTTAATGGAGGTTTGAGAGGAAACAAACATGGAGGCTGTAATTTTGGGTGTTGGACGAAAATGATGGAGTGGTGGTGATAAGATATTGATCTTGTGAGTTTAGGGCAAAATGGATAATGATTTCAAGTACAAAATGGTATTTCATAAAGTTAAATATGGTAATTTTGTACAATTCCTATTGGTTACGCCATAAAGGTGCAATGGTGTGGCATATCTCAAACCACACACTTGTCACCTAGGTGGCATGCTTGCACCTGGTAGCTTTATCTGTGTAAAAACACACCATAATTTAACCGAATGGGTAAAATAGTGTACCCGGGTAATCAACTATTGCCTGAAAATTAATTCTAGGTATAAAATATTTATTCCTACCTATTTCTAACCTTAATCCTATAATTTCCAAATTTTGGGCACCTTCAGGTCTTGAATCTAAGGTTTCAGCTGTTCCGGTGGGTCTATGGGGCCTGCAAAACACTATTCATGTTTTTTTTTTTTTTTTTTTTTTTTAACGTTCGTTACATTGTTCTCATCATTTTTGTGTACACCAAAATTTTGATATTCTTACTACTAAAACCTCAATTATTTTCTAAAAAAAAACATTAGGATGTTACACATACCATTTTGAGGGTCGCTGCACAGTCAGAGTATTCATGTTTATGGGACGACCCTTCGCACACCTAGTACGGAGCTACTGCTTCACCTTGACTGCCCCCTACCATCATAACATGATTTTCGAGCTAGCTAGACCACGCGAAGAGCAGATCCTCCACATGCAGCCCGAGGCGTCAGCCGTACGTGACTACCCGGAGTATGTGCCCCGGACTCAGTATTCGGAGACGGATCCATCAGAGGACCCGCCCTCGCACATGTACAGTTGGAGCTCCAACCCCACTCCCCCACCAATGAGAGCCGGGAGTGAGGAGACGGTGGTTCAGCCGAGGTTGGCTAGTAGGCCATCCATGCGCCCTCGCCACGGTGGACACGCTCTGATGATCCGCACGACCACTCCCGCCGAGATCCGCCAGTGGATCGATTCTACCCCTCAGTACTCGGATCAGCAGGAGTAGGTGCATAGGATGGGTAGTAGCTAGTGCACACAAGCCACATAGTTGAGGACAAACCTTCTTTTGTATATGAGGTTGTCTACTCTAGGTGCACACGAGTATGGATGTTGCTTTCATGGTTTCCTTGTACTTGCTTTTATGATTTCCTTGTATTTGCTTCCCTTGTATTTGCTTTTCAGTTGTATTCCGTTCTTCTATGTACCAAATAGTCCTGCCTTTTGGTAGGCACACTATCTATATATATATTCAGTTGATGTATCCATGTTATTTATGTGTTTTATTATGATTTGCTCATATGCTTGTATGAATTCCCATTCAAAGAATCATGCGTGGCTCTCACTTTGGTTTAATTCAGAAAAGAAAAATTTTACCCATATTTCCGCTAAGTATTTTCAAAGTAATAGATGAAACCAAGAGGTAATATTCTAAGGATTAACCTAAATACATACTATTAGTATTAGGTTAAGATTTAGGGTGTTACAATGAAGAAGAAGTTGGAGATGAGATCTCCATACTTCTGAGGAAGATGTCTGAAGCTTAGAAAAGTAGAACAAAGAAAAGAAAAGAAATCAATTTCAAGAATGATTGTCCCAAGCTCAAGGGTTCACAAAAAAAGTTTTCCTTAAAGAAGAAGGGAATACTGGCTACATAGAGCAATTCAGAGGAGGAGAAATAAGGTTCAAAAACCAGGATTAGCCAAAAGATCTAGTAAACTTATGTTTCATGGCTAGCTACACTTCAAAAGGAGAACATCAGGTAAAGACATCTTCTGAACCTAACCTTTCTTATGATGAATCACTTGTATTATATAATTAATTGCATTAAAACTCTCAAACCCTATCCTCTCACTCTCTCAGTCTAAAAAAGAACCATCAAAAAGTGGTTCTAAAACTTGAAATGGCTTAAGAAGGAAGAAATCAAATGAGAAAACAAGTTTTTAAATGTTAAGCTCAAAGCCTTAGAAGTTGAAGTCATTGAAGAAAATAAGAAAACCCAGAAAGTAATTTCTGAACTTGAAAGGACTCCAAAACTTCTCAAATCTGATATAGAAAAGATGATTAATGGCTTAAATAATCTTTAGCTGATGCTTGGTGGTCAAAGGACATATTTTCAAAAGACAGGGTTAGAATATAAGGGTGAGATGGATGAGAAAGGAAAAGTAATCTCATCAAAGATAGTAAAGAACAGAACATCTTTTACTTTCTGTCACAAGAATGGACACCTACTTGACAAATCTTTTATGAGAAAGAAATCAATGAAACAAGTTGGGAAGCCTCCCCCAAGAAAAACTAACCCAAAAGGACCCAAGAAAGTCTAGGTACCTAAAGTAAAAACTATTTTTGTTGTAGGTGTGTTTGAGAAACACACATTGATAAAGACAACACATGGTACATGCACAATGTTCAGATCCAAGAAGTGGTTCAAAAACTTGAAGTCTAAGAACTCTGGATCAATAAACTTCACGGATGAAGGTAAAGCCAATGTTACATATATAGGAAATATTGGTAAGGATGATTCCCACCAAATTTATGATGTTTTACTAATTGAAGGTTTGGCTCACAATCTGTTGAGTATCAACCAATTTTGTGACCAAGGTTTTAATGTTTTATTCAACACATACACTTGAAAAGTTGTAAATCCCACTACTAGACAAGTAATTTTATCTGGTAAGAGACTTGACAACACTTATGTGTTGTTCTTGGATGATCTTCTAGATTAATATGTAAAATGTCTTGCATCTTTCATGGATGATAAGTGGTTGTGGCATAGAAGCTTAGGTATGCACATATGAAGCTAATTTATGAGCTATCGTAGAAAGAAATTGTTAAAGGCCTGCTAAAGATCAAATATGATAAGGATTCAACTTGTGATTTCTGTAAGAAGATCAAGAAAACCAAAACTTCTTTCTACAACAAAAATATGATTTCAACCACTAAGCCACTTGAGCTTTTACATGTGGATCTCTTTGGACTAACCAAGACTGCAAGTCTTGCTAGAAAAAGATATTGCCTTGTCATAGTGGATGATTTTTCTAGATTTACATGGGTTATCTTCCTAGCTTCTAAGGATGAGATGGCTGAAAGATTCAAAGTTTTTGCGAAATGTGTTCGTATTGAAAAAGATTCTCAAATTACCTCTATTAGATCAAATCATGGAAGATAGTTTGAAAATCATGTTTTTGAAAGTTTTGTACAAAACATGGCATCTCACATGAGTTTTTTGCACCTAGAACTCCCCAATAAAATGGGATTACTGAAAGAAAGAATAGAAGTTTTCAAAAGATGGCCAAAACCATGCTTTTAGAAAGCAATTTAACAAAAAAAATTTGGATAGAGACTATGAACACCTCATGTTATATTCAAAAGAGAATCTTTTTAAGGCCATTTCTCAAGAAAACTCCTTATGAACTATGGAAGGGTAGAAAAGCCAACATATCATATTTCCATATCTTTGGCTCATCATGCTTTATTCTGAATACTAGTGACAAACTCACAAAGCTTGATCCTAAATCTAATGATGGAATTTTCTTAGGATACTCCTTAGTCTCAAAAGCTTATAGGGTATACAACAAGAAAACACTATGTGTTGAAGAAAAAACCCAGATCAAATTTAAAGAACTTAAGAAAGACTTTGCTGATGATGTGGAAGAGTTAGAAGAGAACCTTGAGAAGTTGAACCTCAACGAACCCTCAGAAAGCAAGTAGAAGAAAATGCAATCTTTAGAAAGTAAACTCTAGAACATGGACAACTCATAAAGTGACACTTTTGAGTATGAAAAAGAGCAATTTGAAGATGAAAGAGGAGCTAAAGAACATCAAGGTTGTAGAAACTACATAGGAGTTTCTGATCTAAAAATAATTCCTTTGAAAAAAGTTCTAGGGGATATTTCCAAGGGTGTGAGAATTAGATCCTCCCTCAGAAATGGTCCAACTGTGCTTTCATTTTCACCATTGAGCCTGAATGCATTGAAGATGCTTTGAATGATCAAAGTTGGGTGGAAACTATGCAAGAAGAGCTAGATCAGTTTGAAAAAAGTAAAGTCTAGACACTCGTGAAGAAGCCCAAAGGAAAAGCTATCATTGGAACCAAATGGGTGTTTAGAAACAAGCTTGATGAAGCATGAATGGTAATCTACACAAGGTTATAGTCAACAAGAGGGAATTGATTAGGAGAAAATCTTTGCACTAGTAGCTAGGCTTGAAGCCATAAGAATGCTGCTTGCTTTTGTTGCTTTCAAGGGATTCACTCTTACCAAATGGATGTTAAGTCTACATTCCTAAATGGATTCCTCTTTGAGGAAGTTTATGTGAAGCAGCCTCCAGCTTTTAAGAGTGAAAACCTTCCCAACCATGTCTTTAAGTTAACAAAGACACTTTATTGTTTGAAACAAGCTCTTCGAGCTTGATATGAAAGGCTAAGTACCTTGTCACTAAATAATGGGTTCAAGAGAGGTAAAATGGATACAACCCTATTTATTCTTGAGCAAAATAATCACTTTCTGATAGTTCAAATGTATGTTGATGACATTATATTTGGCACCATTGATCGTTCTCTTTGTGAAAATTTGCAAGTTCTTAAGGATTTCTCTATCTTCTCAAGTTTTCTTCTACTTATTCTTCTTAACCTCCCCCAAAGGAAAGATAATGACAACTCGAGCAAGCTTTCTTTGATGGCAATGAGT
The DNA here is from genome assembly GCA_031216105.1 of Dalbergia cultrata. Classification (NCBI taxonomy): domain Eukaryota; kingdom Viridiplantae; phylum Streptophyta; class Magnoliopsida; order Fabales; family Fabaceae; genus Dalbergia; species Dalbergia cultrata. The sequence continues at coordinate 32,113,948 of CM062348.1, forward strand.
GGTTGGAAGGTTTTCGACATTTTCAAGGAATCTTATCGTGTCTTCAAGCCCTATTTTTTCCGTATCTAGGCCACCCTAGGCTCCTTGCCCTTCTTTTGAACTTGGAGGGACATATGAGATTCCTTTTATACTATAAAAAAAGGTCCTCGTCTCCTCGGATCCAAGCTCCAAATCTAACCGAGAAAGAGTCTCGGATTGTTGAGTTTTTTATGGAGACGTATAGTGGTCATCCAAATGTTTTGAGGATTAAGTAAGTAATTTACTTACCTTATCAGAAAGCCAAGTCTTTAGTAGGTCGTATTTCTATTTATGTTTATTTTTATGTGCTTTGCATTTGCTTTTATGTTTTATGAGCTCACTGTTCTTCCTCCTTTCATAGAAATGGCATCCAAGAAGCATATGTCTCTTCTCCAATCCTTGTCCCTGGCACCATCACATCCTACTCATTTTCTTAACAAAGTTGTGGATTTGGGGGATCGTGAGGTTGCATCCTTAGATACCTTGGAGCCTATCAAGTCCTCTTCTCTATGTGTTGAAAGAGGAAGCTAGAGAGGACAAAGCTCTTAGCCCATGGAATTTTTTAATATGCCCCTCCTAACCTCTAATTTCCTTTACCTAGTTCCTGGATGGGGTGATTGTGAATCTGACTTTCCATCATCATATGATGGCCAAACAGGTCCTTCAAATTTTCAATTGGATGGAGAACAATTTAATCAAGATAGGGGGTTGCTTAAGGTATATAAGGGAATGGTCGTTGAGAACATCATATTGAAAGGGCAGGTCGAGGTTCTTGAGGAGAAGAAGGCCATGCTAGAGGCTCTCTGTAAGGAGAAGGACATTCATGCCGAAGGCTTGGAAAAATGGCTATGTGAGCTTGAGAAGGTTGGGATGAGCTTCCCACCACCAAGGGTCACATAATTGACTTAAAAAGGGAGCTTTCTGATCTCCGTACTCAGAAAAAGGAGTGGGAGAAACAAAACAAGCTCTTAAGCAGAAGGTTTTTGAGTTTGGGACCTTGAAGGCCTTCGTATAACAAGCGAGAACCAAGGTTGAAAAGGAAAAGGCCACCATCATTAATGCTTGGAAGGAAGGCTTTTAGGAGCTTTTTGATAGTGTTATGGCCATAGGTGCTCTTGAGCAATGTAGTAGATCTTTCTCCCATTGGAATGTTTCACACCATGTAGATAGGAAGATCATAGGTTTTCTCGAGGAATAGGTCCTTTTTTAGCCTTTTCTCATCTTTAATCTTAATGTAATTTTCCTTGGAGGCCTCTGTATGTACTTTTATTTTTATTAATAAAATTCTCGTTTTATGGAATATCATTGTCTTTTTGCTTGTTGAAATTTGGCCAAGTTTGGGGAGGTTGACTCCGTTTTACTTTGGCTCAAACTCGATGTATTTTCTCGAATATGGGGGGCTCAGTAAAACATTACCTTGGAGTTCCCCTTTGGTTGAACTCAGCGAGAGCTTGGGCTAAAAGCCTTTTGAGCTCCTTTTCATTTTCTCAGATGGGGAGCTCCGCAGTGTATTGCCTTCAAGCTCTTCTTTGAGCTTGGTGGGAGCTTAGGCTCAATGCCCTTTGAGCTCCTTTTCACTTTTTTCGAATATGGGGAGCTCAACGATGCAATGCCTTTAAGCTCCCTTTTAGTTGAGCTTGGTGGGAGCTCGAGCTCAATGTCCTTTGAGCTCATTTTCATTTTTTTGAGTATAGGGAGCTCAGTGACACATTACCTTGGAGTTCCCCTTTGGTTGAACTCAGGGGAAGCTTATCCCTTTGAGCTTCGTTTCATATTCTTGTGTGGGGAGCTCGGCAATGCATTGCCTTTGAGCTCCTTTCAGTTGAGCTAGGTGGGAGCTCAGGCTTAATACCCTTTGAGCTCCTTTTCATTTTTTTTTAGTATGGGGAGTTTGACGGTGTATTTCCTTTGAGCCCCTTTCAGTTTTTCGGATATGGGGAGCTCAACAATGTATTGCCTTTGAGCTCCCCTTAGTTGAACTTGGTAGGAGCTTGGGTCCAATGTCTTTTGTTTATATATTTTTCTTTTTAAACTTGTGATAAGTAATTGTCACGACCCAAAAATCATGACCAACACATAAAGGATATTGTTCGTTATGGAAGCCTTTTGGAATTAATTTCATGCAATCATGTGTAGTAAATTGCCAAATTAATAAATTACTAAATTAGTATTCATAATAAATCATAAAAATAAATAAATAATTAAATAAATAAATTCCCCAAAACTTATTGAAAATTTATTAATAAAATACATAAAATATTTAATTCTTCTAAATCATTCCAAAATCTGTAACGCCCTGATTTTCTGTTAGAGTGAAAATGACCAAAATGTCCCTAAGGTCATTTTCAGCCCGAAATTCGAGGAAGGCCGATCCGACAGTACTTGAAAGGAAAACTCAATGTTGGAAGGGGATTAGTTGACTTGTGTGCCTTTTCGGGATCGAAAATCTCGTTTTTCGAATTTTCGAGTCAAAATGACCAAAATACCCCTATGGGGTTTGACCCGTTTGCAAGAGCCGGATGAACCCAAAACTTCTCCAGATGGTTTTAAAAAACGTTTTTAAGTATTCTGTGACTTCAGTTTTAGTCCCAGTGGTCCCGGGCAAAATTAGTGCAAAATTACGATTTTGCCCCTAGCTTTGTGTTTTTAAGCTTAATCGTGTGATTAAGCAAACCTAAGCAATATTAGGCTCTAATCGAAGAGTAATTAATTTCCATCATTAATCTTGAGTCAAAATGATTTATTAAACTTGATTAGAACCTAAGAATGCTTGATTACAACTTGAAATCTTATTTTAAATTCAAGATTTCTAGTCATGGAATCTTGAATAGTAAATTCTCTCTCCAATTCCTTAATTCATGGAATTGTGTTTTCAATTGTTTATTCAGAAATGAATTTTAACTTCTCTAATGATGTGTGAGCACTCCTAATCTTGTTATAAAATCCTTAAACCTCATTCTTAGTTACCTAAACTTATGCTTAATGACTCCTAATCTTGCACCTAAACTAATCTACACTTAAACCTATCATTAGCACCCAATAACATGATCAACACTTCCTCCCCCTTCTTGTACACTGCTCGGCGAAGCCATCCTCCCCCAATTTCCATCACATGCTCAAAATTTTCACACTCCAAAGGCCATGCTTCCACCTCATTTACACCATACTTTGTCATACTTCTATCCATGCTTAATTTGCTAAGTGAATGACTAAATAAATTAAACTATTTTCCTTCATTTTTGTGGCCCAAAATCTGCCAGCCTTCCTTGCTTCTAGAAGAATTATTTCATTTCAAATTTGAAAGAAATTTCACTCCAAATCACCATACTTGAAGTCATGCTTTGTACCATAACTTCCATACCTCAAACCATGCTTGAATGACAAGTTGTAAGAGATATTTTTCTCTTTCTTTTCCTCCCAAACCACACGGCCTCTCCCTCCTCTCCATGAGACTTCATTTGTTTCATTTTTCTATAAATACCTCACTTACTTGAGCTTGCAAACACTTTAGATCATTTACAAAGTCTCAAGTTTCCAAAGCTTTCTCTAAATTCTTTCTTTTTCTCTCAAGTTTCAAGAGAGTTTTCCTTTCCTCTTCATCTTCATCTTTTTCATCTCTTCCTCACATAATCATCTGATTGCCTCAAACCACCACCTCACAACCTTAAATCACCTCCTAAGCCCTCAAACACTCAACCTCAAACACAACCTCACCCAAAACACATTTTCTCTTCTTTTTCCTTCACAAGGCCAAAGCCATCTTGCCATCCTTGGAGGAGTTCTTCTTCTTTATTTTCATTTCAAGTTCAAGTTTTCATCTTCACTCTAGGTAGGAGTGTTTTTCTAAACTTTATGTTGCTTGAAAATGTGATTTTCTTCTAATTTTCTCTTGGTTTCTGTTTGAACTTCTCCTTGCTTTTCTTTTTCTATGTTTTGGCCATGAGGCCTTGTTTGGATCATGATAGCTCAATGATGAGGGCTCCTAAATGATGACCATGTGTTCATCTCAAAGGAACCTCTAGAGCTTGAGTTTTACTTTCTTTAAATTTCATCTTCATTTTCTCACTTAAATGATTTTAGCTCAAGGAACACCTTCACTTTTTCTTGTTAATGGATTCGATTTTCCTTGTTCCCTTTCCCTTGAGATTTCAGTTTTGGTTCCCTTTTTCCTTGAGGTTTTGATCTCTTTAAAAGTTTGATTCTTTTGAGCTTGATGATGATGTTCAAGAACCATGTAGTTCCCTTGAGAACTTGGTTCAAGAACTCTAAAGCTCTCTTTGTGATGAGATAAGTGTTGGGTTGTATCTCTAAAGTCTTATAAGAGCTCTAGATAAGATTAAAATGAATATTGCATCCATGTTTATGTTTATGTCTTGCACATCATGTTTACTTTCCTTGCTATCACTAAACATCAAGAATAATAAATGAACTTGCATTATCATATTTATATTTCAAGCTTTGCATTATCATGTTTATATTTCAAGTCCTCACTTAAATATCAAAGATAATAATAAGTTGCATATCATGTTTATTTTATGCTCTCACTTTATTTTCTAATGAAAGCTAAAACAAGTGCATGGCCATGTTTATTTTTATGTTATCACTTAAGAGAACCTAGAGCTCAAAGACTTGCCCATTATTGTCTCAAACAAAGGCTTGATAAATATGTGTTCTCTAGCTTATGATTTCGGCCTCTAGAAGTTTTATTTGTTATAAGTATTAAAATCTATGTTTCATAATTTTCCTAAGCTTATATGAGTTCAAGAAATGTCTAAAACAAAGTTTTATGATTTTAAAACCTATTGAGATCAATTTGGATTAGCTACTGCCCTTGAGAATATTTTGATGATTTTAGATGATAAAAATATTTACAAATGAGTTTTGAAAGTTTTTAAAAGGTTCCAAGAGAAACTAGTATTTTATGTGCTTTAGAAATCAAGTTTTATGCCTTCTTATGGAGATGGATTTTCGGTTCTGCCTTGCCTTGATATGATCACTGTGTATGCTATTTTGAAGATGATAATATGAGTATGTTTGAGCATAAATAATGTTAAAATTCATATGTGAAAGATTAGAGAAGTTAGTAACTAGAAAAGAATTAATTTGAGAGTTTTAGATCCCTTAGTAAATAATTTTTCTGGATCATGTCCAGCATGGTTTAGAAATGGTAATTGTAATGCCCTGATTTTTTGTTAGAGTGAAAATGACCAAAATGCCCCTGAGGTCATTTTTTGCCCGGAATTCGAGGAAAGCTGATCCGGCAGTACTCGAAGGGAAAACTCAATGTTGGAAGGGGATTAGTTGACTTGTGTACCTTTCCGGGATCGAAAATCTCATTTTTTGAGTTTTCGGGTCAAAATGACCAAAATACCCATGTGGTGTTTTACCCGTTTGCAAGTGCCGGATGAACCCGAAACTTCTTCAGATGGTTTTAAAAGGCATTTTTATGTATTCTGTAACTTTAGTTTTGGTCTCGGAGGTCCCGGGCAAAATTAGTGCAAAATTACGATTTTGTCCCTAGTTTTATGTTTTTAAGCTTAATCGCGTGATTAAGCAAACCTAAGCAATATTAGGCTCTAATCGGAGATTAATTAATTTCCATAATTAATCTTGAGTCAAAATAATTTATTAAAGTTGATTAGAACCTAAGAATACTTAATTACAACTTGAAATCTTATTTTAAATTCAAGATTCCTAGTCATGGAATCTTGAATAATGTTTTCTCTTTCCAATTCCTTAAATCATGGAAATTTGTCTACCTTGTTTACTCATAAAATGAATTTTAAACTCTCTAAATGTGTATGACAACTCCTTAACCTAGTCATAAAACTCTTAAACCTCATTCTTAGTTACCTAAACTCATGCTTAATGATTCCTAACCTTGTTCCTAAACTAATACACACTTAAATCTATCATTAGCACCCAATAACATGATCAATTCTTCCTCCCCCTTGCTGTCCAGGTCTGGCCGAAGCCATCCCCTCCCTATTTCCATCACATGCTCAAATATTTGACACTCCAAGGCCATGCTTCCACCTCACCATAAACCATACTTTGTCATACAAACACCATGCTTTCATCCATGCTTCATATGACCACTTCTAGAAGACTTTTTCTCTCATTTTTGTGGCTCAAATTCAACCAGCCCTCTTTGCCTTCTAGAAGGATTATTTTAATTTTCAAACAAAGGGAAATTACCGTACTTGAAGTCATGCTTTGCACCATAACTTCCATACATCAAACCATGCTTGAATGACAAGTTGTAAGAGATATTTTTCTCTTCCTTTCCCTCCCAAAAGCTACGACCTCTCCCTCCTCTCCATGAGACTTCATTTGTTTCATTTTTCTATAAATACCTTACTTACTTGAGCTTGCAAACACTTTAGATCATTTGGAAAGTTTTAGTTTCCAAGCTTTCTTGAGTTCTTTTCTTTTCTCTCAAAGAGTTCTTCTTGTTCATCTTCATCTTCTTCATCCTCTCTTCATATCATCATCATCATAATCTCAAACCACCACCTCACAACCTTAGATCACCTCCTAACCTCTCAAACACTTGACCTCAAACACAACCTTACCCAAAACACATTTTCTCTTTTTTTTTCCTTCACAAGGCCGAAGCTCATCATCATCCTTGGAGGAGTTCTCCTTCTTGTTTTCCTTTTCAAGTTCAAGTTTTCATCTTCACTCTAGGTAGGAGTGCTTTTCTAAACTTGTTTTTCTTGAAAATGAGTTTTTCTCTAGCTTTCTCTTGGATTTCTTTTTGAAACTTTTCTTTGCTTTTCTTCTTCCTAGTTTTGGCCATGAGGCCTTGTTTGGTACTTGATAGCTCAATGATGACAGCTCCTTGATAGCTCAAGTTTTCTTTGGTACTATGCATTCATCTCAAAGGAACCTCTAGAGCTTGAGTTTTTACTTTCTTTAAGTTTCATCTTTATTTTCTAACTCAAAATGATTTTAACTCAAGACCACCTTCACTTTTTCTTGCTTTTGATTTCGGCTTCTTTGTTTCCTTTCCTTGAGGTTTGGTTTTGGTTTCCTTTTCTTTGAGATTTTGTGTTTCTTTTGAAAGTTTGTTTCTTTTGAGCTTGATGATGATATTCAAGAACCTCATAGTTCCTTTGAGAACTTGGTTCAAGAACTCTAAAGGTCTCTTTGTGATGAGATGAGTGTTGGGTTGTTTGATCTCCAAAGTCTTGTGAGAGCTCTAGATAACATTAAAATGAACCTTGCATTCATATTTATGTTTATGCCTTGCACATCATATTTACTTTCCTTGCTATCACTAAGTATCAAGATAATGAATGAACTTGCATTATCATATTTATATTCCAAGCTTTGAATTATCATGTTTATATTTCAAGTCCTCACTTTAACATCAAAGATAATAATGGGTTGCATCTTATGTCTACTTTATGTTCTCACTTTATTTTCTAATGGAACCTAAAATAAGTGCATGAGCATGTTTATTTTTATGTCATCACTTAAGAGAACCTAGAGCTCAAAGACTTGCCCATTATGTCTCAAACAAAGGCTTGAAAATATGTTTTTCCCTAGCTTGTGATTTTGGCCTTAAGAGGTTTCCTTGGTTAGAAGTTTTAAAATCCATGTTTCATAACCTTTCTAAGCTTATATGAGTTCAAGAAATATCTAGAACAAAGTTTTATGAATTTAGAACCTCTTAAGTTTGATTTAATTTAGCCACTGCCCTCACCAATATTTTGATAATTTTAGATGATAGAAATGTTTATGCATGAGTTTTGAAAGTTTGAAAAAGGTTTCAAGAGAAACTAGTATTTTACGTGCTTTAGAAACCAAGTTTTGTGCCTTTGTATGGAGATGTATTTTCGGTCCTTCCTTGCCATTTTATGACCATTGTATGTGCTGTTTGATGATGATAATATGAGTATGTTTGAGTATATTTAATGTTAAAACTCATATGTGAAAGATAAGAGAAGTTAGTAAGTAGAAAACAATTAATTTAAGAGTGCTAGATCCTTTAGTAATTGATTTTTTTCTGGACTCTGTCCAGCATGGTTTAGAAATGATAATCATGGATTTAAATTAGTTTAAATGTGCAGGAATGACTCATAATTGGATTAGGACTTGATCTTGAAACCTTAGGAGCAAACCAAACTTAGAAAGGGTCATTATTGTGACTTCTAGGTACCCGTAAAGTTAGAATTTTAGGTTCTGCATCCTTGAGGTTTAGAGATGTTCTTGACCATAGTGTGGAGTGAGAAATACTTAGATATGATCTTATAGGTACCCAAGAGTTTAGGTTTTGATGATTTATAACTTAGATTGTAAGTTAAGGACCTTAAGGGTCAATGCATAAGACATTAAGAAATTGTTAATGCTATGATGTTTATATGATGCAATAATATGTTGAGATGTTTATGATGCATGAGGAAATGATTGTTTAAGATATGAGTTTATCATAGCATGAGGTTTAAATGAGGAATATGTTGTGTGAATAGCTTGTGGCATAACTTTCGGTTTGAAGGAAAATAAGTTTAACAGCCATTGTGCTACTGAATTTCTGTCAAACCTAAAAGGGGTGAAAAATGTTTTAAGGTACCCTATGAGATGAAAACCCTGGGTGGCACCGGTTCGGCTGAGCACCCCCAGGAGATTTTATGTGACAAAGTACTGAGACGTACTTCTCCTGCTACGGTGAGGAGGAGGCAAAACCGTGAGGGTACTGAAATGACTTTACCAAAGCAGACAATTCGCTATGCACTCGAGGCCAGTAGAGCGTTTCAAAGAGGGTATGTTCTAAGAGAAGAATTCCCTAGTCCCCTAGCCCGTACTCTTAAGTAGTCGGGTATGTTATTTTATTATTCGCTTATTCAGATAATAAGCAAGAGCTAGTGACGACTAGCTGAGGTATGAGCTCATACCCTAGGTTTTATTATTTGGGGTGGCCTCTACGTTGCTAAAGATTTCATGAATGATGTCACACATACTAACGAAAGTTCCATTTGAGAATTATTGCCCTTATCCCACGTGGACTGTTTCTATATGATTTGATTTGTTGATTTATATGCTCAAGTATTGCCATGCACTCATGTCTTGGTATGTTGCATTCATGACATCAAGATACATGCTAAAAGGAATGAACCTTGGATAATTGGTTTTATAAACCCTAATAATGAATCTTATATGCATGGGCACCTTTTACAAATAATCCCAAGGTTCCTGAGGATGTGAATGATGTAACCCTAGGATAGGAGACTCCTACTGAGATTCTTTAGTAAGAATTCTCACTCCTTTCTTTTCCTTCTCTTTCTTCCGTCACATCTTCAGATAGCGATAGCGACGTTCGTGGTTTTTGTCGATACGCTGACTTGGGAGGTTCACTTTGATCCGGATCACGGATCATACCATTTGAGGGGCAGTGCACCGTACAAGTCTTCATGTTCATCGGACGCCCCTTTGCACACCCTGTACAGAGTTACCGTTTCTCCCCGATGTCACCCTATGACGATATGATGGTTTTTGAGCGCGCCCGGACTCAAGACGAGAGGATTCTGTGGACATACACTGGTGGTTCGATGCCTCGAGACTTCCAGGACTACATGCCTCGGTCTCCTAGTTCAGAGAACGACCTTTTCGAGGACCCGCTAACACATATGTATAGCGAGAGCTCTGCTCCTACACCTCAGTTCATGTGAGGCGAGAGCGAGGAGACTGTCACACAGTTGAGACTGGCTAGACGAGCTGAGAGGCACCCTTACCGAGGAGCTCACGCTCAGTCTTCACGTGTGCCTACTCTTGTCGCGCTGCGTCCATGGATCGGTTATGTTCCGCCATACCCCGGGTTCAAGTAGTAGCCATCTTAGGGGAGGCTTAGTGCACACACTCGAACGTAGATTGGATAAGCCTTCTTTTGTATTGAGGTTATCCATCATAGGTGCACTTGGGTAGTTGTGGTTTATTTATGCTTCCTTGTTTCTGTTGTATTTCCTTTTCCTCTGTATTGCAAGCTCAGCTCGTTTCTATAAGGGCGTGACCACTTATGTATCCCAACTATATTATTATTAATGAAATGTTTCCTTTGTTGTGATGATCATTCTTCTATTGTTTCTTGCTTTAACTTTCGTGTTCTTTATGATTGATATTTATGTCTCTCGTTTAGATAAGAGCGTGGCTCTCACTTTGATTTATATTTTCAAAAACAAATTTACCCCTAATTTCCGCTAAGTATTTTAATAAAATGATGAGACTAAGAAGTAATAACCTAATGTGTTCTAGAAAGTTGGGTTAAAAATTACGGTGTTACAGTAATCATGGTTTTAAATTAGTTTAAATGTGTAGGAATGACTCATAATTGGTTTAGGACTTGATCTTGAAGCCTTAGGAGCAAACTGAACTTAGAAAGGGTCATTATTATGACTCCTAGGTACCCGTAAAGTTAGAATTTTAGATTCTGCACTCTTGAGGTTTAGAGATGTTTATGATTATAGTGTTGAGTGAGGAATACTTAGATATGAGCCTATAGGTACCTGAGAGATTAAGTTGTGATGATTAATAACTTAGATTGTGAGTTAAGGGCCTTAAGGGTCAATGCATAAGACACTAAGAAGTCGTGAATTTTATGATGATGCAGTAAGATGTTGAGATGTATATGATGCATGAGGAAATGATTGTTTAAGATGTTGAGTTTATTATGAACATGAGAATTGCATAAGAAATATGTTGTGTGTTTAGCTTGTGGCATAAATGTCGGTTTGAAGGAAATTCGGTTTAACAGCTATTATGCTGCCGAATTTCCGTCAAACCTAAAAGGGTTGAAAAATGTTTTAAAAGTACCACATGCGTTGAAAACCCTAGGTGACACGGTTGAGCTGGGCACCCCCAGGAGATTTTTATGTGACAAGCACTGAGACGTACTTCTCCTGCTACGGTGAGGATGAGGCAAATCTGTGAGGGTCTGGACATGAGCCTTTCCAAAGCGGACAATTCGCTGTGCACTCGAGGCCAGTAGAGTGTTTCAAAGAGGGTATATCCTAAGAGAGGAGTTCCCTAGCCCCCTAGCCCGTACTCTTAAGTAGTCGGGTGTATTATTTTATTATTCACTTATTCAGATAATAAGCAAGAGCTAGTGATGACTAGCTGAGGTATGAGCTCATAGCCTAGTTCTTTATTATTAGGGTGGCCTCTACATTACTAAAGATTCCATGAATGATATCACACATATTGATGAAAGTTTCATTTGAGAGTTATAGCCCTTATGCCACATGGATTGTGTCTATATGATTTGATTTGTTGATTTATATGCTTAAGTATTGCCATGCATTCATGTCTTAATATGTTGCATTCATAACATCAAGATGCATGCTAAAAGGAATGAACCTTGGATAATTAGTTTTATGAACCCTAATAATGAACCCCTTTATGCTTGCACACTTTTTATATAATTAAACCCAAGGTTCCTGAGGATGTGAACGATGTAACCCTAGGATAGGGGACTCTTACTGAGATTCTTTAGTAAGAATTCTTACTCCTTTATCTTCCTTCTTTTTCTTCCATCACATATTCAGAGAGCGATGGCGACGTTTGTGGTTTTTGTCGACATGCCGACTTGGGAGGTTCACTTTGATCCGGACCACGGATCATATCATTTTGAGGGGCAGTGCACTGTACGAGTCTTCATGTTCATCGGACGCTGCTTTGCATACCCTGTACAGAGCTACCATTTCTCCCTGATGTCACCCTACGACGATGCGATGGTTTTTGAACATGCCTGGATGCGAGATGAGAGGATTCTGCGGACGTACACTGGTGGTTCGATGCCTCGAGACTTCCAGGACTACATGCCTCAGTCTCCTAGTTCGGAGGACGACCCTTCTGAGGACCCACCAATGCATATGTATAGTGAGAGTTCTGCTCCTACTCCTCAGTTTGTGCAAGGCGAGAGCGAGGAGACTGTCACACAGCCGAGACTGGCTAGGTGAGCTAAGAGGCGCCCTTACCGAGGAGCTCACGCTCAGTCTTCATGTGTGCCTTCTCTTGCCACACTGCGTCCGTGGATTGGTTATGTCTCGCCATACCCTGGGTTCGAGTAGTAGCCATCTTAGGGGAGGCTTAGTGCACATACTCACACGTGGATTGGATAAATCTTCTTTTGTATTGAGGTTATCCACCATAGGTGCACTCGGGTAGTTGTGATTTATTTATGCTTTCTTTGTTTTATGTATTTCTGTTGTATTTTCATTTTCCCTATGTATCGCAAGTTCAGCCCGTTTCTATAAGGGCGTGACTGCTTATGTATCTCAAAACTATAGATATTAATGAAGTGTTTTCTTTTGTGGTGATTGATCCTTGTTTCCTTGCTATAGGTTTTACTTACCGTGTTCTTTATGCTTGTTATTTGTGCATCTTGTCGTCTGTCATACGATGCAACGCGGCTCGCACTTTGGTTTTATATTTCAAAAAAACATTTACCCGTAATTTCCGCTAAGTATTTTAATAAAATGATGAGACAAAGAAGTAATAACCTAATGATTAACCTAATGTGTTCTAGAAAGTTGGGTTAAGAATTAGGGTGTTACAAAATCCATGACTAAAATAGACAATCTTAAATCATATTCCTATAAGAAAATTTTATAACATATCTTTGAAATAACCATGCATGCTAAATGATGTCCGAGGACCCTGCCTGCATACTACTGGAGCACTCTATTCTAACATGATCCTAATTTAAACTTTAATACAAAGTGAAGCTCGCCACTAGTAAGTCTGGGTTTGAATAATAACTTGATCTGCAACTGTAATTGTAAAGGGAGGAAAAAGGAGGGGTGTGTAACATCCTCCCAAGTACAACATTATCCTTAAGTCATAACATCGTACTCAAGAGTTGTTACTTATTAGTTAGCGGACCTTTCTTAATTAGCTAACGTAAGATTGATCTTATCGTGAAATAACTAAGTCGTGATTTTATTAAAATATATAGAAAAGAAACAAAACATTTATTTAATACAAGTCAACTACAAAAGGAAGCTCTTTTATGAGCTTTAGTACATATCTGTTCTTTACTATATTTACATGCATATATATATATATATAATTAAGTACAACAATACGAGTATCCACTACCAAACTACATAAATTCTAATTTAGTCTTTCTTGTAGTGACTTCACTGTTCTCTGGAATCAACCTGGAAACAACACGGAAACATAACATATATGGGTGAGAATTATACAATTCTTAGTAGGGTATTTCCCCAAATACACAATCATAATGTCATCATCATTGTCTCAGCCACTTCGGTTTATTAATAACGGTTCATTTTTAAAGTTCCAAATCATACTTCTGAAGTGGGTTGCTTTTAAAGGAAATCAATTACTTAAGACACATTCACCATAAGCTCATAATCATAGTAAATAATGTTAAACAAAATGATTTGATATGTTATAAATATGTATATGCTTAATGTAGTGAAATTATCTTTAATTACTCTTGATAAATCGAATAGGATCACATATCTCTTTATATTTGAGCTTTATTAATCACAATTTCAAAAATATGACAAATCTAATAATGATGAGGACACCTGACAGATATGTTACAAAATGTGAATAGTAACTTGCAGGCCCCACGGGCCCATCAAGACAGTCAAAACCATTGGGGCCCAGATATACATGAAATTGAGAAGTTGTAGAATTAAGATTAGAAATGGGTATGAATAAAGATTTTATCCCTAGAATTAATTTTTAGACAATGTTGGTTTACCCAAGTATGACATTTTATCCGTTCGGTTAAATTATGATATGTAGTTTTACACCGTTTGAAGCTTGCAATATAACTTGCCACGTAATGTGACAAGTGTATGGTCTATAGCAATATATATCCTTTCCTTTTTCAAGAGCCAATGAGATTGTTACAAAATTTCATGAAATTGTCTTTGAGAAAAATAATTTATTAATGTAAGATTAACATGTATTTTGTTATAAATGCACAAGACAACAACTTACCTTTTTCTTTGGTGAACTCTAGGCCAAACCACCAAGGAGGCGGCCAACTTCATCTTCTTCACATAAAAATTTACCAAACCATAACTTGAAGGCATAGTATGCATATAAGATCTCCATAATCCAAAGCATATCATACATACTAACTCTTACAACTCTCAAATCACCCCTTTGTAAGAAAAACTGAAATCATCATAGTATCAAATTATTGTTGCTCTTGCTGTTCTAAAGGAAAATTCACTTGGGTTAGATCAAGAATTGGCCGTAAAAGCTTTGAAGGAAGCCAAGAAGAAAAGTTAGAGTTACAGGAGTCAAGTAGGGCTTTATTCACCTATTTTTCTTTCAAATTTTTCTCTAGAATTTCTTTATTGATCAAACTAAAATTTTTTAGTCTTATTGGCTGATTATACATGAATATTGATGTGTTAATTTTGGTAGGGAGCTTTGATGATATTAGGAAACTCTTTTTGCTAAAACATTTTATGAGTCATGCTGTTGGAAATCTCGAATTTAGCAAATAGGTGAAATGTTTCGATTTTTCTCACTAATTCAGAGACATGATCATGAGATAAAAATTTTTTCTAGTGAAGCTAACATATGGAATATTTTTCAGTAATTTTATTGGTCTTCTTAATCACTTTTACTATTTTTAAAAAATAGAAAACTGAATAGGTCAGGGTTTCTGTCCAACCAGTCTAGTTTGTAGTACTGAATTTGTCTAATTTTTTTGCCTAGCAAATGAATGATTTTTCCTTTGAACTTTTTACATGATGTTGAGAACATCTTGGAGTTCAAACATAATTTTTGATATGAAGTTATGAGTTCATTTGATAGGGTACAAAAATTAAGACTCCTGACTATTAGCTAAGATTGTGTAGTTGTTGACCTTTGAAAATGTGAAATTTTATAAATATAGCTAAAAATCTTATTATGCTTTGAAATTTTTATAGGAGATCATTGATACATTGAATTGTCTCTAAAACTTAGTTTTGCCATGTTCTAATGACGTTTACTAATTTAATCATAATTTTCTTGATGATTGATATTATGGCAGCATGCTGAATTAGCAAAAAGGATGATGAGATATTGATGATTTGAAATCATTTATGCTATGTGACTCTATTGATGATGATAGGCATGTATGAATGCTTCTTACAATTGTGCATATGCAAAAGAAAAGAATAAGAGTATATTTCTTAGGCTGGAGATGGTAAATCCAATCTATTAAGGAAAGTAAAATGACTACCCTTGAATTGAGTCGGGGAACGTAAACTTGGCTAGGAATAGATTTGTGAGAATTGGAGAAAATAAATCCAATGATCATGTATAGGAATGAGCTCAGTCCTGGAAAGCAGTCTATTACCCATTATTGCCATATTAGGGACGACGATACGTAATGCCCATACATGACAATATTAGTCAAAGGCCAAGACAAGTCAAAGTAGCTATTGTTCTAAGTAGTCTTTTATCCTATGTGTTAAGTGAAGAATTTTAGCATCAATATTGAAACCAATAAGTATAAGTTGTAATTTAATAGTACATTCTTTTTATGATGTTGAGTAGTGTAATATGTATATATCAAGTGACTGAATAATAAAAGAGACCCACTTCGAAAGAATGATTTTTGAACTTTAAAATGAACCTTTAATATATGTTGTATGCTCATAGTTTACTAATAATCCGAAGTAGTTGGAACGATGACGATGACATCTATAACTACGTATTTGGGGGAAATGTCTTACTAAGAATTTTAGAATTCTCACCCCCTATGTATTTGTTTTCTCGTGTTATCTATAGGTTGACCCAGAGAACAGTGAGGCTGCCACCTAAAAGAAATTGGAATTGTAGTAGTTTAGTGGTTGAGACTTGTATTTATTTTACTTAGTACAAGTATATTTATGTAAATATAGGAGATTATATATGTGTATTAAAGCTCATAGTAAAGCTTCCTTTTGTACTTGACTTTGTAATCAATAAATGTTGCCTCTTTATTATATATTTTAATAGAATTATGCTTAGTTATTACATGCGTTGATCGAGCTTGCTATAGATATTTAAGAATGGTCCGTTAAATTATAAGTAACAACTCCTCGAGTAAGATGTCATGACTTAAAGATGATGTTGTACTTGGGAGGATGTTACATCAGAAACTTCCCTGGGTGCAAAGCTTATCTGTTGCATGTGTTTATGAACACTACGTTATTTCAACATGTTTCAAAAATGTTTTGGATAGAAGTTGTGCTACGTATGGATTCAATATCAAGAATAAATATCTAAGTATTATCCTTTTTTATTTACCTAAGTTTGGATAGTCAAATGGCTTAAAATCAAGCTGTTTTTGTTCAGAAAGTTTAAATGCTACAACCTTTTAAAAAATTTTCTCTGATACTTCTCAAAAAGTGCTCTATATACTTCAGAAACATTCTTTGAAGTGAAATAGCTCTAATTCCGGTTACTTAAGGTTGCTAAATGTCTTGATCACATCTACATTATACCTTAAGAATGAGATCATTTGAAACTCTCAAAAATATTTTGAAAGATTATAGAACTCTCTTGATCCGATATTTGTTCATATATTTCTTTCAAAATCTCTCTAAAAGATTTTCTCAAAATTGTGTTTGTCATCATAAAAAAGGGGGAGATTGTTAGCTCCAAAACTCTTCAGAAAGCATCAATACTAAATGTTTTGAGTGAGAACAAAACTAATTTCAAGAAAATATTTTGTAGAAAAACTAATCTAGTTATTTGCTTCAGTTTGTTGAGTATACAAATAGGTTTGTTCTCATTATCATATAACTTCATGAACAAGTTTTATTTTTCCAAAACCATGTGTAAACATGTTGTACCTCATTCAAAGAGATTTAGAACTTAAACAAAGTGAAGAATAATCCTTGAAATGGATGCTAGTATGGCAAGAACATGAAATGAAATTATCAAGAACAAGAAACCAAGACTCGGATCTTTAGAAAGTATCATACAACTTCAGAAATTGTCATTCAAGTGAAGATTTCAATTCAAATTTGAAGTAAAGTGTGGTTACCATAGTCAATTATCATGATCATGATATATCAATTACAACAAGCTCTAATTGAAGCATAGAAGATCAAAAGGGAAGTCCATAACCTGAAACAATGCTTCAGAAAGCATGTTTACTGTAAATGGTGCACTTTACATAAATATGATGGAAAATTTGAAATTCAAATTTAAAATCAAATTCAGTCAATGACTAATAGTGACATCTTTTTTCAACTTGGTCAACTATCCCAGCTTCTAGAAGAAAAAGTTCAAAAACTTCGTTCAGATAGTAAAAAGTTATTTATGAAGATGGACTCATAAACCTCTATTAGACAACGACTTTTGCAATTGTACAAAAATAACTGTGACAAGCATAGCTACAATTCTGGATTTCATTTCCAAGACACGAAAGAAGATCAACATTTGCCACTAGGAAAACATATAAAGAGCAATAGTAAAAAATAAGATGCAGTATAAAAGAAGATGGCATGCTTACAACTTAAGACTTTTAATCATTACCCTGTGCTTAAATGCTGAAGAAATTCTCCCTCATCTTTTGTAAAACTATTACTACTTGTAATCAGTTTCACTCCTGTAAAAATCTTCTTTGTACATTCATATTAGATTATACTTTCTTTGTAGAAAGAATAGCAAGAAAGAAGTCATTCAAGTTTTTAGCTCATACATTGATTCATCTAGAGAAAACTTGAGTGTTTGTTTGTTTGAGTGAACTAACCCAAACATATTCTTTGTAACCCAATCCATTAGTGATCATTGTGAGGTAGCTTGAAGAGGCTAATCAAAAACTACTTGGAAGTTATAGTAGAGTGAGCTACTGGTCATGTGAGATAGCTTGAGAAGGCTATTAAAAGACTATATGACTTTCTCAGGGTTGAGAAAGGGGTAATTAATGGAACTCAATGGTTGTCGAGAACTGGATGTAGGCAAGTATAAAAACTGTTGTGTAGTATCTTCTCTCTCCTTGAATCTCTTTTATATTCTGTTTTGTGTTTATCATATTTGTTCTTCTAAAAAACTTATTCAAACTTGTTTTCCATATCTCTTTTCTAGTTTAGAAAGTCACTTTCTTACATATATTGACACTATGTCCCCTGAACTTCAAGTTCACACTTGATAGTATTGTTTTTAGTTTCAGAAACTGAAAAGGAAAGAAAAGCCAAAGCACGATTCAACCCTTCTTTTTCATGCACTTTTCAACCTATAGTAGCATAGTCTCTAATATCTAAGAGCTTGAAAACAACTTTAATATTTCTCGTAGTCCACTTTCATATTTGATACACTTCCAAGCTTCATTGGGATTACATTGATAAATGGTAGAGAACTTGCAGAGTTCCTCAAATTTTGCAGTGTATTCTGTAACACTCATATTTCCTTGTTTGAGCCTTATGAATTTAATCTCCTTTGCATTTCTTACTAAAGTAGGAAAGTATTTATGGTAGAAGGCTTCTTTAAAAACATTCTAAGTGATTGTAATTTTAGAAGCCTCAAATAATCTTTTAGTCCTGATCCACTATAACTTAGCATTAGCCTCTAACATATAAGTAACAAAGACCACCTTCTAGTCCTTTATACAAATAAGCACTGAGAAAATCTTCTGCATTGTCTTAATCCATTCCTCTACTTTATTTGGGTTGAAGGCTTCTCTAAAGAACATTGGGTTTGAATTCCTAAACTCAGCAAATTTTTGGTATTTTGTGCCCATCTTTGCTTTCCCCGAGTTTCCTGTTGGATTTCCTTCTGCATTTCGACCTAGCCGTTCCATCATTTGGTTTACAACTTGTTCCTTCATAGCAACAATCATTTTATGAAAAGTGCCCATAATATCTTTGGGCTTAACATCCTCATTCTTAGTACGTCTCTAGTTTGCCTTTGGTTCTTGAACATTAACCGAAGATATTGAGCTGACCAGGCTAAACACCATGCTAAGTGTGATAGCAACCAATTGCAGTACTACTAGATTGTCATGCATATCTAAATCTTATATCCTATCATACAGATAAGATTCAAGGCATGACTTATCTATACATTGGAAGCATTACCAGTCCATTTCTCAAGGTCCTACTAGGATGAACTGCTCTGATACCATAATTTATGGGTTGCATTTATGCACCCATTTTTCATCCTAACTTTAAATAATTTGTAATTGAATTATAGTTAATTGATGCTTAATTGGTTAGTTTGCACTTTGTCTTCATCTTGCTTTGTTAAGTAATTTCTTGGTTATTAGCAGCATTTTGGAATAAATAATTGTTTTCGAAAATTACTTGTGCTATTAACCATTTTGTGTAAAAGATCTTGAAATTTCCTTCCAGATGAAAGGATCAGTCAACTCTACAAGGCCAAGACCGCTATAGCGGTCACCAAAGGAGAATTTTGTGGCTGCAGTAAGCTTTGCAACGTTAAGACCGCTATATGTAATGCCCCGATTTTCTGTTAGAGTGAAAATGACCAAAATGCCCTTGAGGTCATTTCCAGCCCGGAATTCGAGGAAAGCCGATCCGGTAGTCTTCGAAGGGCAAACTCAATGTTGGAAGGGGATTATTTGACCTGTGTGCCTTTCTGGGATCGAAAATATCGTTTTTCGAGTTTTCCGGTCAAAATGACCAAAATACCCCTGTGGTGTTTGACCCATTTGCAAGTGCCGGATGAACCCAAAACTTCTCCAGATAGTTTTAAAAGATGTTGTTATGTATTCTGTGACCTCAGTTTTAGTCCCGGTGGTCCCGGGCAAAATTAGTGTAAAATTACGATTTTGCCCCTAGCTTTGTGTTTTCAAGCTTAATCGTATGATTAAGCAAACCTAAGCTATATTAGGCTCTAATCGAAGATTAATTAATTCCCATAATTAATCTAGAGTCAAATAATTGATTAAAATTGATTAGAACCTAATAATGCTTAATTTCAACTCAAATCTTATTTTAAATTCAAGATTTCCTAGTCATGGAATCTTGAATAGTAAATTCTCTCTCCAATTCCTTAAATCAAGGAATTGTGTTTTCAATTTTTTATTCATAAATGAGTTTTAAATTCTCTAATGATGTATGAGCACTCCTAATCTTGTCATAAAATTCCTAAAACCTCATTCTTAGTTACCTAAACATATGCTTAATGATTCCTAACCTTGTACCTAAACTAATCTACACTTAAACCTATCATTAACACACAATTTCATGAAAGATTTTTCCTCCTCCCTTGCTATCCAGGTTTGGCCGAAGCCATGCTTCCCCATTTTCCATCACATGTGCAAATTTTCACACTCCAAAGGCCATGCTTCCACCTCACTTACACCATACTTTGTCATACTTACATCCATGCTAGATTTGCTAAGTGAATGACTAGATGAATCAACCTATTTTCCTTCATTTTTATGGCTCAAAAACCGCCATCCCTCCTTGCTTCTAGAAGAAATATTTCATTTCAAACTTGAAATAAAACTCACCTCAAATCACTATGCTTGAAGCCACACCTTGTACCATGTCTTCCACACCTCAAACCATGCTTGAATGACAAGTTGTAAGAGATATTTTTCTCTTCCCTTGCTTTGTTCTGCTATGGCCAGCCCCTCCCTTCATTGAGCTCTCATTTGTTTTCATTTTCTATAAATACCTTGCTTACTTGAGCTTGCAAACACTTTAGATCATTTGCAAAGTTTCAAGTTTCCAAGTTTTCTTTGAGTTCTTTCTTTTTCTCTCAAGTTTCAAGAGAGTTCTCCTTTCCTTTTCATCTTCATCTTCTTCATTTCTTCCTCACATAATCACCTCATTGTCTCAAACCACCTCCTCATCACCTTAGATCACCTCCTAAGCTCTCAAACACAACCTCACTCAAAACACACATCCTTTCCTTTCTCTTCCCCTTGGCCGAATCATCATCATCCTTCAAGGAGGAGTTGCTCTTGTCATCTCTTTTCAAAAGTTCAAGTTTTCATCTTCACTCTAGGTAGGAGTGGTTTTCTAAACTTTGTTTTGCTTGAAAATATGATTTTCCTCTAGTTTCCTCTTGGTTCTTTTTAAACTTTTCTTTGTTTTCTTTTCTTGTTTTCGGCCATGAGGCCTAGATATGTTCATGATAGCTCAATGATGAGAGCTCCTAGATGATAACCATGTGTTCATCTCAAAGGAACCTCTAGAGCTTGAGTTTTTCCTTTCTTTAAGCTTTATCTTCATTTTCTAACTTAAATTATTTTAGCTCAAGAAACTTCTTCACTTTTTCTTGCTATTTGATTTTGGTTTCTTTGTTTCCTTTCCTTAATATTTTCGGCCTTGGTTTCTTTTCCTTGAGGTTTTGATTTCTTTTAAAAGTTTGTTTCTTTGAGATTGATGATGATGTTCAAGAACCACATAGTTCCTTTGAGAACTTGGTTCAAGAACTCTAAAGCTCTCTTTGTGATGAGATAAGTTTTGGGTTGTGTCTCTAAAGTCTTGTAAGAGCTCTAGCTAAGATTAAAATGAAACTTGCATTCATGTTTATGTTTATGCCTTGCACATCATGTTTATTTTCCTTGCTATCACTAAATATCAAGAATAATAAATGAACTTGCATTATCATATTTATATTTCAAGCTTTGCATTCTCATGTTTATATTTTCAAGTCCTCACCTAAATATCAAAGATAATTACAAGTTGCATCTCATGTTTACTTTATGCTCTCACTTTATTTTCTAATGATAGCTAAAATATGTGTATGAGCATTTTTAAGTACTTTTGATGATTTTAGTTGATAAAAATGTTTACTAATGAGTTTTGAAAGTTTTAAAAAGGTTCCAAGAGAAACTAGCATTTTATGTGTTCTAGAAATCAAGTTTATGCCTTGTTTGTTTGGAGATGAATTCGGTTCTGCCTTGCTATGAATGATCACTGTTATATGCTGTTTTGATGATGATAATATGAATATATTCATGTATGCTTAATGCTAAAACTCATAGGTGAAAGATAAGAGAAGTTAGTAACTAGAGAATATTTAATTTGAGAGTTTTAGATCCCTTAGTAAGTGATTTTTCTGGATTTTGTCCAGCATGGTTTAGAATTAATAATCATGGTTTATAATTAGTCTAAATGTGTGGGAATGACTCATAATCGGTTTAGGACTTGATCTTGATGCCTTAGGAGCAAACCAAACTTAGAAAGGGTCATTGTTGTGACTCCTAGGTACCCGTAAAGTTAGAATTTTAGATTCTACACTCTTGAGGTTTAGAGATGTTTATGATCATAGTATTGAGTGAGGAATACTTAGATATGAGCCTATAGGCACCCGAGAGCTTAGGTTATGATGATAACTTAGCTTATGAGTTAAGGATCTTAAGGGTCAATGCATAAGACATTAAGAAATCTTTAATGCTATGATGTTGTTTATGCAAGTATGATGTTGAGATGTATATGCTTTGATGATGCATGAGGAAATGATTCATTGAGATGTTAAGTTTATTATAAGCATGAGAATTGAATGAGAATCATGTTTGTGATGTGAGCTTGTGGCATAAATGTCGGTTTGAAGGAAATTCAGTTTAACAGCCATTACGCTGCCGAATTTCTGTCAAACCTAAAGGGTTGGAGAAATGTTTTAAAGAACCATATGAGATTGAAAACCTTGGGTGACACGGTTTAGCCGGGCACCCCTAGGAGATTTTTTTTTATATGACAAGCACTAAGACGTACTTTTCCTACTACGGTGAGGAGGAGGCAAATCCGTGAGGGTATGGACATGAGCCTCACCAAAGCGGACAATTCGCTATGCACTCGAGGCCAGTAGAGTGTTTCAAAGAAGGTATATCCTAAGATAGGTAATCCCTAGCCCCCTAGCCCGTACTCTTAAGTAGTCGGGTTTATTATCATTTTTATTATTCGCTTATTTAGATAATAAGCAAGAGCTAGTGACAACTAGCTGAGGTATGAGCTCATAGCCTGTTTTTAGGGTGGCCTTTTATATTGCTAAAGTACCATGAATGATGTCACACATATTGATGGAAGTTCCATTTGAGAGTTATTGCCCTTTATGCCACATGGATTGTTTCTTGATGATATGATTTGTTGACTTATATGCTTAAGTATTGCCATGCATTCATGCCTTAACATGTTGCATTTCATGACATTAAGATGCATGTTAAAAGGAATGAACCTTGGATAATTTGTTTTATAACTCCTAATAATGAATCTTATATGCATGCACACCTTTTATAAAGAAACCCAAGGTTCCTGAGGATGTGAACGATGTAACCCTAGGATAGGAGATTCCTACTAAGATTCTTTAGTAAGAATTCTCGCTCCTTTCTCTTCCTTCTGTCACATCTTCAGAGAACGATGACGACGTTTGTGGTCTTTGTAGACACGCCGACGTGGGAGGTTCACTTTGATCCGGAGCATAGATCATATCATTTTGAGGGGCAGTGCACGGTGCGAGTCTTCATGTTTATCGGACACCCCTTCGCACACCCTGTACAGAGTTATCTTTTCTCCCCGATGTCTCCCTACGATGACGCCATGGTTTTTTAGCACGCTTGAACGCGCAACGAGAGGGTTATTCGGACGTATTCTGGTGGATTGATGCCCCGTGACTTCCAGGATTACGTGCCTCGGTCTCCCGGTTCGGAGGACGACCTTTCTGAGGACCCACTGATGCACATGTACAGCGAGAGCTCCGCTCCCACTCCTTAGTTCATGAGAGGAGAGAGTGAGGAAACCGTTATGCAACTGAGGTTGGCGAGGGGACCTGAGATGCACCCCAATGGAGGAGCTCATGCGCAGTCATCACGAGTGCCTACTCCTACCGCTTTACGTCTGTGGATCGGTTACGCTCTGCCATATCCCAAGTTCCTGTAGCTAACATCCTTAGGGTAGACTAGTGCATACACTTACACGTAGATCGGATAAACCTTCTTTTGTTTTGAGGTTATCCGCCTTAGGTGCACTTGGGTAGTTATGATTTATCTTTGCTTTCCTTGCCTTTTGTATTTCTGTTGTATTTTCATTTTCCTATGTCTTTCAAGTTCAGCCCGTTTCCATAAGGGGTGAGTACTTATGTATCTCAATTATAAGTATTAATGAAGTGTTTTCTTTTGTGGTGTTCATCTCTGTCTCTTTGTTATATGTTTTACTTACCGTGTTCTTTATGCTTTGTTATTGTGCATCTTCTCTTCTGTCATACGATGCGACGCAGCTCTCACTTTGGTTTTATGTTTTCAAAAAAAACATTCACCCGTAATTTCCACTAATAAAATGATGAGACTAAGAGTAATAACGTAATGATTAAGCTAATATGTTCTAGAGTATTGGGTTAAAAATTAGGGTGTTACACTATAGTGATCAAACATTGCTATAGTGGTCATCAGGGGGCATTTTGGTTGCAGCGTCACGCGAGAAAAGCCAAGACCACTATAGCGGTCATAAGTGGATTTGAAAATCCCATGTTTGCTGACGTTCTCGTGGCTGTCTCGACGTTTTTAAAATAAAACTCCATACTCCGATTTTTTTGAACAGTTAGAACATAGCTTTAGGTTTTTAAATTGAGAACTCTCTCACTAGACTCTCTTTCACTCACTCTCTAGGCTAGGGTTTTCCTCTATTGTTTACTTTTAGCTTTTCTTATTATAATTTTCACAGATTTTTCTTCAAATGTCAACTGTGAAACTCATGGAGGAGTAATTCCTTTACCGTGCACAAAGGTAATTGAGGATTGAAATTGTTCACGAGATTTTTGCATTTTTATCGCAATCGTGGTTGGTTTTCCTTTTCCCTTTTTGTCAATTCTTCCAATTATTGATTGTGTGAATTATCGCAATTATATATTTGTTTGAGTTGTTTTTCTGATGTGATGTTTATCCATTAGGTAAGGGATTGGAATCAACTTCGTTAGAAATTAGGTTGCCATAATTGTTATTCAAACTGAATTAGTTCATAGGATCACGATAGTGAATTACTAGTTCTTGTATTCAGTTAAATTTTTGATGGGAATGCGATTGTGTAACCGTTAAGCAGAATTATGCCATTGTTATGTGTTTACATTTCTAATGGAAGCAACCATTGTCATGATTTTATTTCTCGAATCAATGACTGAACAATTATAATCCGAAGAAACCTTTGTGTAGGTAATTTCTCTAATTAAATTTTTTCTTGATTTAGTTTGCTGTTGACAATTTCTAAAAACCCCAATTTCATCAGGATCAATTACATTGCTTCCACATGAGACGACCTGGATTACACTATAGCTACATTTTTAGTGTAATTTGGCTTTAAAAACTGTTTTTAATTTGTCGCGAGTAGCGACAACTCGCGTCAGTAATGTAACACCCTCCCAAGTACAATATCATCTTTAAGCAATGACATTAGACTTAGGAGTTGTTACTTATAAATTAGCAGGCCTTACTGAAGTAGCTATAGCAAATTCAATTGATTTGTACAATAACTAATTCATAGTTCCGCTAAAACATATAATAGAGGAAACAAAGTATTTCTTGAATATAAATCCAAATACAACATAATGCTCTTTTATTAGCTGTATTATACATCTTTATCCTTATATATTTACAAATATATATACATAATAGAATACAATTGATAAGGGACTTTAAAATATTGAAATCCTGTAGTAGCCGTCACATTGTTCTCTCGATCAATTTGGAAATGACACAGGAACATAAACAACATAGGAGTGAGAACTGTGAAATCCTCAATAGAGTATCCCCAAAATCATAATAAAATCCATATCATTGTTATCGTCCCAAGTACTTCAATTTATTAAGAAAAATGTTATCATGCAATACATATTAAAGATTCATTTTAAAGTTATAAAATAATCCTTCCGAAATGGGTTTTTTTTTAGTATTCAATCATTTAATACTCATATATCATAATGATCAAGTTCATAATAAATCATATTAGACAAATAATTCAATATAATATGAGTATGCATATGGTAAATGCAGTGATCTTTAGTGAAATTATATTTATATACCCTTGATATGTTGAAGGGGATCTCATCTTTTACGTGCCTTTGACAAACAAAATTTTGATCAACAGTCAGAAATCCCAATTTTATTACTGTATCAAATGAACAAACAAAATTCTATAAATAAATTTCAGGATTTGACTTCATGATGTTCACACCATCTTGTTGTAACATCCTAATTTTTAACCCAATACTCTAGAACATATTAGGTTAACTATTAGGTTATTACTTCTTAGTCTCATTCTTTTATTAAAATACTTAGCGGAAAATACGAATAAATTTTTCTTTTTGAAACTTGAAAACAAAACATGAGCCACGTGCTAAAATAAAGTCTAATAATTGTCACAAACATAACATAAGAGAGAAGCAAAGCATATCATCATTAACCACAGAGTACAAAAGTTACACATATCAACACAACATAGTCATATCTTCATAAGTACATTAGTTGCTACTAACATAGCTTCATTGTCACATCAAAAGAATTACACATATGTAAATCTAAAGAGACATCTATGCACTTTCGTTGCATTCCACTAATCCGACTTGCAGTGTATGCCTCATGCCCGTGCCTTAGTAGAAATCGTGAACTGCATCACTATCTTCGTTTGGAGACGACACGGAAGAAAAAGAGATAGGGATGAGAAACTCATTCAAGATTCTCAGTAGGGATTTCCGACTCCAACACACGTGTCATCGTCATCGTCCCCAGCCACTTCGGTTTTAATTATAAAAAGGTGGTCATGCATAAGGTTTAACTTTTAAACTTCTCAAATCTATTTATCTGAAGTGAGTGTCTTTTAGTATGGATCTTAATGATATGAATACAACAGATATTGGATGAATGCATGACAATACTTTATGCAAACAGTCGATAGAGCACAACATCAAGATAAACATTAACATATATGTGGCATATAAAACTCTTTCTTTTCTCATAACTGTGTGACTTTAAAAACATCATATCTCTTTCTCATGCTTGAACTCTTAAGTTCTTTTTCTCAAACGCCATCCTCTTAAACATGGTCACCTAAATCCAATCGACATACCGCCCCGACGATTTTTATCATGGTCCCCAAACTCCATCTCACCTAATCACCTAGGAATAAGCTCAATCCTAACTAGTCGTCACTAGATTTAACATGGGGAAAAATAGAGGGAGTAACACATCATTAGTTTCCAACTTATTATTTGAATAAGCAGATCATAAAATGATATCCCGACTACTAGAGTACGGGCTAGGGGCTTAAGGGTCACCTAACACATCGACTCCCAGAGTACGAGTTAGGGACTTAAGGATCACCTAATACACTGACTCTCAGAGTGCGTGTTAGGGTTATTTCCTTCTTCGAAACGCATCTACGGCATCTAGTGCACAGTAAATTTGTCCGCTCTGGCAGGCTACATCTACCATACCTTCACAGTTTTGTTATCTCCTTACCGAGGTAGGAGAAATGCATCTCGGTGTGTTATGCAAGAATGCATCATAAACACATGCCCTCAACTATCATCATGGAAGTTTATGCAATATGCATATCATGCTCATCAATTCATGCAATTCATCATAGTATGCCACATCAACTCATAATGCATGTACTTACACATTCAATTTCACATTTCATAATCCATTTCTAAAGTCATATAAACAGTTTCATCCTAGCACATGCACTCACACATCATCATAGCATTAGCATAAAAGAATTCACATCATCATAACTCATATATCATCACATCATGCATCAAAACACCATGCTGCATAATTAAACTCATAGCATTAAAATCTCTTAATGTCTTATGCTTTGACCCTTAAGGTCCTTCAACTTGAAATCTAAGTTGTATGTCATCATAACTTAAGCTCTCGGGTACCTATAGGCTTATATCTAAGTATTCCTCACTCAATTCTATGATCATAAACATTTCTAAACCTCAAGAGTGCAGAATCTATAATTCATACTTTACGGGTACCTAGGAGTCACAATAATGACCCTTTCTAAGTCCGGTTTGCTCCTAAGGCATCAAGATCAAGTCCTAAATCATTTATGAGTCATTCATACACATTTAAACTAATTTAAATCCCTGATTACCATTTCTAAACCTTGCTGGACTGAATCCAGAAAAATCAATTACTAAGGGATCTAGAACTCTCAAATTAATTCTTTTCTAGTTACTAACTTCTCTTCTTTTTCACATATGAGTTCTAACATTAATTATACTCAAACATAATCAAATTATCATCATCAAAATAGCATATACAGTGGCCAAACATAGCAAGGTAGAACCAAAACATACATCTCCATAAAAAGCATAGAACTTGGTTTTTAGAGCACATAACACACTAGTTTCTCTTGGAACCTTTTCAAGACTTTCAAAACTCATTTATAAACATTTTTATCATCTAAAATCATCAAAATATTTGTAACGGAAATAGCTAAATTAAATTTATGTCAAGAGGTCCTAATTTCATAAAACTCGGTTCTAAATATTTCTTATACTCATAACAGCATAGAAAAATTATGAAACATAGTTTTCAACACTTGTAAACAGATAAACCCTTAGAGGCCAAAAATCTCAAGCTAGGGAAATAAATATTTTCAAGCCTTTGTTTGAGACAACAATGGTCAAGTCTTTGAGCTCTAGGTTCCTTTAAGTGATGACATAAAAATAGACATGCTTATGAACTTGTTTTAGGTTCCACTAGAAAGTAAAGTAAGAGCATAAATAAACATGAAATGCAACTTATTATTATCTTTGATATTTAAGTGAGGACTTGAAATATAAACATGATAATGCAAAGCTTGAAACATAAACATGATAATGCAAGTTCATTTATTATCTTGATACTTAGTGATAGCAAGGAAAGTAAATATGATGTGCAAGGCATAAACATAAACATGGATGCAATATTCATTTTAATCTCATCTAGAGCTCTTACAAGACTTTAGAGATACAACCCAACACTTATCTCATCACAAAGAGAGCTTTAGAGTTCTTGAACCAAGTTCTCAAGGAACTATGAGGTTCTTGAACATCATCATCAAGCTCAAAAGAACAAACTTTCAAAAGAACATAAAATCTCAAAGAAAAGGAAACTAAAACCGAAACCTTCAAAAGGATAAGAGTATGAAACTAAGTCAAGTTCTTTATTAAGTACCCAAAGCCCCTATCTAGAGAAAATCTCTAGAACGTGCCGGCCAACTTTAAGGTTGACAAGGGTTGGCTTAGGCTTTTTGAAATCCTTAGATTAATTTTCTTAAGTTGAAAAATCATGTGAGCTAAGTATCATATAGATAGAGTTTAAGGAAAAGAAAAACTCAAGCTTTAGAGGTTTCTTTGAGATGAACACAAAGTCATCATCTAGAAACTCTCATCATCAAGCTATCATGTTCATAAACAAGGCCTTGAGGCCGAAATAGAAGGAAAAGAAGAAACAAGAGAAAGCTTAAAAAGAAACCAAGAGAAAATTTGAGAAAATCATATTTTTGAGTAAAAACAAAACATGAAAGCAACTCCCTACCAAATATGAAGACAAAAGCTTGGTCTTGAGGATGAAAATAAGAAGAGTAACTCCCCCTAAAGTGGAGATGTGGCTTCGACCTTGAGAGAAAAAAAGGAAAGGAGATGTGTTCTTGGTGAGCTTGTGTTTGAGAGATTTGATGATGATTCAAGGTTGTGAGGTGGTGTTTAGAGGTTATGAGATGATGATGTGATGAGAGGATGAAGAAGATGAAGATGAAAAGGAAAGGAAACTCTCTTGAGACTTTGAGAGAAAAAGAAAGGAAACTCACAAAGGCTAAGAACACTCAAACTTACTAAATGAAACAAAAGTATCACAAGTTCTTCCTAGGCACCTATTTATAGAAAATGAAACAATGAAGGCTCACTCAAAAGAGGTCATGGCCGTGAGGTTTTGGGAGGCAAGGGGAGAGAAAATATCTCTTACACAATGTCATTCAAGCATGGTTTGAGGTATGGAAGTTATCATACAAAGTATGGCTTCAAGTATTGTAATTTCCCTTTGTTTGAAATTAAAATAACCCTTCTAGGAGCTAGGCATGGCTGGTTGTTTTTGGACCACAAATAAATGAGGAAAATAGCTTAATTCATTTAGTTATTTACTTGAAAAATCAAGCATGGTGGAAAGTATGACAAGGTATGGTGAGTATGACTTGAGGTATGGCTTTGGAGTGTTAAAAATTTGAGCATGTGATGAATATGGGGGGGTTGATGTAACGCCCCGATTTTTCTGTTAGAGTGAAAATGACCAAAATGCCCCTGAGGTCATTTTCAACCCGGAATTCGAGGAAAGCCGATCCGGTAGTACTCGAAGGGAAGCCGGTCCGGTAGTGCTCGAAGGGCAAACTTAATGTTGGAAGGGGATTAGATGACTTGTATACCTTCCTGGGATCGAAAATCTTATTTTTCGAGTTTTCGGGTCAAAATGACCAAAACGCCCCTATAGTGTTTTACTCGTTTGCAAGTGCCGGATAAACCCGAAACTTCTCCAGATGGTTTTAAAAGGCGTTTTTATGTATTCTGTAACCTTAGTTTTGGTCCCGGAGGTCCCGGGCGAAATTAGTGCAAAATTACGATTTTGCCCCTAGTTTCGTGTTTTTACGCTTAATCGCGTGATTAAGCAAACCTAAGCAATATTAGGCTCTAATCGAAGGTTAATTAATTTTCATAATTAATCTTGAGTCAAAATAATTTATTAAAGTTGATTAGAACCTAAAAGTGCTTAATTACAACTTAAAATCCTATTTTAAATTCAAGATTCCTAGTCATGGAATCTTGAATAGTGTTTTCTCTTTCCAATTTCTTAAATCATGGAATTGTGTTTTCAATTGTTTATTCACAAATGAGTTTTTAATTCTCTAATGATATATGAGCACTCCTAATCTTATCATAAAATCCTTAAACCTCATTCTTAGTTACCTAAACTTAAGCTTAATTATTCCTAACCTTGTACCTAAGCTAATACACATCTAAACCTATCGTTAACACCCAATTGCATGAAAGATTTTCTTCCCTCTCTGCTGCCCCTGGTCTGGCCGAAGCCACACCTCCTCCATATGCATCACATGTTCAAATTTTCAACACTCCAAAGCCATACCTCAAGTCATACTCACCATACCTTGTCATATTTTCAATCAAGCTTGATTTTCCAAATGAATAACTAAATGAAATAAACCATTTTTCCTCATTTATTTGTGGCTGAAAAACAACCAGCCATGCATTGCTTCAAGAAGGATTATTTCATTCAACATTGATAGAAAATTCACTCAAATCACCTTACTTGAAGCCATGCCTTGTATCATAACTTCCATACTTCAAACCATGCTTGAATGACCTTGTGTAAGAGATATTTTCTCTTCCTTTCCCTCCCAAACTACACGGCCAGCCTTCCCTCTCCATGAGCTCCCATTTGTTTTCATTTTCTATAAATACCTTGCCTAGAAACACATGCAAACACTTTAGCTCATTTGCACACTTTTAGTTTTCTAAGCTTTCTTTGTGTTCTCTCTTTTTCTTTCTAAGTTCCAAGAGAGTTCTCTCTTGTTCTTCATCTTCATCTTCTTCATCTATTCATCACATAATCATCTCATAACCTTCAAACACCACCTCACAACCTCAAATCACCTCCTAAGCTCTCAAACACTTCATCTCAAACACAACCCACTTGAAACACAACTCTAACCTTCTTATCCTCCCTTGGCCGAAGCCATCTTGCCCCTTGGAGGAGTTCATCATCTTGTTTTTCTTTTCAAAAAGTTCAAGCTTTTATCTCCACTCTAGGTAGGAGTGTTTTCTAAACTTTGCTTTTCATGAAAATGAGCTTTTCTAGCTTTCTCTTGGATTTTCTTTTTGAAACTTTCTTGTCCTTCTTTTTTTATGAGTTCGGCCTCTTAGCCTTGAGGAGCACATGATAGCTCAATGATGAGAGCTCCTAGATGATGACTATGTGTCCATCTCAAAGGAACCTCTAGAGCTTGAGTTTTTATTTTCTCTAAGTTTCATCTTAATTTACTAACTCAAAAATGATTTTAGCTCAAGAACACCTTTACTTTTTCTTGTCTTTCATTTCGGTTTCCTCATTTCCTTTCCTTTAATATTTCGGTTTTGGTTTCCTTTTCCTTGTGGTCTTGTGCTTCTTTCAAAGTTTGCTTATTTTGAGCTTGATGATGATGTTCAAGAACCTTATAGTTCCTTTGAGAACTTAGTTCAAGAACTCTAAAGCTCTCTTTGTGATGACATGAGTGTTGGGTTATTATTTTCTAAAGTCTTGTAAGAGCTCTAGATAACCTTAAAATGAACTTTGCATTCATGTTTACTTTTATGCTTTGCACATCATATTTATTTTCCTTGTCATCACTAAGTACCAAGATAACAAAGGAACTTGCATAATCATATTTATATTTCAAGCAATGCATTATCATGTTTGTATTTCAAGTCCTCACTTAAATACCAAAGATAATAACAAGTTGCATTCATGTTTATTTTATGCTATCACTTTACTTTCCAAAGGAACCTAAAATAAGTGCATGAGCATGTTTATTTTATGTCATCACTTGAATGAACCTAGAGCTCAAAGACTTGCCCATTGTTGTCTCAAACAAAGGCTTGAAAATATTTATTTCCCTAGCTTGAGATTTTGGCCCCTAAGAGTTTATTTGTTTCCAAGTATTGAAAACTAAGTTTTATAATTTTTCTAAGCTTTTATGAGTTCAAGGAATGCATAGAACTAAGTTTTATGAATTTAGGATCTCTTGAGATAAATTTGATTTAGCTACTGCCCTCATAAATATTTTGATGATTTTAGATGTTAAAAATGTTTATAAATGAGTTTTGAAAGTTTGAAAAAGGATCCAAGAGAAACTAGTATTTTATGTGCTTTAGAAATTGTGTTTGATGCCTTTATATGGAGTTGTATGTTTCGGTTCTGCCTTGCTATTTTATGGCCACTGTATGTGCTGTTTGATGATGATAATATGATTAAGTTTGAGTATAATTAATGTTAAAACTCATATGTGAAAGATAAGAGAAGTTAAAAACTAGAAAAGAATTAATTTGAGAGTTTTAGATCCCTTAATGTTTGAATTTTCTGGATTCTGTCCAGCAAGGTTTAGTAATGCTAATCATGGTTTTAAATTAGTTTAAATGTGTAGGAATGACTCATAATTGGTTTAGGACTTGATCTTGATGCCTTAGGAGCAAACCGAACTTAGAAAGGGTCATTGTTGTGACTCCTAGGTACCCGTAAAGTCAAGGTTATAGATTATGCACCCTTGAGGTTTAGAGATGTTCTTGGCCATAGTGTGAAGTGAGGAATACTTAGATATGAGCCTATAGGTACCCGAGAGTTTAAGTTTTGATGATTTATAATTTAGATTGTGAATTAAGGACCTTAATGGTCAGTGCATAAGAAATTAAGAAGCTTGTTAATGCTATGATGTTTATATGATGAAATAAATATGTTAAGATGATTATGATTCATGAGGAATTGATTGAGTTAGATATGAGTATATCATAGCATGAGATTTCATGAGAATATGTTGTGTGAATTAGCTTGTGGCATAAGTTACGGTTTGAAAGAAATTCGGTTTATCAGCCGTTATGCTGCCGAATTTTCGTCAAACCTAAAGGGTTGAAAAGATGTTTTTAAAGTACCCTATGAGAGGAAAACCCTGGGTGACACCAGTTCGGCCGAGCACCCCCAGGAGAATTTTTATGTGACAAGCACTGAGACGTACTTCTCCTGCTATGGTGAGGAGGAGGCGAAACTGTGAGGGTACTAACATGAGCTTTACCAAAGCGGATAATTCGCTGTGCACTTGAGGTCAGTAGAGCGTTTCTAAGAGGGTATGTCCTAAGAGAGGAATCCCCTAGCCCCCTAGCCCGTATCGTTAAGTGGTCGGGTGTGTTATTTGATTATTATTTGCTTATTCAGATAATAAATAAGAGCTAGTGACGACTAGCTGAGGTATGAGCTCATAGCCTAGGTTTTATTATTATTATTGGGGTGGCCTCAACCTTGCTAAAGATTCTATGAATGATGTCACATATGTTGATGACAGTTCTATATGAGAAGTATTGCCCTTATGCCACATGGTTTATGTTTATATGATTTGATGTGCTAATTTATATGTTCAAGTATGACCATGCATCCATGCTTTAACATGTTGCATTCATAACATCAAGATGCATGATAAAAGGAATGGGCTTTGGATAATTAGTTTTATAAACCCTAAATTGAATCTTATACGCATGCTCACTATTTTATAAATAAACCCAAGGTTCCTGAGGATGTGAACGATGTAACCCTAGGATAGGAGACTTCTACTGAGATTCTTTAGCAAGAATTCTAACTCCTCTCTTTTCTTTCTTCCGTCACATCTTCAGAGACCGATGGCGATGTTTGTGCTTTTTGTTGACACGCCCATTTGGGAGGTTCACTATGATCCGGACCACGAATTATATCATTTTGAGGGGCAGTGCACAGTATGAGTCTTCATGTTCATTGGACGCCCCTTCGCACACCCTGTACGAAGCTACCGTTTCTCTCCGATGTCACCATATGGCGACGCTATGGTTTTTGAGCGCGCTCGGATGTGAGATGAGAAGTTGCTGCGGACGTAGACTGGTGGTTCGATGCCTCGAGACTTCCAGGACTACGTACCCTGATCTCCGAGTTCGGAGGATGACCCTTCTGAGGACCCGCCATATGTATAGCGAGAGCTCTGCTCCTACTCCTATGTATAGGAGACTGTTACACAGCCGAGAGGCGACCCTACCGAGGAGGTCATGCTCAGTCTTCACATGTTCCCACTCTTGCCGCCCTGCGTCTATGGATTGGTTATACTCCATCGTTTCCCGGGTTCTAGTAGTTGACATCGTAGGGGAGGCTTAGTACACACACCCACATGTAGAGTGGAAAAACCTTCTTTTGTTGTGAGGTTATCCATCATAGGTGCATTCGGGTAGATATGGTTTATTTGTGTTTATTTGTCTTCTGTTGTATTTTATTTCTGCTGTATTACAAGCTCTGCCCGTCCCTATAAGGGTATGACTACTTATGTACTCTAAATTATGTTATTAATGAAATGTTTCCTTTGTTATCATGATTGTCATTCGTTGGTTTTATGCTTTGCTTTATGATCTATAATGATTGTTACGCGTGCTTTATGTTTCTGTCATTCGACCAGTTAAGTTCGCGGCTCTCACTTTGATTTATATTTTCAAAAAAAAATTCACCCGTAATTTCCGTTAAGTATTTTATTAAAATAATGAGATTAAGAGGTAATAACCTAATATTTAAACTAATGTATTTTAAAAAGTTAGGTTAAAAATTAGGGTGTTACAGATGAAGCTTCGGCCAGACCAGGTACAACAAGGGGGAGGAATAATTAAGCTTAAGTTTAGGTGACTAAGAATGAGGTTTAGGGATTTTATGACAAGATTAGGAGTGCTCATACATCATTAGAGAGTTTAAAACTCATTTAGGAATGAACAATTGAAAACACAATTCCATTATTTAAGGAATTGGAGAGAGAAAACACTATTCAAGATTCCATGACTAGAAATCTTGAATTTAAAATAGGATTTCAAGTTGTAATTAAGCACTTTTAGGTTCTAATCAACTTTAATAAATTATTTTGACTCAAGATTAATTATGGAAATTAATTAACCTTCGATTAGAGCCTAATATTGCTTAGGTTTGCTTAATCACGCGATTAAGCTCAAAAACACAAAACTAGGGGAAAAATCATAATTTTGCACTAATTTCGCCCGGGACCTCCGGGATCAAAACTAAAGTCACAGAATACATAAAAATGCCTTTTAAAACCATATAGAGAAGTTTTGGGTTCATCCGGCACTTGCAAACGGGTAAAAACACCACAGGGGTATTTTGGTCATTTTGACCCGAAAACTCGAAAAACGAGGTTTTCGATCCCGGAAAGGTACACAAGCCAACTAATCCCCTTCCAACATTGAGTTTGCCCTTCGTGTACTGTCGAATCGGCTTTCCTCAAATTCCGGGCTGAAAATGACCTTAGGGGCATTTTGGTTATTTTCACTCTAACAGAAAATCGGGGCGTTACACTTGTAAAATTTCAAGTCAAAATTCAATCATTTGATATAATAACAAAATTAGACAAATTCAATGCTTCAAAATTGATTGTTCAGGTAGAAACCTGACTAGCTTGGTTTCTGAATTTTAAAAACAAGAAAAGTTTTCAAATGAACTCAAGAAAAATACTATAGATGCCTCCATATGTTTGCTTCATCATATAAAAATTTTAGCTCAAAATCATTTCTCTAACTATGAAAAAAATCATATAACATGACCTGTCTGCTTAAATCCGAGATTTTCAACACACAGTTCAAAACTTGTTTTGACAAATAGGATTTTCTAACAATATCAAATCATTCTACGCAATCAAACACATCAATAGTTGTGTATGTTTAGCTAGTCAAACTAAGAATTTCAAGCTCAAACATTCAAAATAATTTCAGAACTAGATTTGCAAAGAAATAGGTTAACAGAAACCCTACTTGATTCTTCAAAGCTTGTTGTCTAAAGAAACTTTTCAAAGTGCTTTTCTTAATTCAAAACCCTTCCAAAAACCCCTTAACCTTCTCTTTAGTAGTGATGTATGATGACACAAAGTGGAAAAATAGTAATGAATTAAAATTTTAATCTGTTAGATATGAAGATTATGAGGAGTAGAGTAAGTTTAGTGAAGGAATCTTGGTGTTTTAGTGGCTTTGAGCTTGTGTAACGCCCCGATTTTTCTGTTAAGAGTGAAAATGACCAAAATGCCCCTAAGGTCATTTTCAGCCCGGAATTCGAGGAAAGCCGATCCGGCAGTACTCGAAGGGTAAACTCAATGTTGAAAGGGGATTAGATGACCTGTGTATCTTTCCGGGATCGAAAATCTCATTTTTCAAGTTTTCAGGTCAAAATGACCAAAACGCCCCTGCGGTGTTTTACCCGTTTGCAAGTGCCAGATAAACCCGAAACTTCTCCAGATGATTTTAAAAGGCGTTTTTATGTAGACTATGACTTTAGTTTTGGTCCCAGAAGTCCAGGGCGAAATTAGTGTAAAATTACGGTTTTGCCCCTAGTTTCGTGTTTTTACGCTTAATCGCGTGATTAAGCAAACCTAAGCAATATTAGGCTCTAATCGAAGGTTAATTAATTTTCATAATTAATCTTGAGTCAAAATAATTTATTAAAGTTGATTAGAACCTAAAAGTGCTTAATTACAACTTAAAATCATATTTTAATTTCAAGACTCCTAGTCATGGAATCTTGAATAGTGTTTTCTCTTTCCAATTCCTTAAACCATGGAATTATGTTACACATTGTTTATTCATAAATGAGTTTTTAATTCTCTAATGATGTTAATGATGTATGAGCACTCCTAATCTTGTCATAAAATCCTTAAAACACATTCTTAGTTACCTAAACTTAAGCTTAATTATTCCTAACCTTGTACCTAAGCTAATACACACTTAAACCTATCATTAACACACAATTAGATGATCAAATCTCCCTCCCTCCATGCTGCCCAAGTCTGGCCGTGTACCCTCCTCCCTCCATATGCATCACATGTTCAATTTTTTAACACTCCAATGCCATACCTTAAGTCACATACACTATACCTTGTCATAACTTTCAATCACGCTTGAATTTCCACATGAATAAATAATTAAAACAACCCATTTTTCCCATTTATTTGTGGCTGGAAAAGTTCCAGCCATGTCAAGTTTCTAGAAGCCTAATTTCATAAAAAATTGATAGGAAATTAACTCACATCAAGCCATACTTTGTAGCATAGCTTTCATACTTCAAACCATGCTTGAATGACCTTGTGTAAGAGATATTTTTCTCTCCCTTTTTCCCCTCAAAAGCCACGGCCACTCCCCCCCTTGGTGAGCCTCATTGTTTTGTTTATCTATAAATAGGATGCTTGTGATAGCTTAGTTGCACCTTGAAGCATTTGCTAAGTTTAGAATTCTAGAGTTATCTTGCTAGTTCTTTGCTTTTCTCTCAAAGTTCCAAGAGTTCTTTCTCTTCATCTTCATCCTCTCTTCACATTATCACCTCACCACTTCAATCCACCATATCCTAACCTTAGATCATCATCAAATCTCTTAAACACTAAACGTCAAACACAAGCTTCCTCAAAACACATCTCCTTTCCTTTTCTTCCTCTTTGGCCGAAGCCATCACACCACCTTAGGAGGAGTTGCTCCTCACATTTTCCTTTTCAAGTTCAAGCTTTCATCTTCATCACTTGGTAGGGATTTGCTTTTCAAACTTGTTTTGCTCAAGAATGTGTTTTTCTCTAGTTTCCCCTTGGATTCTTCTTGAACTTTCTTTTGTTTTTCTTTTCTTCTTCATTTCGGCCTCTTGGCCTCTTGTGTTCATCTCAAAGAAACCTCTATAGCTTGAGTTTTCCTTTTTCTTATGACTTCATCTATATGATATCTAGCTCACATGGTTTTTCAACTTAAGAAAATTAATCTAAGGATTTCTAAAAGCCCAAGCCTACCCTTGTCAACCTTAAAGTTGGCCGGCATGTTCTAGAGATCTTTCTTTAGATAGGGGTTTTGGGTATTTAATAAAGAACTTGACTTAGTTTCACTTTCTTTTTCTCTTGTAAGGTTTTCGGTTTTGGTATTTTGATCCTTGAGATTTTGTTTGGTTTTGTTTTGGAAGTTGGTTTACTTGAGCTTGATGATGTTGTTCAAAAACCTCATAGTTCTTTTGAGAACTTGGTTTAAGAACTCTAAAGCTCTCTTTATAATGAGATATGTGTTGGGTTGATTATCTTGTTAAAGTCTTGAATGAGGTCTAGCTAACCATAAAATGAACCTTGCATCATGTTTACTTTTATGTCTTGCACATCATGTTTATTTTCCTTGCTATCACTAAGTACCAAGAAAATAAAAGAACTTGCATTATCATGTTTATATTTCAAGCTATGCATTATCATGTTTACATTTCAAGTTCTCACCTAAATATCAAAGATAATAATATGATGCATCTCATATTTATTTTATGCTCTCACTTTACTTTATAACAAAAGCTAAAACAAGTGCATAAGCATGTTTATCTTTATGTCATCACCTTAATAAACCTAGAGCTCAAGGACTTGCCCATTGTTGTCTCAAACAAAGGTCTAAAATATTTATTTTCCATAGTTGAGATTTCGGCCCTAAGAGGTTTTAAGGTTTCCAAGTATTGAAAATTATGGTTTATAATTTTCCTAAGCTTATATGAGTATAAGAAATATGTAGAACTAAGTTTTATGAATTTAGGACCTCTTGAGATGAAAATGATTTACCTATTGCCCTCTTAAGTATTTTTATGATTTTAAAGGATAATAGTGTTTATAAATGAGTTTTGAAAGTTTTAAAAAGGTTCCAAGAGAAACTAGTATTCTATGTGCTTTAGAAATTGTGTTCTATGCCTTTTATGGAGATGCACATTTCGGTTCTGTCTTGCTACTTATTTGCCACTGTATGTGCTGTTTTAATGATGATAATATGCTTATGTTTGAGTAAAAATAATGTTAAGACTCTTATGTGGAAGATAAGATAAGTTAGAGACTAGAAAAGAATTAATTTGAGAGTTTTAGATCCCTTAATTATTGAATTTTTTGGATGCTGTCCAGCAAGGTTTAGATTTGATAATCATGGTTTTAAATTAGTTTAAATGTGTAGGAATGACTCATAATTGGTTTAGGACTTGATCTTGATGCCTTAGGAGCAAACTAAACTGAGAAAGGGTCATTGTTGTGACTCCTAGGTACCCGTAAAGTTAGGATTATAAATTCTACATCCTTGAGGTCTAGAGATATTCTTGATCATAGTGTGAGGTGAGAAATACTTAGTTATAACCTCATAGCTACCCAAGAGATTAGGTTTGATGATTGATAACTTAGAACGTGAGTTAAGGACCTTAAGGGTCAATGCATAAGACATTAAAAAGTCTTGAGTTTTTATGATGCTTAATTTATATAAATATGATATATGACACATGAGCTTGATATGTGCTATGAAGAAGTTTTATGTGATGATATGCTATACTTCATAAGATATGTTGTATGTCCTATATGTTTTCGTGGCATAAGCAAATTTGAGGAAATTCGGTCTACAGCCGTCATGCTGTCGAATTTCCATCAAATTTGAGGAATTTGGAAAAAGGTCTTTTTGAAAATCATGAGAACTTAAATGTGACACAACACTGAGACGCCTTCTTGGGTGACACCGGTTTAGCCGAGCACCCCCAAGAAAACAAATCCGTGAGGGTATTGACACAGAGCTTGCCAAAGCGGACAATACTACTATGCACTAGTTGCTAGTAGAGCGTTTCAAAGAGGAAATGACCCTAAGAGGTGATCCTTAATTTGTCCCCTAGCCCATACTTTAAGTCGGGATTATGTATGTTACGCTTATCATAGGATAAGTAAGAACTAGTGACGACTAGTTAAGGTATGAGCCCATAACCTAGAGATGTTTTAGGGTGGCCCCATGAGATAAAAAGTTAAAGTTTAAAATGTCACATATGCTATGAAAAACCAAGAAAAAGTTATTATGAGATTTACATCTGCCACCTTATGCCACTGTTATAATGATCCTTAGTTTTTCTAGTGATTAGCTTATCCTTGTGATGCATTCATGTCATTAGTGTATTCCATGCTTAATCATAAGACGCATTGTAAATTATGACGGACCTTGGATAATTAATGCTTTAGAAAACTAACTTAAAAGGGAGTTTATATGCATACACACCTTTTTAGAAATAAATCCCAAGGTTCCTGAGGATATGATGACGTCACTTAGTTAGGGATTGCCCTACTGAGAATTCTTTTAGAAGATTCCCATTCCCTCTCTTTCCTTCCGTCATATCTTCAGATGGCGACTTTCGTACTCTTCATCGACACCCGGACGTGGGAGCTGCACCATGACCCAGCACTCGGGTCATACCATTTTGAGGGTCGCTGCACGGTCAGAGTGTTCATGTTTATGGGACGACCCTTCGCACACCCAGTACGGAGCTGCCGCTTCACCCCGACTGCTCCCTACCACCATAACACGATTTTTGAGCGAGCTAGACCACGCGACGAACAGATCCTCCGCATGCAGCCTGAGGCGTTAGCCGTACATGACTACCCGGAGTACGTGCCTCGGACTCAGTATTCGGAGACGGATCCATCAGAGGACCCGCCCTCGCACATGTACAGTTGGAGCTCCAGCCCCGCTCCCCCACCGATGAGAGCCGGGAGTGAGGAGACGGTGGTTCAGCCAAGGTTGGCTCGTAGGCCATCCATGCATCCTCGCCACGGTGGACACGCTCCGATGATCCGCACGACCACTCTCGCTGAGATCCGCCAGTGGATCGATTCCACCCCTCAGTACTCGGACCAGCAGGAGTAGGTGCATAGGATGGGTAGTAGTTAGTGCACACACGCCACATAGTTGAGGACAAATCTTCTTTTGTATATGAGGTTGTCTACTCTAGGTGCACGTGGGTATGGGTGTTGCTTTTATGATTTCCTTGTATTTACTTTTCAGTTGTATTCCGTTCTTCTATGTACCGAATAGTCCTGCTTTTTGGTAGGCACATTATCTATATATATTCAGTTGATGTATCCATGTTATTTATGTATTTTATTATGATTTGCTCATATGACTTGTATGAATTCCCGTTCAAAGAATCATGCGTGGCTCTCACTTTGGTTTTAATTCAAAAAGAAAAATTTTACCCATATTTCCGCTAAGTATTTTCAAAGTAAAAGATGAAACCAAGAGGTAATATTCTAAGGATTAACCTGAATACATACTAGTAGTATTAGGTTAAGATTTAGGGTGTTACAGCTTGAGTTTTGGGGATTTGAAGGCAACGGCTCGGGTTTAGAGTGAAAGAACATGGCGGGATGTAATAGACGGAGGGCTACCCCCGACATTTTTATGGAGGAAGAAAGGAAAAATGTGATTTTGTGTTATGTATATAAGATATGTTGTAATTTTTACCTACAATAAATAATTATTACTTCAAATTGAAAATTATAATTTTATTTGTAATGCACCGATTTTCTGTTTAAGCGAAAATGACCAAAATGCCCTTGAGATCATTTTCGGCCTGAAATTCGAGGATAGCTGACCCGACAGTCCTCGAAGGGCTAACTCAATGATGAAGGGGATTATATGGCCTTTGAATAGTTTCGGGATTGAAAATCTCGTTTTCTGAGGTTTTGGGTCAAAATGACCTAATTACCCCTGTTATGTTTTACACGAGTACGAGTTTCGAATGAGCCCCAAACTTCTCCAAATGGTTTTAAATAGTGTTTTTATGCATTTCATGACATCAGTTTGAGTCCTGGTGGTCCCGAGCAGTTTTGTGCAAGATTACGATTTTGCTCCTAGTATAGTATTTTTGAGCTTAATCGCGTGATTAAGCAAACCTAAGCAATATTAGGCTCTAATCGAAGATTAATTAATTTTCTTAATTAATCTAGAGTCATTATAATTTATTAAGGTTAATTAGAACTTAAAATTGCTTAGATTAAACTTAAATCTCTTTTTAAATTCAAGATTCCTAGTCATGGAATCTTGAATAGTGTTTTCTCTCTCCAATTCCTTAAATTAAGGAATTGTGTTTGCAATTGTTTATGCATAAAATGAATTTAAATCTCTCTAATTGTGTATGAGCACTCCCTAATCATGTCATAAAATTCCTAATTACCTTCTTAGTTCCCTAAATGCTTGCTTAGTAACTCCTAACCTTAAACCTAATCTAAATTACACCCAAACACATCACATTTAGATAAAACAATTTTCTCTCCCCATGGGCTGTCATAGGCTGGCCGAACCCCTCCCCCTCATTTCCCACAAGTTGAAATTGTTTTACACTTTATAGCTATTCTTCCACCATGCTTACACCTCACCTTAAACCATACTTTGAGTCATATACACCATGCTTCCATCCATGCCTTGTATGACAACTTTTGGAAGATATTTTTCTCCCAAAAACCATGATGAAACCATCGGCCCTCCTCCTCCCTTCTAGATGATTTATTTCAATTCAAATTTAAACAGAAAACACCTCAAAGCCCATGCTTGAAACCATGCTTAAGCCCATGACTATCATACTTTCAACCATACCTTGAATGACAACTTGTAAGAGATATTTTCTCTCCCCCAATGGCCTTGAATGCTACGACTAGCACCCTTCCTTCATACCCCATTTTGTTTTTGTTTTTCTATAAATACCTTACTTGGATGAGCTTGGTCACACTTTAGATCATTTGTCAAGTTTTAGTTTCTAGCATTCTTGCAAGTTCTTCATTTTCTCTCAAGTTCTCAAGAACTTCTCTTCATCTTCATCTTCTTCATCTCCTCTTTGAATCACAACCTCAAACCACCGCAGCACAACCTTGAATTATCTTCTAAACACTTAAACCTTCATCCTCAAACACAAACTCATCCAAAACAAATTTCCTTTCCTTTTCCTTCCTCAAGGCTGAAACCTCATCATCACCTTAGGAGGAGTTTTTCCTTTCATTCTCATCTCAAAGACCAAGCCTTTGTCTTGATACTTGGTAAGGAGTTGCTTTAAAGTTTTTGTTTTACTCAAAAGTGATTTGTTCTTGAAAGAAAATGCTATTTCTCTTGGTTCTCTTTTCGGTTTCCTCTTCCTCTTTTCTTTTTATTTTTGGCCTCAAGGCCTTGTTATTCTTTATGATGGCTTGATGATGAGTGCTTCTATATGATGATCTTGTGTTCATCTCAAAGAGACCTCTAAAGCTTGAGGTTTTCTTTCTTTAAAGTTCTATCTATACTACTTAGCTCACTAATGTTTTCAACTTAGGAAAATAACCAAGGATTTCAATAAACCCAAGGCCTATCCTTGTCAACCTTAAAGTTGGCCGGCATGTTCTAGAGTTCGCTCTAGATAGGGGTCTTGGGTACATAATAAAGAACATGGTGTATATTCCTTTTCTCTGTGATTTCGGTTTCTTGTTTCCTTTCCTTTATGCTTTCGGCCTTGTTCCTATTTCCTTTATGGTTTTGCCTTCTTTTAAGTTCATTTCCTTGAAGCTTGATGATGATGTTCAAGAGCCATGTGGTTTCCTTGAAACTTTGGTTTAAGAACTCTAAAGCTTACTTTGTTTGTTGCAGATAAATGTTGGGTTGACATTATGTTTCTCTAAAAGTCTTGTATGAGCTC
This sequence comes from Dalbergia cultrata, assembly GCA_031216105.1. Classification (NCBI taxonomy): domain Eukaryota; kingdom Viridiplantae; phylum Streptophyta; class Magnoliopsida; order Fabales; family Fabaceae; genus Dalbergia; species Dalbergia cultrata. Next base: position 32,158,157 of record CM062348.1, read on the forward strand.
TAAGTTAAGATAAAAAGAACTTGCATCCATATTTATTTTTATGTCATCACTAAATGCTCAAAGATTAAAAATGAACTTGCATCCTCATGTTTATGTTTATGTCCTCACTAAATTTCTAAGATAATAATGGATGTGCATAGCATATTTATTTTAAGCTCTCACCTCCTAATAAAGAGTAAAACAAAGTGCATTGCATATTTATGTTTATGTCATCACTTAAGAAATTTAGAACTAAAATACTTGCTCATTATTATCTCAAACAAAGTTTGGAAATATATGTGTTTACTCACTTAATTTTGGCCTTGTGATGATAATGAATCTTAGAGTAAGATTCATCTAGTCACAAGTGCTAAAACCCTTGTTTCATAATTTTCCTAAGTTTAGATGATTTCAAGAAATATTTTGAGCAAGGTTTTATGATTTAAATCTCTCTTGGGTCTATTTTGAAATAGCCACTGCCCTTATGTGTTTTATGATGATTTTAATGAAATAAATTGTTTTCAAAGGAGTTTTGAGGTCCTAAAAAGGTTCCAAGAGAAACTAGCAATTTATGTGTTTTAGAAATAAAGTTCTATGCATTATATGGTGACTTTGAATTCAGTTCTACCTTGCTTGGTTACCCACTGTATGATGATGTTTTAAATGTGTATCTTCATGTATATTTGATGTTGGAACTAATTTAAGAAAGCTAAGACAAGTTAGAAACTAGGAAAGAATTAAAAAGCAAGTTCTAGACCCCTTAGAAATAAGAATTTTCTGGATTCTATCCAGAAAGGGTAATATTAGTAAATAATGGTTTATAATTAGTTTAAATATGTAGCAAGTACTCATAATTGGTTTAGGACTTGATCCTAGTACCTTAGGAAAAAACCGAACTTAGAAAGGGTAAAAAACGTGACTCCTAGGTAACTGTAATTAGTGAAATATGGATTCTACATTCTTGAGGTTTAGAATTACTTATGATCATAGAATTGAGTGAGGACTACTTAATTATGAACCTGTAGGTACCCGAGAGGTTAAGTTGTGATGATAAAGAACATATATTTCAAGTTTAAAGGCCCTAAGGGTCAGAGCATAAAACATTAAGAGACCTTGATACTTTGAGTTTATTATTTCAAGTGTGTGGTAATGATGCATTTGTTTTGAGGAGTATGATTATGTGAATTCAAGTTTACTATGATGATAGAGATTGAATGTGATAGCACATGTATCATGAGTTATTGTGGCATAAAGTAGATTTGAAAGAAATTTGGTACACAGTTGTTATGCTGCCGAATTTCCATCAAATCAATACTTGAGAATGTTTTTGAAAAAGTATACGAGATAAAGTCCTGGGTGACACTGGTTCGGCCGAGCACCCCAGGAACTGAATCCTTATGTGACGTAGCACTGAGACGTACTTCTTCTGCTCCGGTGGGGAGGCAAAACCGTGAGGGTATGACTGGATGCAATCTACCAAAGTAGACAATTCACTATGCACTAGATGCCAGTAGAGCCTTTCACTGAAGGAAATAGTCCTAAGAGAGGTGATCCTTAAGCCCCCTAGCCTGTACTCTAGTAGTCGGGATTATATTTTATGATTTCGCTTATCAAGAAGATAAATAAGAACTAGTGATGACTAGTTGAGGTATGAGCTCATAACCTAGATGTTTTAGGGTGGCCCATGATGCTTAAGCATGAGTTCTTAAGTCATGAGTTAAGAAAAGAGAAAAGTTTTACTTGAAGAGTTTATATGCCACTTACAAGTTGTTCCTGATGTTATGATTGATTGCTTGTTGCATAATGTATATTCATGCATCCATGAGTTGCTATGTTGCATTCATACATTAAGATTCATGCTAAAAGGAACGAACCTTGGATAATTACATTTATAAATCTAATAATGAACCTTTTATGCATGCTCACTTCTTTATAATAAATCCAAAGTTCCTGAGGATGTGAACGATGAAACCCTAGACTGGAGTTACCCTACTGAGATTCTTTAGCAAGATTCTCACTCTTTTTTCTTTCTTTCTTTCTCTCACGTCACATCTTTAAAGTATGGCAACGTTCGTGGTTTTCATCGACACTCCCATATGGGAGGTGCACTTTGATCCAAAGCATGGATCATACCATTTTGAGGGATGATGCGCCGTTCGAGTCTTCATGTACATAGGACGTCCCTTCACACACCCTGTCTATAGCTACCGCTTTTCTCCCATATCTCTTTATGGCGACGACATAGTCTTCGAGGGCGCGTGACGCATAATGAGTGGGTTATGCGTACCTACACTGCTGGATCAGCTGCTCGTGATCACCCGGACTACGTGTCTCGCTCGCAGCATTCGAAGGATGACTCCTCGAAGGATCCGCCGATGCATATGTATAGAGAGAGTTCTGCCCCCATTCCCCGATTCGTGCAAGAGGGGAGTAAGGCTATAGTGACATAGTCAAGGTTGGCGAGGAGAGCTGAGATGCGCCCTCTGCGTGGAGCTCACATTCAGCCATCATGCATTCATTATCCACTCCGCTGGCCTACGCAGGAGGAGCTCGAGCAGTTTACTGGGTACATACCCCTGCCGTTCGAGGATCACCGCCACCATCAGTAGGGTCTTTTGGGGAGAGTTAGTGCACATACACCACATGTAGTAGGGATAAACCTTCTTTTGTTATGAGGTTATCCACCTTAGGTGCACTGGGGTAGAGGTGTTATCTTTTCACGCTTTCTTTGTATTTCAGTTTCTGTTCTATTTCCTTTCATGATGTATTTGCACTACCTTGTATCAAATTAAGTCCTGCCTTCGGGTGGGCATATTATTAATATTAATGAAGTACTATCTTGGTGTGTTAATATCTTCTGTGGTGAAATTATTTGATGTTCATGCTTGTGCTTTCCTTTATATTTGAGTGACGCTTTATTTTTAACGCTTGTTTAAGTTTTATGCGGCTCTCATTTTGTTTTATATTTCAAAAAAAAAATTTACCCGTATTTTTCGCTAAGTATTTTAAGGAAAGATTTTTAAGAATAAGACTAAGAAGTAATAACCTAATGATTAATGACCAAAATGCCCCTGTGGTGTTTTACCCGTTTGCAAGTGCCGGATGAACCCCGAAACTTCTCCAGATGGTTTTAAAAGGCGTTTTTATGTATTCTGTGACTTTAGTTTTGGTCCCGGAGGTTCCGGGCGAAATTAGTGCAAAATTACGATTTTACCCCTAATTTCGTGTTTTTACGCTTAATCGCATAATTAAGCAAACCTAAGCAATATTAGACTCTAATCGAAGGTTAATTAATTTTCATAATTAATCTTGAGTCAAAATAATTTATTAAAGTTGATTAGAACCTAAAAGTGCTTAATTACAACTTGAAATCCTATTTTAAATCCAAGATTCCTAGTTATGGAATCTTGAATATTGTTTTCTCTCTCTAATTCCTTAAATCATGGAATTGTGTTTCCAATTGTTTATTTCTAAATGAGTTTTAAACTCTCTAATGATGTATGAGCGCTCCTAATCTTGTCATAAAATCCCAAAACCTCATTTTTAGTTACCTAAACTTAAGCTTAATTATTCCTAACCTTGTACCTAAGCTAACCTACACTTAAATCTATCATTAACACCCAATTACATGGAAGATTTTTCTCTCCCCTTGGCTGCTGCATTCTGGCCGAAGCATGCCCTCCCCATTTCCATCACATGTGCAAAATTTTGACACACCAAGACCATGCTTCCAACTCATATACACCATACCTTGTCATATTTTCAATCAAGCTTGATTTTCCAAATGAATAACTAAATGAAATAAACCATTTTCCTCATTTATTTGTGGCTGAAAAACTTCCAGCCATGTCAAGTTTCTAGAAGACTAATTTCATTCAAAATTAAAAGAAAAACTCACTCAAATCACCTTACTTGAAGCCATACTTTGTATCATAACTTCCTTACTTCAAACCATGCTTGAATGACACTATGTAAGAGATATTTTTCTCTTCTTTCCCTCCCAAAAGCTATGGCCAGCCCTCCTCCCTTTGGGCTCTCATTTGTTTTCATTTTCTATAAATACCTTGCTTACTTGAGTTTGCAAACACTTTAGTTCATTTGCTAAGTTTCAAGTTTTCTAAGCTTTCTTGAGTTTCCTTTCTTTTTCTCTCTAAGTTCCAAGAGAATTCTCTCTTGTTCTTCATCTCCATCTTCATCATCTCTTCATCTTATCATCATCTCACAACCTTCAAACACCACCCCATAGCCTTGAAACACCTCCTAAGCTCTCAAATACTTCATCTCAAACACAACCTCACCCAAAACACATCTCCTTCCTTTCCTCTTTGCCTTGGCCGAAGCCATCTTACCCTCAAGGAGGAGTTCTTCATCTTGTTTCCTTTTCAAAGATCAAGTTTTTATCTTCACTCTAGGTAGGAGTGTTTTTCTAAACTTTGTTTTCTTGAAAATGAGTTCTATCTAGCTTTCTCTTGGATTTTCTTTTTGAAACTTTCTTTGTTTTTCCTTCTTTGATGTTTCGGCCTCTTGGTCTTGATGAGTATATGATAGCTCAATGATGAGAACTCCTAGATGATGACTATGTGTTCATCCCAAAGGAACCTTTAGAGATTGACTTTTTATTTTCTCTAAGTTTCATCTTGATTTACTAACTCAAAATGATTTCTAGCTCAAGAACACCTTCACTCTTTCTTGTTTCTCATTTCGGTTTCCTTGTTTCCTTTCCTCTAGTATTTCGGTTTTATTTCCTTTTCTTTAAGGTCCTGTGTTTCCTTAAAAGTTTATTTATTTTGAGCTTGATGATGATGTTTAAGAACCTCATAGTTCCTTTAAGAACTTGATTCAAGAACTCTAAAGCTCTCTTTGTGATGACATGAGTGTTAGGTTATTATTTTCTAAAGTCTTGTAAGAGCTCTAGATAACCTTAAAATGAACTTTGCATTCATGTTTACTTTTATACTTTGCACATCATATTTATTTTTCTTGTTATCACTAAGCACCAAGATAACAAAGGAACTTGCATAATCATGTTTATATTTCAAGCAATGCATTATCATGTCTATATTTCAAGTCCTCACTTAAATACCAAAGATAATAACAAGTTGCATTCATGTTTATTTTATGCTATCACTTTACTTTCTAAAGGAACCTAAAATAAGTGCATGAGCATGTTTATTTTATGTCATCACTTAAGTAAACCTAGAGCTCAAGGACTTGCCCATTGTTGTCTCAAACAAAGGCTTGAAATATGTATTTCCTTAGCTTATGTTTTCGGCCCCTAAGAGATTTATTGTGTACAAGTATTGAAAACTAAGTTTTATAATTTTTCTAAGCTTTTATGAGTTTAAGGAATGCATAGAACTAAGTCTTATGAATTTAGGACCTCTTGAGACAAATTTGATTTAGCCACTGCCCTCATAAATATTTTGATGATTTTAGATGTTAAAAATGTTTATAAATGAGTTTTGAAAGTTTGAAAAAGGTTCCATGAGAAACTAGTATTTTATGTGCTTTAGAAATTATGTTTGATGCCTTTGTATGGAGACTTGGTTTCGGTTCTGCATTTCTATTTTATGGCCACTGTATGTGCTGTTTGATGATGATAATATGATTAAGTTTGAGTATAATTAATGTTAAAACTCATATGTGAGAGATAAGAGAAGTTAGTAACTAGAAAAGAATTAATTTGAGAGTTTTAGATCCCTTAATGTTTGAATTTTCTGGATTCTGTCCAGCAGGGTTTAGTAATGATAATTATGGTTTTAAATTAGTTTAAATGTGTAGGAATGACTCATAATTGGTTTAGGACTTGATCTTGGTGCCTTAGGAGCAAATCGAACTTAGAAAGGGTCATTGTTGTGACTCCTAGGTACCCGTAAAGTTAGGATTTTAGATTCTGTATCCTTGAGGTTTAGAGATGTTCTTGACCATAGTGTGAGGTAAGGAATACTTAGATATGAGCCTATAGGTACCCGAGAGTTTAAGTTTTGATGATTTATAACTTAGACTGTGAGTTAAAGACCTTAAGGGTCAATGCATAATTCTTTAAGAATTTGTTAATGCTATGACATTTATATGATGCAATAAATTGTTGAGATGTTTATGATGCATAAGGAAATGATTGTTTAAGATACAAGTTTATCATAGCATAAGGTTTAAATAAGGAATATGCTGTGTGATTAGCTTGTGGCATAAGTTTCGGTTTGAAGGAAATTTGGTTTAACAGCTGTTATGCTGCCGAATTTCCGTCAAACCTTAAAGGGTTTAAGAAATGTTTTAAAGTGCCATATGAGTTGAAAACCCTGGGTGACATCGGTTCGGCCGAGCACCCCCAGGAGATTTTTATGTGACAAAGCACTGAGACGCGCTTTCCTGGGTGATACCGGTTCAGCCGAGCACCCCTAAGGGAGACAAATCCGTGAGGGTATGAGTAGATGCAGCCTACCAAAGTGGACAAATTGCTGTGGCTTAATGCCCGCAAAGCATTTCAAAGAGGGTATATCCTAAGAGAGGTGATCCCTGCCCCCTACCCGTACTTGCGTAGTCGGGATTATTTTATTATGTTTCACTTATTCAAATAATAAGCAAGAGCTAGTGACAATTAGCTGAGGTATGAGCTCATAACCTAGTTATTTTAGGGTGGCCTTATTATGCTAAAGTACCATAATTAATGTCACGAAGTTGAGGAAAGATCCACTTAATAGTTATATGCCCTTTATGCCACTTGTATGCTTCTTGAAGTTGTGATTCATTGAATTATTTGTTTGAGACATTGCCATGCATTCATGTTTTAGTATGTTGCATTCATGACATCTAGATGCATGCTAAAAGGAATGAACCTTGGATAAATAGTTTTATAAACCCTAAATTGAATCTTATATACATGCACACTCTTTTATAATTAAACCCAATGTTTCTGAGGATGTGAACGATGTAACCCTAGGATAAGAGACTCCTACTGAGATTCTTTAGTAAGAATTCTCACTCCTTTCTCTTTCTTCTTCTTTCACATCTTTAGAGATCGATGGCGACGTTCGTAGTCTTCATTGACACACCCGTATGGGAGGTGCACTACGACACGGGCCACCGCTTGTATCACTTTGAGGGTCATTGTACGGTTCGCGTTTTTGTGTACATGGGACGACCTTTCGCCTATCCGGTATCGAGCTACCAGTTCACTCCTACTGCACCATTTGGTGGTGATGACATGATCTTCGAGCATACCCGCCTACGCGACAAGCAGAGACGTCGTGCTCGTCCATCTGCTTCTGCCGTCCGTGACTTTCCGGAGTATGTGCCACGTTCGAGGAGGTCTGAGATGGACCCGTCCGAGGATTCACCTACGCACGTCTCTTCGGAAGGTTCTGCACCCAGTACTGGTGTGCGAGGAGTAAGGAGACCGTGATGCAGCTGCGTCTAGCGAGGAGGGTCGAGATACGTCCGTGCCAAGGAGCTCATGCCCAGCCGGTACATGTTCCCTTCCTACTCCACTGGCCGACTCAGGAGGAGATCGAGCAGTTCGTGGGCTACATACCCCCATCGCCCAAGCATCCCCATCATCACTAGATTCCGGTGGAGAGCCTTACGAGTACCCGAGCCTTCGTGGAGATCTTCCCTTCGGTAGTACCTTTTGGGAGGGGTTGTAGATTAGTACTCGTAGCTTAGTAGGAGAGTAGCATTTTGGGTTTCATTTCCTGTTGTGCCATGTACTTTACGCTTTCTAGGTTTTTGTTGTATTTTATTTCCGATGTATTACAAGCTCTGCCTGTTCTTAGGGTATGACTAGCTATGTACTTCAACTATATTATTATTATTAATGAAATGTTTCTTTTGTTATCATGATTGTTGTTCTTTGAGTATATGCTTTACTTCATGATTTCTAATGACTGTTACGCGTGCTTTATATTTCTGTCATTCGATTAGTTAAGTTCGCGGCTCTCACTTTGTTTTATGTTTTCAAAAAAAAATTTACCCGTAATTTTCGCTAAGTATTTTAATAAAATGATTTGACTAAGGAGTAATAGCCTAATGTTTAACCTAATGTATTCTAGAGAGTTGTGTAACGCCCCGATTTTTCTGTTAGAGTGAAAATGACCAAAATGCCCCTGAGGTCATTTTCGACCGAGGAAAGCCAGTGCGGCAGTACTCGAAGGGCAAACTCAATGTTGGAAGGGGATTTGTACCTTCCCGGGATCGAAAATCTCGTTTTTCGAGTTTTCGGGTCAAAATGACCAAAACGCCCCTGTGGTGTTTCACCCGTTTGCAAGTGTCGGATGAACCCGAAACTTCTCCAGATGATTTTAAAAGGCGTTTTTATGTATTCTATGACCTCAGTTTTAATTTTTGAAGTCCCGGGCAAAATTAGTGCAAAATTACGGTTTTGCCCCTAGTTTCGTACTTTTACGCTTAATCACACGATTAAGCAAACCTAAGCAATATTAGGCTCTAATCGAAGGTTAATTAATTTCCTTCATTAATCTAGAGTCAAAATAATTTATTAAAGTTGATTAGAACCAAAAAGTACTTAATTACAACCTAAAATCATATTTTAATTTTATGACACCTAGTCATAGAATCTTGAATAGTGTTTTCTCTTTCCAATTCCTTAAATCATGGAATTGTGTTACACATTGTTTATTCATAAATGAGTTTTAAATTCTTTAATGATGTATGAGCACTCCTAAACTTGTCATAAACTCCCTAAATCACATTCTTAGTTACCTAAACTTAAGCTTAATCATTTCTAACCTTGTACCTAAGCTAATACACATCTAAACCTACCATTAACACACAATTAAATGGTCAAACTCACCTCCTCCCTTGCTGAACCAGACCAGGCCGTGAACCTTCTCCCCATTATGCATCACATGTTCAATTTTTCAACACTCCAAGGCCATACCTCAAGTCACATACACTATACCTTGTCATAACTTTCAATCAAGCTTGAATTTCCACATGAATAAATAATTAAAACAACCCATTTTCCCCATTTATTTGTGGCTGGAAAAGTTCCAGCCATGTTAAGGTTCTAGAAGCCTAATTTCATAAAAATGTGATAGGAAATTAACTCACATCAAGCCATGCTTTGTAGCATAGCTTCCATACTTCAAACCATGCTTGAATGACCTTGTGTAAGAGATATTTTTCTCTCGCTTTGCCCTTCAAAGCTACGGCCAGCACCCTCCCCATTCACTCCTCCATGGTTTTGATTTTCTATAAATAGGATGCTTGTGTTAGCCTTGTTACACTTTGAAGCATTTGCAAAGTTTAGAGTTTTAGAGTTGTCTTGCTAGTCTTTCCTTTTTCTCTCAAAGTTCCAAGAGTGTTCTTCCTTTCTTTTCATCTTTATCTTCTTCATCTCTTCATCTCATCATCACCTCTCAACCATCAAACACCACCCCAAAACCTTGAACCATCATCAAACCTCTCAAACACCACACCTCAAACACAACTCCACTTGAAACACATTTTCTTTCTTTTTCTCTCATCAAGGCCGAATCATCATCACCAACCTAGGAGGTGTTGCTCATCTCATTTCCATCTTCAAGATCAAGCTTTTATCTTCATCACTAGGTAGGGATTTGTTTTCAAACTTTATTTTGTTCAAGAAAGTGTGCTTCTCTAGTTTTCTCTTGGATTCTTTTTGAACTTTCCTTTGTCTTTCCTTTCCTTTTCATTTTCGGCCATGAGGCCTTGATTTGAGCATGATAGCTTGATGATGAGAGTTTCTAGATGATGACATTGTGTTCATCTCAAAGAAACCTCTAAAGCTTGAGTTTTCCTTTTCTTACAACTTCATCTATATGTTATCTAGCTCACATGGTTTTCCAACTTAAGAAAATTAATCTAAGGATTTCTAAAAGCCCAAGCCTACCCTTGTCAACCTTAAAGTTGGCCGGCACGTTCTAGAGATTTGTCTCTAGATAGGGGTTTTGGGTACTTAATAAAGAACTTGATGTAGCTTCACTTTCTTTCTCTTTTATATGATTTTTGATTCTTGTGTTGTGATCTTTGAGATGTTATATGGGGTTATTATCTTGTTAAAGTTTAAATGAGCTCTAGTTAAACATAAAAATGAAACTTGCATCATGTTTACTTTAAGCTTTGCATATCATGTTTATTTCCTTGCTATCACTAAATCCCAAGATAATGAATAAACTTGCATTATCATGTTTATGTTTCAAGCTTTGCATTATCATATTTATATTTCAAGTCCTCACCTAAATATCAAAGATAATAATATATTGCACCACATATTTATTTTATGCTCTCACTTTACTTTCTAGCAATAACTAAAATAAGTGCATGAGCATGTTTATTTTTATGTCATCACTTTAATGATTCTAGAGCTCAAAGACTTGCCCAAGGATATCTCAAACAAAGGTCTAAAACATTTATCTCCTATGGCTCATATTTCGGCCCTATGAGGCCTTAATGTCTTCAAGTATTGAAAACTATGTTTTATAATTTTCTAAACTTATATGAGTATAAGGAATGTGTAGAATTAAGTATTATGAATTTAGGACCTCTTGAGATGAAAATAACATAGCCACTGCCCTATTAAGTATTTCCATGAGTTTAGATGATAAAAGTGTTCATAAAAGAGTTTTGAAGGTTTTAATAAGGTTCCAAGAGAAACTAGTATTTTATGTGCTTTAGAAACTATGATTCAATGCCTTAAAATGGAGTTGTTGTTTCGGTTCTGCCTTGCTATGTTTGGCCACTGTATGAGCTGTGTTAATGATGTTAATATGCTTATGTTTGGGTAATAATTATGTTAAGACTCATATGTGAAAGATAGGATAAGTTAGGAACTAGAAAAGAATTAATTTGAGAGTTCTAGATCCCTTAAAGATTTATTTTTCTGGATTCTGTCCAGCAAGGTTTAGATTCAATAATCATGGTTTTAAATTAGTTTATATGTGTATGAATGACTCATAATTGATTTAGGACTTAATCTTGAAACCTTAGGAGCAAACCGAACTTAGAAAGGGTCATTATTGTGACTTCTAGGTACCCGTAAAGTTAGTATTTTGATTTCTGCACCCTTGAGGTTTAGAGTTGTTCTTGATCATAGGGTGAGGTGAGAAATACTTAGTTATAACCTTGTAGGTTCCCAAGAGACTAGGTGTTGATGATCAATAACTTAGAAAGTGAGATAAAGATCTAAACCGTAATTTCTAGAACTCCGTAATCACTTAAACATAAAGCTGTCCAAATTCCGCTTAGTGCTATTTGGATTAGTTCTTAAGCATAAGATTTGTATAACTCATTAATTGTCAAACTATAGGTGTATAAAGAAGTTAAGAATAATTAAATTGCAAGTTTAAGACTCATAATAATCGAAGTTTAAAGCACTATGAGATATAACATAACATGTCTATGAGCCTATGGGGATGATTGTTAAATATGACTATGTGATGATGTTTGTGTGAAAGTTTTATGTGACGAATGTTATGAGAAAGTTTCATGTGATGATATATATGTTATGAAAAAGCTACATGAGAAGGCATGATAAAAATGAATATGATAAATGATGAGGTAATTGTGATGTAATACTTATGAAAATATAAATGTGACACAACACTGAGATGCGCTTCCCCTGGGTATCACCGGTTAGTAGAGCACCCCAGGAGGAGACAAATCCGTGAGGGTATGTGTAGATGCAGCCTGCCAAAGCGGACAAATTACGAGGCCCACGTGGCTAGCAAAGCGTTTCAAAGAGGAAATGATCCTAGAAAGGAGATCCTTAAATTGCCCCTAGCCCGTACTTTAAGTCGGGATTATGTTACGCTTATCATAGGATAAGTAAGAGCTAGTGACGACTAGTTAAGGTATGAGCTCATAACCTAGAGAAGTTTTAGGGCGGCCCCATGAGATGAAAGTTAAAGTTAACAATGTCACATAAACTATACTTATGCCAATGTTATAATGTTTCCTAGTTATTCTATTGTTTGGTTTACCTTATGATGCATTCATATCATTAGTATATTTCTGCTTAAGTTATAAAGACGCATTATAAAATATGATGGACCTTGGATAAAATACCTCTTTGGGAAACCAACTTAAAAGGAATTTATATGCATGCACACCTTTTAGAAATAAACCCAAGGTTCCTGAGGATGTGACGATGACACCTAGGTAGGGATAACCCTACTGAGAATCCTTTTAGAAAGATTCTCATTCCCTCTCTCTTTTCTTCCGTCATATCTTCAGATGGCGACGTTTGTACTCTTCGTCGACACCCCGGTGTGGGAGCTGCACCATGACCCGGCACTCGGGTCATATCATTTTGAGGGTCGCTGCACTGTCAGAGTATTCATGTTCATGGGACGACCCTTCGCGTACCCCGTCCCGAGCTACCGCTTCACCCGATTGCTCCTACCGTCATAGCGGGATTTTTGAGCGGCGAGACCACGCGACGAGCAGATCCTCCGCATGGAGCCCGAGACATCAGCGATGCGAGTACCGAGTATGTGCGCGTCCCGCATGCTCGGAGGCGGACCCATCCGAGGACCCGCCATCCCACATGTACGGTTGGAGCTCGGTCCTACTCCTCCACCGATGAGGGCTGGGAGTGAGAGGCGGTGGTCGGCCGAGGTTGGCTCGACGGCCATCTATGCGCCCTCGCGCGGTGGACATGCCCGATGATGCACTCGACCACTCCCGCCGAGATTCGTGGTGGATCGACTCGACCCCTTGATGCTCGGACGCGAGAGTAGTCATAGGAGAGGTAGTAGTTAGTGCACACACACGCCACATAGTAGAGGACAAACCTTCTTTTGTATATGAGGTTGTCTCCTTTAGGTGCACATGGGTATGGGGGTAGTTTCTTTTGTATTTGCTTTTTATGATTTCCTTGTATTGCATTTTGATTGTATTTCGCTTCATGATGTATCAAATAGTCCTGCCTCTTTGGGTAGGCACGTTATATATATATATATATATCTATGATTCGATTGATGCTTCCATGACATGATGTGTTTCTTATGCTTTGCTTATATGTTTCGCTATGTTGCCCCTTAAAGTTTAGCGTGGCTCTCACTTTGATTTTAAAAAGAAAAATTTTACCCGTATTTCGCTAAGTATTTTCCAAAGGATGAGACCAAGAGGTAATATTCTAAAAATTAACCTAAGGACATACTAGTAGTCTTGGGTTAAGATTTAGGGTGTTACATTATGGTATCGAGGCGATTCGATTCTCATGGAGCACGAGGATTGGGTGACTATGCTTTATAAGCATAATACGATAGTTATGTCATGTATAGTGCTTGATAGAGATAAGCTGTAGGACTAGAGATGCATGACTTCTGTTGGTTGCAAGTGCCATGGTAACTAGCTCATTTTACATGGATATTGAGCACGATCAACTTAATGTTCATTGTTTCATGTGTATAGGGACCAATGGCACCGCTGACAACGACCTAGGACTACACCCGATGTTGAACAAGATGATACAAGCTGCTCTGCTGTCCGTCGCATGGCGCAAGCCATGGAGCGGATGTTCGACCGAATGGATCAACAAGCGAATGCTGCTCCTGTTCCCCCTCCTCCCCTGCTCTTGAGATGGTGGAACAAGCCGCTTGGCCGAGTTCCGCAAGCGAACCCGCCCGATGTTCCGAGGGGTGATGGACCCCGAGCAAAGGCGATGAATGGATCAAAGACATGGAGAAGATCTACTGTCGTTACACCTTTCGGAGGAGGCGAAGGTCACATTCTGCTTTCATCTTTGAAGTCAAGACGCCGAAGTTACGGTGGAGCGGCACGAGGCATCTGCTAGAGGCCTCTGGAACTCCCATTGGTAGGGCTGTTCAAGACTTACTTCTATGAGAAGTACTTTCCGAGTCCGTGAGAAAGCGAAGGGCGTTGAGTTCATGCGATTAACCCAAGGAGGGTCTCTGTAGCTCAATACAACTGCGAAGTTTGAGGAGCTAATCAAGTTCTCTCGGGTATTCCAAGGAACCCGATGAAGTTTGGAAGTGTGTGAAGTATGAGGCCGGTCTGAAGGCGAGAAATGAACTCTGTTGTGGCCCATATGGAGATCGAGACTTCGACCCTGGTCAACAAGTCTGGATACTTGAAGAAGGGCAGAGAAAGATTCAAATCACAAGGGCGGAGCGAGCTAAGGGGCTCGGACCTCAAGCCCAGTTCAAACCGCATGCAGTCGAGGAATCACTACAACCCCTACCAGTCCAACCAGTTCCGACAACAACAACAACAACCGCCAAGAGCTCCTGCTCACCAACAATCCAAACAACACCAAAGGCCGCCATTTCCACATCAAGGCCCGAGGAATTTCAATAATCAACCCGTGGATCGGGTGGACAGAAACCACAATGGAGGACCAAGTGGAGCCAAGAACAAGGCACCACAAACCCCTGCTACTTACCGGAGCAACATCTGGCGACGTGCCCACAATGCGGGAAGAACCACGAGAATCGCCCATGCTTAGTGGTCGAATGTGTGTTTCAAGTGTGGCAAGCCTGGCCACTATGCAAAGGACTGCACCGGGACAAGGGACATCGAACCAAACCCCCCGACCACAATACCGAGGAAGGGTCTTTACCCTTAACGCGGAAGACGCCAAGAAGTCCAAAGATCTCATCGAAGGTATGTGCGAAGTAAATGGTAAAGCCTTAAGCGTACTATATGACTCTGGTGCTACTCATTCTTTCATTTCACTTGCTAGTGTCGAGTCCTTAAATCTAAAAGTCTCTAAACTTCCCTTGATCTTATTGTTTCTACTCCTACAAATCGCCTGTTAATACTTGCCGTTGTTGTTTAAACTGTCATCTTGTTGTAGAAAATAGGTCTTTTATCATAGATTTAATTTGTTTACCCTTGAAAGACATAGGCATTATCTTAGGCATGAACGGCTTCACCCCAACCGTGTGATGTTAGATTGTGGAACCCAAACCGTAGTTTTTCCTTCTCCTCCGAAAACATCACTCAACCTATTAGGTGTACCTAAATTCCGTAGAGGTCTTACGTAGTGGGAAGAAAACTAAGGGATATGTTCTCCTAACTTTGTGATGTAGACTTGGAGCAAAACCTAGGTGAGATACCTGTGGTGAGAGACTATCCCGAGGTGTTTCGGATGAAATACCCGAGTTCCCTCCCGAAAGAGAAGTGGAGTTCTCCATAGAGTTGGTTCTGGGACAGGACCAATCTCTATAGCCCGTATAGGATGTCACCCTCGGAGTTAGCGAGTTGAAAACCCAGTTAGAGGAGTTGTTAGAAAAGAGTTTTATAAGGCCGAGTGCTTCACCTTGGGGCGCTCGGTCTTATTTGTGAAGAAAAAGGGCGGAAGCATGAGGATGTGTGTAGACTATAGGCAGTTGAACCAAGTAACCATAAAGAATAAATACCCATTGCCTAGGATTGATGATCTTATGGACCAATTGAAAGGAGCGATAGTGTTTTCTAAGATTGATTTAAGGTCCGGTTACCATCAGATTAGGGTGAGAGATTCGGATATTCCTAAAACCGCCTTTCGAACTCGGTATGGACCCTTTGAGTTCAATGTAATGTCGTTTGGTTTGACGAATGCTCAGATTTTTATGGATTACATGAATAGGATCTTTAGACCCTATTTAGATCAATTCGTGGTTGTGTTCATAGATGATATTCTCATCTATTCGAAAACCCACGAGGAGCATGAGCGTCATTTAAGGTTGGTTTTAGAGGTATTAAAGGAGAAGAAGTTATACGCTAAGCTGTCTAAGTGTGAATTTTGGTTAGAGGAGGTAAAGTTCTTAGGACATGTTGTGTCAAAAGGTGGCATAGCTGTCGACCCAAGTAAGATCGAGGCTGTGATGAATAGGGATAGACCAACCTCATGCTCGAGATTAGAAGCTTTTGGGTTTAGCTGGATATTATCGTAGGTTCATTAAAGGATTTTCCCGATTAGCCCTACCCTTAACCAAGCTCACTAGGAAGAATGCCCCGTTTGAGTGGAGCCAGAGTGTGAAAAGAGTTTCCTAGAGCTTAAGAAAAAGCTCACCTCAACGATTTAGTTTTACGACCCCAATGTACCCTTCGAGGTATATTGCGATGCTTCTGGCAAAGGTTTAGGTTGTGTGTTGATGCAAAACAGGCAAGTGGTAGCCTATGCGTCCAGACAACTCAAGCCTCATGAGGTAACCTACCCCACCCATGTCCTTGAACTAGCGACCATCGTGTTCGCTCTAAAGATGTGGAGACACCACTTGTATGGTGTGAGGTTTGAAGTTTTCTCCGATCATAAGAGTCTCAAGCATCTCTTTGATCAAAAGGAGTTGAATATGAGGCAAAGGAGATGGATGGAATTCCTCAAGGACTACGATTTTGGTTTAAGTTACCACCCCGGCAAGGCTAATGTAGTAGCCGACGCCTTGAGCCGAAACTTCGTTCACGTCATCAAGTATGATGGTTAATGAAGTTGGGTTAATAGAGCAATTTAGGGATATGAATCTCGGAATGTCTATAACGGAGAATGGCATCGTGATGAGTCATCTCACGGTGACTAGTGGGTTTAAGCAAAGGATTATGCTTGCCCAAAGAGAAAATGAGGATTTTATGGAGACAATCGAGGCAGTAAAGGCTGGAAAGTTGAAAGGTTTTGTACGAGGCCCCGATTGGTTATGGAGGTTCGAGGGGCGAATCTGTATGCCACAAGATGGTAACCTCCGAGAGAAGATCTTGGAGGAAGCTCACAAGAGCCATTTTGCCATTCATCCTGGTACTACGAAGATGTATCAGGACTTGAAGAGGATGTTTTGGTGGCCCGGATTAAAGAAGGATGTGGTCGCCTGGGTGAGTAAGTGTTTGAGTGCGCCAAAGGTCAAGATCGAACACCAAAACCTTCGGCATGTTGCAACCTGTCGATCCCAGTGGAAGTGGGAGAGTATATCAATGGACTTCGTGTGGGATTGCCAAAGACCCAAGGCGGCCACGATGCCGTATGGGTAATCGTGGATCGACTAAGTCGGCTCACTTTCTACCTATTAGTCACGTACTCTTTGGATAAGTTGGCCCGACTTTACATCCAAGAAATAGTAAGGTTGCATGGAGTACCATCAGCGATAATCTCGGATCGAGATCCGCGGTTTAAATCACGTTTTTGGGGAGCCTTTCAAAGGCGTTTGGTTCCAAGTTGTGCCTAAGCGCGCTTACCACCCACAAGCGGATGGTCGATCAGAGGACAATCCAAACCCTAGAAGATATCTTTGAGAGCTTGTGTCTTAGACCAAAAAGGAAGTTGGGATAAGTACATGCCTTTGATCGAGTTTGCGTATAACAGCAGTTATCACGCAAGCATCGATATGGCACCGTCTGAGGCATTATCACGGAAGGAAGTGCCAATCACCCTTGTGTTGAGTACGAGGCAGGAGAGCAAAGTGTCTTAGGACTGAGGTAGTGAGGGAAGCAGCGGAACAAAACAAGAAGATCAAGGATAGAATCTTAACCGCTCAAAGTCGACAGAAAAGCTACGCGGACAAAAGGCGCAAGCCCTTGGAGTTCCAAGAGGGAGAACATGTATTTCTAAGAATCACCCCCACTACAGGAATAGGAAGAGCCATGAAAGTTAAAAAGTTGAGTCCCCGATTTCTCGGTCCTTTTGAAATTCTTCAAAGAGTCGGATCCGTAGCTTACAAAATAGCCTTACCACCCAATCTGTCAAACCTTCATGATGTCTTTCACGTCTCCCAGTTACGTAAATATGAGTTCGACCCTAGCCATGTCCTAGAACCAGAGCATGTACAGTTAAGGGAGGACCTCACTTTCAATGTACCGCCTACGGGAATAGTGGATCGCGGAGTCAAGCAGTTAAGGAGCAAGTCTGTTCCTTTGGTTAAAGTGGCGTGGGGACAAGGCAAGTCGGAAGAATACACGTGGGAACTAGAGTCAGAGGTGAAGTCCAAATATCCGAGCTTTTCTAAGTGCAATTTCGAGGACGAAATTCTTTTAAGGAGGGAGTAATGTAACGCCCGATTTTTCATTAGAGTGAAAATGACCAAAATGCCCTCGAGGTCATTTTCAGTCGAGGAAAGCGGTCTTGGCAGTACTCGAAGGGCAAACTCAATGTTGGAAGGGGATTAGAAAACTTATGTACCTTCCCGGGATCGAAAATCTCGTTTTTCGAGTTTTCGAGTCAAAATGACCAAAACGCATGGTGTTTCACCCGTTTACAAGTGCGGATGAACCGAAACTTCTCCAGATGATTTTAAAAGGCGTTTTTATGTATTCTATGACCTCAGTTTTAATTTTTGAAGTCCCGGGCAAAATTAGTGCAAAATTACGGTTTTGCCCCTAGTTTCGTACTTTTACGCTTAATCACACGATTAAGCAAACCTAAGCAATATTAGGCTCTAATCGAAGGTTAATTAATTTCCTTCATTAATCTAGAGTCAAAATAATTTATTAAAGTTGATTAGAACCAAAAAGTACTTAATTACAACCTAAAATCATATTTTAATTTTATGACACCTAGTCATAGAATCTTGAATAGTGTTTTCTCTTTCCAATTCCTTAAATCATGGAATTGTGTTACACATTGTTTATTCATAAATGAGTTTTAAATTCTTTAATGATGTATGAGCACTCCTAAACTTGTCATAAACTCCATAAATCACATTCTTAGTTACCTAAACTTAAGCTTAATCATTCCTAACCTTGTACCTAAGCTAATACACATCTAAACCTACCATTAACACACAATTAAATGGTCAAACTCACCTCCTCCCTTGCTGAACCAGACCAGGCCGTGAACCTTCTCCCCCATTATGCATCACATGTTCAATTTTTCAACACTCCAAGGCCATACCTCAAGTCACATACACTATACCTTGTCATAACTTTCAATCAAGCTTGAATTTCCACATGAATAAATAATTAAAACAACCCATTTTCCCCATTTATTTGTGGCTGGAAAAGTTCCAGCCATGTTAAGGTTCTAAAAGCCTAATTTCATAAAAATGTGATAGGAAATTAACTCACATCAAGCCATGCTTTGTAGCATAGCTTCCATACTTCAAACCATGCTTGAATGACCTTGTGTAAGAGATATTTTTCTCTCCCTTTGCCCTTCAAAGCTACGGCCAGCACCCTCCCCATTCACTCCTCCATGGTTTTGATTTTCTATAAATAGGATGCTTGTGTTAGCCTTGTTACACTTTGAAGCATTTGCAAAGTTTAGAGTTTTAGAGTTGTCTTGCTAGTCTTTCCTTTTTCTCTCAAAGTTCCAAGAGTGTTCTTCCTTTCTTTTCATCTTTATCTTCTTCATCTCTTCATCTCATCATCACCTCTCAACCATCAAACACCACCCCAAAACCTTGAACCATCATCAAACCTCTCAAACACCACACCTCAAACACAACTCCACTTGAAACACATTTTCTTTCTTATTCTCTCATCAAGGCGAATCATCATCACCAACCTAGGAGGTGTTGCTCATCTCATTTCCATCTTCAAGATCAAGCTTTTATCTTCATCACTAGGTAGGGATTTGTTTTCAAACTTTATTTTGTTCAAGAAAGTGTTTTTCTCTAGTTTTCTCTTGGATTCTTTTTGAACTTTCCTTTGTCTTTCCTTTCCTTTTCATTTTCGGCCATGAGGCCTTGATTTGAGCATGATAGCTTGATGATGAGAGTTTCTAGATGATGACATTGTGTTCATCTCAAAGAAACCTCTAAAGCTTGAGTTTTCCTTTTCTTACAACTTCATCTATATGTTATCTAGCTCACATGGTTTTCCAACTTAAGAAAATTAATCTAAGGATTTCTAAAAGCCCAAGCCTACCCTTGTCAACCTTAAAGTTGGCGGCACGTTCTAGAGATTTGTCTCTAGATAGGGGTTTGGGTACTTAATAAAGAACTTGATGTAGCTTCACTTTCTTTCTCTTTTATATGATTTTCGATTCTTGTGTTGTGATCTTTGAGATGTTGTATGGGGTTATTATCTTGTTAAAGTCTTAAATGAGCTCTAGTTAAACATAAAAATGAAACTTGCATCATGTTTACTTTAAGCTTTGCATATCATGTTTATTTCCTTGCTATCACTAAATCCCAAGATAATGAATAAACTTGCATTATCATGTTTATGTTTCAAGCTTTGCATTATCATATTTATATTTCAAGTCCTCACCTAAATATCAAAGATAATAATATATTGCACCACATATTTATTTTATGCTCTCACTTTACTTTCTAGCAATAACTAAAATAAGTGCATGAGCATGTTTATTTTTATGTCATCACTTTAATGATTCTAGAGCTCAAAGACTTGCCCAAGGATATCTCAAACAAAGGTCTAAAACATTTATCTCCTATGGCTCATATTTCGGCCCTATGAGGCCTTAATGTCTTCAAGTATTGAAAACTATGTTTTATAATTTTTCTAAACTTATATGAGTATAAGGAATGTGTAGAATTAAGTATTATGAATTTAGGACCTCTTGAGATGAAAATAACATAGCCACTGCCCTATTAAGTATTTCCATGAGTTTAGATGATAAAAGTGTTCATAAAAGAGTTTTGAAGGTTTTAATAAGGTTCCAAGAGAAACTAGTATTTTATGTGCTTTAGAAACTATGATTCAATGCCTTAAAATGGAGTTGTTGTTTAGGTTCTGCCTTGCTATGTTTGGCCACTGTATGAGCTGTGTTAATGATGTTAATATGCTTATGTTTGGGTAATAATTATGTTAAGACTCATATGTGAAAGATAGGATAAGTTAGGAACTAGAAAAGAATTAATTTGAGAGTTCTAGATCCCTTAAAGATTTATTTTTCTGGATTCTGTCCAGCAAGGTTTAGATTCAATAATCATGGTTTTAAATTAGTTTATATGTGTATGAATGACTCATAATTGATTTAGGACTTAATCTTGAAACCTTAGGAGCAAACCGAACTTAGAAAGGGTCATTATTGTGACTTCTAGGTACCCGTAAAGTTAGTATTTTGATTTCTGCACCCTTGAGGTTTAGAGTTGTTCTTGATCATAGGGTGAGGTGAGAAATACTTAGTTATAACCTTGTAGGTTCCCAAGAGACTAGGTGTTGATGATCAATAACTTAGAAAGTGAGATAAAGATCTAAACCGTAATTTCTAGAACTCCGTAATCACTTAAACATAAAGCTGTCCAAATTCCGCTTAGTGCTATTTGGATTAGTTCTTAAGCATAAGATTTGTATAACTCATTAATTGTCAAACTATAGGTGTATAAAGAAGTTAAGAATAATTAAATTGCAAGTTTAAGACTCATAATAATCGAAGTTTAAAGCACTATGAGATATAACATAACATGTCTATGAGCCTATGGGGATGATTGTTAAATATGACTATGTGATGATGTTTGTGTGAAAGTTTTATGTGACGAATGTTATGAGAAAGTTTCATGTGATGATATATATGTTATGAAAAAGCTACATGAGAAGGCATGATAAAAATGAATATGATAAATGATGAGGTAATTGTGATGTAATACTTATGAAAATATAAATGTGACACAACACTGAGACGCGCTTCTCTGGGTGACACCGGTTCGGCCGAGCACCCCCGAGGAGGAGACAAATCCGTGAGGGTATGTGTAGATGCAGCCTGCCAAAGCGGACAAATTGCGAGGCCCACGTGGCTAGCAAAGCGTTTCAAAGAGGAAATGATCCTAGAAAGGAGATCCTTAAATTGCCCCCTAG
The DNA here is from genome assembly GCA_031216105.1 of Dalbergia cultrata. Classification (NCBI taxonomy): domain Eukaryota; kingdom Viridiplantae; phylum Streptophyta; class Magnoliopsida; order Fabales; family Fabaceae; genus Dalbergia; species Dalbergia cultrata. The sequence continues at coordinate 32,179,805 of CM062348.1, forward strand.
CCCGTACTTTAAGTCGGGATTATGTTACGCTTATCATAGGATAAGTAAGAGCTAGTGGCGACTAGTTAAGGTATGAGCTCATAACCTAGAGAAGTTTTAGGCGGCCCCATGAGATGAAAGTTAAAGTTAACAATGTCACATAAACTATACTTATGCCAATGTTATAATGTTTCCTAGTTATTCTATTGTTTGGTTTACCTTATGATGCATTCATATCATTAGTATATTTACGCTTAAGTTATAAAGGCGCATTATAAAATATGATGGACCTTGGATAAAATACCTCTTTGGAAACCAACTTAAAAGGAATTTATATGCATGCACACCTTTTAGAAATAAACCCAAGGTTCTGAGGATGTGACGATGACACCTAGGTAGGGATAACCCTCGAGAATCCTTTTAGAAAGATTCTCATTCCCTCTCTCTTTTCTTCCGTCATATCTTGAGATGGCGGCGTTTGTACTCTTAAATCGACACCCGGTGTGGGAGGCGCACCATGACCCGGCACTCGGGTCATATCATTTTGAGGGTCGCTGCCTTGTCGGAGTATTCATGTTCATGGGGCGACCCTTCGCGTGCCAGTCCCGAGCTACCGCTTCACCCATTGCTCCTTACCGTCATAGCAGGATTTTTGGAAGCGAGACCACGCGACGGCGGATCCTCCGTATGGAGCCCGAGACATCAGCGATGCGAGTACCGAGTATGTGCCGCGTCCCGGTGCTGGAGGCGGACCCATCCGAGGACCCGCCATCCCACATGTACGGTTGGAGCTCGGTCCTACTCCTCCACCGATGAGGGTGGGAGTGAGGAGGCGGTGGTCGGCCGAGGTTGGCTCGACGGCCATCTATGCGCCCGCGGTGGACATGCCCGATGATGCACTTTCGACCACTCCCGCCGAGATTCGCGGTGGATCGACTCGACCCGCATGACTCGGACCAGGAGTAGTCATAGGAGAGGTAGTAGTTAGTGCACACACACGCCACATAGTAGAGGACAAACCTTCTTTTGTATATGAGGTTGTCTCCTTTAGGTGCACATGGGTATGGGGGTAGTTTCTTTTGTATTTGCTTTTTATGATTTCCTTGTATTGCATTTCAGTTGTATTTCGCTTCATGATGTATCAAATAGTCCTGCCTCTTTGGGTAGGCACGTTATATATATATATATATCTATGATTCAGTTGATGCTTCCATGACATGATGTGTTTCTTATGCTTTGCTTATATGTTTCGCTATGTTGCCCCTTAAAGTTTAGCGCGTGGCTCTCACTTTGATTTTAAAAAGAAAAATTTTACCCGTATTTCCGCTAAGTATTTTCCAAAGGATGAGACCAAGAGGTAATATTCTAAAAATTAACCTAAGGACATACTAGTAGTCTTGGGTTAAGATTTAGGGTGTTACAAGTTGGGTTAAAGATTAGGGTGTTACAATTAACCTAAATATATTCTAGGAATATTAGTTTAAAATTAGGATGTTACATTATGGGACCATAAATAAATTTTAACTAAGGTAATGGTGTGGCCAATTTCATAACCACACACTTGTCAAGTGAGATGGCAAACTCACACTGCAAGTTTCATACAGTATAAGAAACTGCATTGATATTTTGCCAAATGGGTAACATACCATACACGAGAAAACAGATATCACCTGAAATTTAATTCTAGGTCTAAAACCATCATTCATAACCATTTCTAATCTTAATTCTATCTTTCCTTAGTCCTAGGCATCTCCTGATCCCAATTCTAAGGATTCGGTTGCCTCAATAGGCTCGAGGGGTTTGCAAGGTTACTATTCATAATTTTTTTATTAAGCCATGCATGTTTTTTACTAATTTTATCATATTTATGAAATTTTAATTAATAAAGTTCAAATAAAATTCTTGAATTAAATTTTGGGGTGTTACAATGTATCACCCTCTTAAGTACAACATCATCCTTAAGTCATGTCATTACACTTGGGAGTTGTTACTTATAATTTAGTAGGAATTACTTAAATATCTATACTAAATTTGATTGATTTCTGTAATAACTAGCTCACAATCTACAAAAGCATATAAAAGGGAAACAAAAGTATTCATTAAATATAGATCCAAATACAAGAAAAGTTCTTTTATGAGCTTCTATATACATCTGTCCCCTTATATATTTACCAAGATATATACATAACAAAATACAATTGATAAGGGACTTTAAGATGTTGAGCATTCGTAATAGCTGCAGTATTGTTCTTTTGATCAATTTGGAGACAACACAGGAACACAAAACATAGGAGGTGAGAATTTTGAAATTTCCAGTAGGGTATCCGCAAAATACATAAGAAAATCCATGTCATCATCATCGTTCCAGCCACTTTAGTTTATTAAGAAAAATGTAATCATGCAATACATATTAAAGATTCACTTTAAAGTTCTAAAATCGTTCTTTTGAAGTGAGTTTCTTTTAGTATTAAATCACTTAATACTCATATATGATCAAGTTCAATTCATAATAAATCATTTTAGACAAATAATTCAATATAGCATGAGTATGCATATGATAAATGCGGTGATTGTAATGCCTCGATTTTCTGTTAGAGTGAAAATGACCAAAATGCCCCTGAGATCATTTTCGGCCCGAAATTCGAGGATAGCCAATTCAGCAATACTCGAAGGGCAAACTCAATGTTGAAAGGGGATTAGTTGGCTTGTGTACCTTCCCAGGATCGAAAATCTCATTTTTTGAGTTTTCGGGTCAAAATGACCAAAATACCCCTGTGGTGTTTTGCCCATTTGCAAGTGCCGGATGAACCCGAAACTTCTCCAGATGGTTTTAAAAGGCATTTTTATGTATTCTGTGACTTCAGTTTTAGTCCCAGAGGCCCGGGTAAAATTAGTGCAAAAATACGATTTTACCCCTAGTTTGGTGTTTTCAAGCTTAATTGTGTGATTAAGCAAACTGCCGATTAAGCAAACCTAACCGATATTAGGCTCTAATTGAAGATTAATTAATTTCTATAATTAATCTTGAGTCAAAATAATTTATTAAAGTTGATTAGAACCTAAGAATGCTTAATTACAACTTGAAATCTTATTTTTAATTCAAGATTCCTAGTCAAGGAATCTTGAATAGTAAATTCTCTCTTCAATTCCTTAAATCATGGAATTATGTTTTCAATTGTTTATTCATAAATGAGTTTTAAATTCTCTAATGATGTATGAGCACTCTTAAATCTTGTCATAAAATCCTTAAACCTCATTCTTAGTTACCTAAACTTATGCTTAATGATTCCTAGCCTTGTACCTAAACTAATATACACTTAAACCTATCATTAACACACAATTACATGGAAGATTTTTCCTCCCTCCTTGCTGTCCAGGTCTAGCTGAAGCATCCTCCCCCATTTCCATCACATGCTCAAATTTTTGACACTCCAAGACCATGCTTCCACCTCACCATAAACCATACTTTGTCATACAAACACCATGCTTTCATCCATGCTTCATATGACCACTTCTAGAAGACTTTTTCTCTCATTTTTGTGGCTCAAATTCAGCCAGCCCTCTTTGCCTTCTAGAAGGATTATTTTAATTTCAAACAAGAAAATTACCATACTTGTAGCCATGCTTTGCATCATAACTTCCATACCTCAAACCATGCTTGAATGATAAGTTGTAAGAGATATTTTCTCTTCCTTTGCCTCCCAAACCACACGGCCAGCCCCTCCTCTCCATGAGACTTCATTTGTTCATTCCTTTATAAATACCTTGCTTAGAGGCACTTGGAAACACTTAGATCATTTGCAAAGTTTTAGTTTCCAAGCTTTCTTGAGTTCTTTTCTTTTCTCTCAAAGAGTTCTTAGAGTTCTTCTTGTTCATCTTCATCTTCTTCATCCTCTCTTCGTATCATCATCATCATAATCTCAAACCACCACCTCAAAACCTTAGATCACCTTCTAACCTCTCAAACACTTGACCTCAAAAACAACCTCACCCAAAACACATTTCCTCTCCTTTTTCCTTCACAAGGCCAAAGCTCATCATCATCCTTGGAGGAGTTCTCCTTCTTGTTTTCCTTTTCAAGTTCAAGTTTTCATCTTCACTCTAGGTAGGAGTGTTTTTCTAAACTTTGTTTTGCTTGAAAATGAGATCTTCTTCTAGTTTTCTCTTGGTTTCTTTTTGAACTTTTCTTTGTTTTCCTTTTTCTTGCATTCGGCCATGAGGCCTTGTTGTTTACATGATAGCTCAATGATGAGAGCTCCTAGATGATGGCCATGTGTTCATCTCCAAGGAATCTCTAGAGCTTGAGTTTTTATTTCCTTTAAGTTTTCATTTGCTCACCTAAATGATTTTAGTTCAAGAATCACCTTCACATTTCCTTGCCATTGATTTCGGTTTCCTTATTTCCTTTACCTTGAGGTTTCAGTTTTGGTTTCCTTTTCTTTGAGGTTTTATTTTCTTTTACAAGTTTGTTTCTTTTGAGCTTGATGATGATGTTCAAGAACCTCATAGTTCCTTGAGAACCTGGTTCAAAAACTCTAAAGCTCTCTTTGTGATGAGTTAAGTGTTGGGTTGTATTTCTAAAGTCTTGTAAGAGCTCTAGATAAGACTAAAATGAATATTGCATCCATGTTTATGTTTATGCCTTGCACATCATATTTATTTTTCCTTGTCATCACTAAACATTAAGAATAATAAATGAATTTGCATTATCATGTTTATATTTCAAGTCCTCACCTAAATATCAAAGATAATAATAAGTTGCATCTCATGTTTATTTTATGCTCTCACTTTATTTTCTAATGAAAGCTAAAACAAGTGCATGGGCATGTTTATCCTTATGTCATCACTTAAGAGGACCTAAAGCTCAAACACTTGCCCATTGTTGTCTCAAACAAAGGCTTGAAAAATATATGTTCTCAAGCTTGTGATTTCAGCCTTTGAAAGTTTTATTTGTTACGAGTATTAAAATCTATGTTTCATAATTTTTCTAAACTTATATGAGTTCAAGGAATGTCTAAAACAAATTTTTGTGATTTTAAAACCTCTTGAGCTTAATTTAGATTAGCTACTACCCTTGAGAATATTTTGATGATTTTAGATGATAAAAAAATTTATAAATGAGTTTTGAAAGTTTTTAAAGGGTTCCAAGAGAAACTAGTATTTTATGTGCTTTGAAAATCAAGTTTTATGCCTTTATATGGAGATTGGATTTCGGTTCTGCCTTGCCATTATATGACCACTGTTTGTGCTGTTTGATGATGATAACATGAGTATGTTTGTGTATAATTGATGCTAAAATTCATATGTGAAAGATTAGAGAAGTTAGTAACTAGAAAAGAATTAATTTGAGAGTTCTAGATCCCATAGTAATTGATTTTTCTGGATTCTGTCCAGCATGGTTTTGAAGTGATAATCATGGATTTAAATTAGTTTAAATGTGTAGGAGTGACTCATAATTGGATTAGGACTTGATCTGGATGCCTTAGGAGCAAACCGGACTTAGAAAGGGTCATTGTTGTGACTCCTAGGTACTCGTAAAGTTAGAATTTTAGATTTTGCATTCTTGAGGTTTAGAGATGTTTATGATCATAGTGTTGAGTGAATAATACTTAGATATGAGCCTATAGGTACCTGAGAGATTAAGTTGTGATGATTTATAACTTAGATTGTGAGTTAAAGACCTTAAGGGTCAATGCATAAGACACTAAGAAGTCTTGAATTCTATAATGATGATGAGATGTATATGATGTATGAGTTATGATGAGATGAATTGATTGAGACATGAGTTTATTCTAAGCATGAGGTCTGAATGAGAAACATGTTTGCGTTTTTAGCTTGTGGCATAAATGACCCTTTCTAAGTCCGGTTTGCTCCTAAGACATCAAGATCAAGTCCTAACCCATTTATGAGTCATTTCTACACATTTAAACTAATTTAAATCCATGATTAGCATTCCTAAACCTTGCTGGACAGAATCCAGAAAATTCAAACATTAAAAGATCTAGAACTCTCAAATTAATTCTTTTCTAGTTTCTAACTTCTCTTATCTTTCACATATGAGTCTTAACATTAATTATACTTAAACATAAGCATATTATCATCATTAACACAGCTCATACAGTGGCTAAACATGGCAAGGCAGAACCGAAACAAACATCTCCATTTAAAGGCATCAAACACAATTTCTAAAGCACATAAAATACTAGTTTCTCTTGGAACCTTTTTAAAATTTCCAAAAATCATTTATAAACATTTTTAACATCTAAAATCATAAAAATATTTAAGAGGGCAGTGACTAAATCAACTTTGTCTCAAGAGGTCCTAAATTCATAAAACTTGGTTCTACATATTCCTTATACTCATAAAAGCTTAGAAAATTTATGAAACATAGTTTTCAATACTTAGAAGCATTAAAACCCCCTTGGGGTCGAAACATGAACCAAGGGAAATAAATATTTTAGACCTTTGTTTGAGGCAACAATGGGCAAGTCTTTGAGCTCTAGGTTCATTTAAGTGATGACATAAAAGTAAACATGCTCATGCACTTATTTTAGCTTACATTAGAAAGTAAAGTGATAGCATAAAATAAACATGAGATGCAACCTATTATTATTATCTTTAATACTTAGTGAGAACTTGAAATATAAACATGATAATGCATAGCTTGAAATATAAATATGATAATGCAAGTTTCACTTATTATCTTGAATACTTAGTGATAGCAAGGAAAGTAAACATGATGTGCAAAGCATAAAATAAACATGATGCAAGGTTCATTTTATGGTTAGCTAGAGCTCATCCAAGACTTTAACAAAATAACAACCCAACATATATCTCATTACAAAGAGAGCTCTAGAGTTCTTGAACCAAGTTCTCAAAGGAACTATGAGGTTCTTGAACATCATCATCAAGCTCAAAATAAATAAACTTTCAAAACAAAACAAAGCCTCATAGATCAAACAACCAAAACCGAAATATTGAAGCAATGGAATAAAGAAACTGAAATCATAATAGCAAGAAAAGTAAAGGTATTCTTGAGTAAAAATCTTTTTTTTTTTGTGTTAGAAGATAAAGTTGAAACTCAAAGAAGGTAAAACTTCAAGCTCTAGAGTTTCCTTTGAGATGAACACATAGTCATCATCTAGGAGTCCTCATCATGAGCTATCATGTGCTCATCAAGGCCTCATGGCCGAAATCTCAAGGAAAGAATAACAAAGGAAGTTCAAAAAGAAAATCCAAGAGAAAGCTAGAAAGAACTCATTTTCAAGAAAACAAAGTTTAGAAAATACTCATACCTAGAGTGAAGTTAAAAAGCTTGAACTTTGAGAAAAGGAAACAAGATGATGAGCTCCTCCAAGGGCTTGATGGTTTTGGCCAAGGGGAGATAAGGAGGTTGGAGTTGTGTTTGAGATGAGGTTGTGTTTGAGGTGAGGTGTTTGAGGGATTTGATGGTGGTTCAAGGCTTGAGGATGGTGTTTGAGGGCTATGAGATGATGATAAGATGAAGAGATGAAGAGAGGATGAAGATGAAGAGCAAGAGGGAACTCTCTTGAAACTTAGAGAGAAAAGAAAAAGAACTCACAAATGCTTAAAGTGCTCAAACTTACCAAATGGACTAAAAGTGACACAAGTTCATCTAAGGCACCTATTTATAGGAAAACAAAACAATGAGGCTCACCAAGGGGAAGGCTTGGCCTTAGCATTGAGGGGGAAAAAGGGAGAGAAAAATATCTCTTACACAAGGTCATTCAAGCATGGTTTGAAGTATGGAAGCTATGATGCAAAGTATGGCTTGACGTGAGTGAATTTCCTATCAATTTTTTGATGAAATTAGGCTTCTAGAAACTTGACATGGTTGGAACTCTTCCAGCCACAAATAAATGGGAAAAATGGGTTGTTTTAATTATTTATTCATGTGGAAATTCAAGCTTGATTGAAAGTTATGACAAGGTATGGTATATGTGACTTGAGGTATGGCCTTGGAGTGTTGAAAAATTGAACATGTGATGCATATGGGAGGAGGGAGTGCACGGCCAGGTCTGGTACAGCAAGGGGGAGGTGAGGTTTGATCATCCAATTGGGTGTTAATGGTAGGTTTAATTGTGTATTAGCTTAGGTACAAGGTTAGGAATAATTAAGCTTAAGTTTAGGTAACTAAAAATGTGTTTTAAGGATTTTATGACAAGATTAGGAGTGCTCATACATCATTAGAGAATTAAAAACTCATTTATGAATAAACAATATATAACACAATTCCATGATTTAAGGAATTGGAAAGAGAAAATACTATTCAAGATTCCATGACTAGGAATCTTGAAATTAAAATATGATTTTAAGTTGTAATTAAGCACTTTTAGGTTCTAATCAACTTTAATAAATTATTTTGACTCAAGATTAATTAAGGAAATTAATTAACCTTCAATTAGAGCCTAATATTGCTTAGGTTTGCTTAATCACGCGGTTAAGCGTAAAAACAGGAAACTAAGGGCAAAACCGTAATTTTGCACTAATTTCGCCCGGGACCTCCGGGACCAAAACTAAAGTCATAGTCTACATAAAAACACCTTTAAAAACCATCTGGAGAAGTATCGGGTTCATCCGGCACTTGCAAATGGGTAAACACCGCAGGGGCGTTTTGGTCATTTTGACCCGAAAACTCGAAAAATGAGATTTTCGATCCCGGGAAGGTACACAAGTCATCCAATCCCCTTCCAACATTGAGTTTGCCCTTCGAGTACTGCCAAACCGGCTTTCCTCGAATTCTGGGCCGAAAATGACCTTAGGGGCATTTTGGTCATTTTCACTCTAACAGAAAAATCGGGGCGTTACACATACACTGGTTCGATGCCTCGAGACTTCTAGGGCTACGTGCCTCGGTCTCCTAGTTTGGAGGACGACCCTTCCAAGGACCCGCCGACGCATATGTATAGTGAGAGCTCTGCTCCTACACCTTAGTTCGTGCGAGGTGAGAGCGAGGAGACTATTACACAGCCGAGACTGGCTAGGCGAGCCGAGAGGCGCCCCTATCGAGGAGCTCACGCTCAGTCTTCATGTGTGCCCACTCCTGTCGGCTTGCATCCATGGATCGGTTACACTCCACCTTTCCCCGGGTTCCAGTAGCAGACGTCTGAGGGGAGGGTTAGTGCACACACTCTCACATAGATAGGATAAACCTTCTTTTGTTTTGAGGTTATCCGCTTTAGGTGCACTCGGGTAGTTGTGGTTTATCTATGCTTTCTTGTTTCTGTTGTGTTTTCATTTTCCTGTGTATTCCAAGTTCAGCCTGATTCTATAAAGGCGTGACAACCTATGTATCTTAACTATATTATTAATGAAATGTTTCCCCTGTTGTGATGATCGTTGTTCTATTGTTACTTGCTTTAGCCTTTGTATTCCTTATGATTGATATTTATGTCTCTCGTTTAGATAAGGATGTGGCTTTCACTTTGGTTTTATATTTCAAAAAAAAATTTACCCGTAATTTCTGCTAAGTATTTTAATAAAATGATGAGACTAAGAAGTAATAACCTAATGATTAACCTAATGTGTTCTAGAAAGTTGGGTTAAAAATTAGGGTGTTACAGTAATCTTTAGTGAAATTGTCTTTACATGTCCTTGATATGTGAAAGGAGATCTCATATAAATCTCTGTCATCTTTACATGCCCTTGACATATCGAAGGGGATCTTTGATTTTACTTTGCACATAATATAGAGGACTACTTAGGACAATTGCTACTTTAACTTGTTTTGGCCCTTGATCTATGGTGGCTTATTCCACTATTAGGTAATATACTACCTTTTAGTATTGAGCACATTCCTATATATGATCATTGGATTTACTTTCTCCAAATTTCACACAGATCCATTCCTAGCTGGGTTTACTTTCCCTGACTCAATTCAAGGGTAGTCATGTTTGCTTTCCATGACCTACTGGATTTACTTTCTTCAGCCCAAGAAAACATAATATCATTCTTTCTCATGTAGAGGCAATTATCAAAAGTATTCACAATTATATGCATAATATCATTTTCATGCTCACATAGTAGACATGATATCAATTCAATGGCATCTAATCTTCATTTCATCATAATATAATGTTATCTAGAAATTCCAGCGTTGAAGGAAATAATGAATAAATTACTAAACATAATCAAAATAGAGAAAAATAAATTTTTAGAGATAATTAAATATGTCCATGAGACCTTATAAAAATTTCAAAGAAAAATTAGGTCTCTATCTATATTAACAAAATCATATAAATTTGGAGGTTAGAAACCACCTAATTCCAACCAATAATTTGTATTCCAAATTTTATTACCATACCAAATGAATAAATTAAACTCTAAAAATTTAGGGTTGGACTTCAAGATGTTGACAACATCATGTAAAAATTTAAAGTCAAAATTTGATCATTTGATATAGTTCCAAAATTAGACAAATTCAATGCTTCAGAATTGGATTTTCAGACAAAAACCCTAACTAGCTCGATTTATGAATTTTTAAAAATAGCAAAAAGCTTCAAATTGACTCAAGAAAAATATAGGAAACACTTTAATAGGTTAGTTTCATCATATAAGAAATTTAGCTCAAAATCATGTTCAAACTATGTTAAAAAAATTATATAAAATGTGTAACACCCTAACATTTAACCCAACACTCCTAGGACGTATTATAGTTAATTATTAGTTATTACTCTTTTGTTTCATTCTTTAACTTCTTTTTATTAAAATACTTAGTGAAAAATAGGATTAATCTTTTTTTTGAAAACATAAAATAAAACATGAGCCGTGTGCTAACATAAGTCGAATCATAAAGCACAAACAGAGTAAACAGAGTAAGCAGGTCATACACACATATATCTTGAAAGATATCATTCTTGAACATGAAACACTATTACATTAGATAACATAGTTTACAAGACAACAGAAATGAAGTCATACCCATACATAATGGGCTGAGCTTTCAATACATAAAGTCAACAAAAGAAAGTACATGAAAGCAGTAAATACATGGAGATAGAAAGTACATGAAACATCGAAATCAAAAGCTAGTTGCAGCTCCCTCTTACTAGTCCTACAAGTGCTAAACTAAGATACCCCTAGCAAAAGATACGACAAAAAGGGGATCCTCGTGGTAGCTTGGGCACTCGAACAGGCTCTCCATCGAGATCTATTGGCAGCGCTGATCCTTCGATGATGGGGGTATATACCCAATGAATTGTGCAAGCTCCTTGGGTGTATGCAGACGAAACGGGGGACGGACATGGCCTCTGTGGCGTGGACGCATCTCCTAGTTGTCGAGCTAGCCTCTGCCTACGTCCATGGGTACCGTAGGAGCAGAACCCTCGGAGTAGATATGAGTGGAGGAGTCCTCGGATGGATCGGTCTCAGATCGCCTCGAGTGGGGAACATAGTCGGGGTAGTCAAGGACTACTAAAGTGGTCGGGCGAGCACAATGAGTCTGCTCATTGCGGGGGTGGGTTCACTCGAAGATCATATCATCGCCGTAGGGAGAAGTGGGAGTGAATCTGAAGTTGGAAATTGGGTATGCAAAAGGACATCCCATGTATGCAAAAATACGCACAACACATTGACCCTCGAAGTGATATGATCGGTGGATCATAGTGCACCTCCTAGATTGGAGTGTCAACAAAAATCACGAATGACACCATCGCCCTCTGAAGACGTAACAGAAAGAAAGAAAGATATAGGGAGTGAGAATCTTGATAAAGAATCTCAGCAGGGAAAAACCTCTTATCCTAGTGTCATCGTCTACGTCTCCAGGAACCTTGGGTTTATTAATAAAAGGTGAGTATGCATAAAGTTCATTATTAGGTTTTTCAAACGTATTTATCCAAGGTCTGCTCATTTTAGGATGAATCTTGATGTCATGAATGCAGCATATCATAGCAAGAATATATGGCAGAAAATTATGCAATTAAAAACATAAAGGAACATGCTCATGTACATAGTATCAAGAGGGATCAAAACTTTTATATGAATGCACTTTCTTTGCTTATGTGACATTACTTGCATAATTAGTTTCTCTTATGGGGCCACCCTAAAAAAATTCTCTCCTTGAGAGATCTCTAGGTTATGAGCTCATATCTAACTAGTCATCACTAGTTTTCAACTTATCCTCAGATAAGTATAAATATATCCCGACTCCCAGAGTGCGGGTTAGGGGGCTTAAGGATCACTTATCATAACCTTTAATAAGAGGAGTCTATAGGGTCATCTCCTCTTCGAAATGCATCTATTGGCATCTAGTGCACAGTGATATTGTCCGCTTCGGTAGGCTCGATGTCCATACCCCCCACGGTTTTGCTTTTTCCTTACTGTAGAAGGAGAAATACGTTTCGACATGCTATGCAAGAATGCAACATAAACACATGCTCTTAAATATCATCATGGCATTTCATTCAAATACTTCATGTTCATCAAATCATGCAAATCATCATAGCATGCCACAGTTTACACAATATACATATCTCAAACTCATATATTCTTATGCACACATCATCAGCACTTTTGCAAAGCAATAAACATGCTCCTACCCAGAATGCTGGAATAAGGGACCGGGCTCAGCTAATGCAGATGCTATGCTTAGCAAGTCATGTAAATAAACAATCATTCACTTGAAATACAAACTCTCATTGTCTCCCTTATCTTACAGTATATTATACTTTTGACCATTACGGGTCTTAAACATACGATCTGATTAACCTAATGCTTGATATAAGTCTTTTATGCACCTTAGGGATCACAACTAACAATTCTCACTAATTTTTATGCTTTTGATTAACTCCAAACAGCCTTGGGCAGCAAGGGCAGAATTTCAATATTTCAATTATGGGTGCCTAAAACTCACATATTTGACCCTTTCTAAGTTTCGGCTTTTCCTAAGACACTAAAACTAATTTCTAATACCTTTATGAACTAATTCTACACATCCAAACCATTCTAAAACAATTTTATCTCTAATTTTACTCATCCTAAAACAATAGCCATAATTTAGTTTCCAAGGGATCTAGAACTCACATTTTTCATCCTTTCCATTTACTAGATGTCCCTAACACTCACAAAATAATTTTTACTTCACTCAAACATAATTTTTACACATTCTAACATATTAAATCAGCGTCATGCAGTAGCCAAAATAACAAGGAAGTGGCTGAAACATATATCTCAAATAATCACATAAAATCACATTTCAAATGCACATAAGTTACTAGTTTCCCTTGGAATCATTTTAGAACCTCAAAACTCTTTCAGAAACAAATTTATTTCATTAAAATCATGAAAATATAATGCTAAGGTAGCAGCTATTTTAATTCACTCTTAAATGAGTTTTAAATCATAAAAATCATACTCAAAGTATTCTTTAAGCTTTTCTATGCTTAAGAAAATCTTAGAACAAGGTTTGTTGGCTTTTGTGACTAGATGAAACTTATGCTAAGCTCATCCTCATCACAAGGCTGAAAATAGCATTCATAGAATACTTCCATTTTCCAAACTTTACTTGAGATACAAAAGGGCAAGTTTTTGAGCTCTAGGATCTTTAGGTGATGACAAAAACTTAAACATGCTATGCACTTTATTTTATTCTCCATTATAAAAGTAAAGTGAGAGCTTTTAAAGTAAATATGAGATGCAAGTTCATTATTATCTTTGAGTTTAAATGATGAATTGAAATATAAACATGAAGTGCAAAGCTTGAAATTTAAACATGAGAATGCAAGTTCATTTCCTTATTCTTGAGATTTTAGTGATGACAAGGAAAAGTAAACATGATATGCAAAGCAAAAACTTAAACATGGATGCAAGTTCATTTTTAACTTTACTAGAGCTCATATAAGACTTTAAAGGAATATAAACCTCAACCCAACACATATCTTAGCAACACAAAGTGAGCTTTAGAGTTCTTTGTACCAAGGTTTCAAAGAAACCTTATGGTTTGAACATCATCATCAAGCTCAAGGAAATGGACTAAGAGAACAAAACAAATAACAATATCTCTTGAGAATCAAAATCTAAACAAGGAAAAAGGAAGAAGAAAAATCAAAAACTATTCAAAGGAAAAGAAAAGAAAACCGAAACCATGACAAAAGAAAAGGAAAGGAAAAACCAAAATATGTTAGAATCAAGACCAAGTTTCAAGCTTTAGAGGTTTCTCAAATGATAACCACAAGACCATTGTCTTGAAAACTCATCATCAAGCTAAAAGTTTTCCTTTCAAACCAAGCTTCATATCCACAAATAAAAAGAGAGGAAAAGCATTTAAACCAAGATAAACTAGAACTTTTTCATGTTAAAACATCATGTAAAAGATAAAGCTTTTGAAAAACAAAACCCCTACCAAGTGGTGTTTCTTGTTGGAAGGAAAAAAAGCTTGTTCTTCGCAAAGGAATGAGAAGAAAAACTCTTCTCCAAGGAATGATGATGATTCGGCCAAGAAGAAAAGAAAAGGAAGGAAGTGTTTTTGTGTGAGCTTTGTGTTTGAGGATGGAGGCTTAAGTGTTTGGATGATGATCTATGGTGGTTGTATGGTGGTTTGAGGTTGCAAGAGGGCGGTCTTTGAAAAGGATGAAGAAGATGAGAGAAAAAGAGCTCTAGAGTTCTTTGAGGAAAGAAAGCAAACTTAGAGAAATTTCTTAAGACACAAACTTGAAAATGAGCAAATGGAACCAAGTTCTCTTAAGATAGGTATTTATAGACAATTGAAACATGAAGGAGTGAATTGGAAGGGGAGTGGTTGTGTGCTCATCAAGGGAATGGGGAGGAAAATATCTCTTCAAAATGGTCATTCAAGAGTATGGTTGGAGGTATGGCTAGGCATGGCTCAAGGTATGGCTCAAGCATGGTGCAAGCATAGTTCTTTGAGTGTGATGCAAACCAACATGTGAAGAATATGGGGGAGGAGGTTTTGGCCATGTGCAGCCAAGGGGAGGAGAGAATGTTTCATCTAATTGTAGTTTAGTTATGTGTTTAGGTGTATCATTGATTAAGCTTTTTATTAGAAATTTGTAAGTGTTTAGGTAAAGTGATGGGTAATTAAGGATGTTGAGACATGATTAGGAGTGGTCTTGCTTCATTAGTGAAATCAAAACTCATTTTATGATATGATCATGCACAAACATAATTCCTTAATTTAAGGAATTGGAGAGAGAAAGCACTATTCAAGATTCCATGACATGAAATCTTGATTTTTTAAAAAGATTAAGGTGTATCTAAGCAATCTTAGGTTCCGATTAACCTTAATAAGTTATTTTGACTCTAGATTAATTATCAAAATTAATTAATCTTTGATTAGAGCCTAATATTGCCTAGGTTTTCTTAATCACGTCATTAGGCCCGTAAAACAATATTTCAGGGACAAAACGGTAATTTTGCACAAACTCTGCATGGGACCACCCGGACCAAAACAAATATCATCAAACATATATAATTAACATTCCGAACCCTCGGGAGAGATTCCGGGCTCAAACGACACTAATACCCACGTAGAACGCTATAGGGGTATTTTGGTCATTTTGAGTCGAAAGTTTGGAAAACGAGATTTTCATCTCTGTTATCAATCATAACATATATAATCCCCTTCAAACATTGAGTTGATCCTCCGAGGACTGCCGGATTGGCCATCCTCGAATTTCTGGGTAAAAATGACCTTAGGGGCATTTTGGTCATTTATACTCAAACAGAACTAGGGGGTGTTACAAAATGCCCTGTTTACTTAAATTTGAGATTTTCAGCACACAACTCAAAAATTGTTTTAATAGAAAATATTTTCTAACAATATCAAGTTACCCTACCCATTCAAACATATCAATAGCTATGTCTAAAAATTAAAAAAACAACTAAAAGTCTCAAGCTTAAACATATCATAAATTTCTAGAATCAGTTTTGAGGAAAGAGAGGCTGAAAAGAATCTTACTTGTTGCTAGAAGATCTTTGCACTGGTCTTGGTTCTTCTAAGTGCTTTTTTACCCACTGTTTGATCCAAGACCAACCAAGCACTCCCCTTGGTGGTAAAACAACAGCTACTAGGTGGTGAACTGAGATGAGGATTCTCTTTTGGTTGTTGATTTAGGGATTACAAGAGGCAAGTGATAGTTGTAACACCCTAAAAAAAATTATTCAAAAATTAATTTGAGCTTTTCTGGCCATAATTTCAAAAATTTGATGAATGTAGAAATGATCAGGACAATCCAACGAATCTGTAAAAAAAAAAGAAAAAAATATGAATAGTGACTTGCGGGTCCCGCAGACCCGTCGGAACAGCCGAAACCCTAGAATTCGGGCCCGGAGATGCTCGAAATTGAGAAATTATAGGATTAAGATTAGAAATGGGTAGGAATAAACATTTTATATCTAGAATTAATTTTCAGGCAATGTTTGATTACTCGGGTACATTGTTTTACCCGTTCGGTAAAATTTCGGTGTGCAGTTTTTACACCGAAAAATGCTACTTGTTCACCAAGTTATGCACAACCAATTATCTTAAGCCAATTGAATGGCCAAGATTCATCCCTTGACTTCCAAAACTAATCCTAGCCATCCATTTATTTTTCTTTTCTTTAAATAATTATATATTTACATTATATACTATCTAAATTATAATTACATGATAAATACAAAACAAAAGCTTCCTTATCACTCCATTTGCTTCCATTCTCGGCCATGAACTAGAAATCTATAGTTCCATGGTGTTTTTCCACAAAAATTAACTTCAAATGCCTAAAACCTTAGTTTTAAATCACCAAAACACCAAACTCTCTTCACTAAACTTATTCCACTCATCAAGATCTTCTAATCTAACTGATTAGAATTTGAATCCATCAACTTTTCCTACTTTGAGAGCTCATTATCAGCTGTGTAAGGAAGGGTTTGGTGTGGGTTTGAAGGCTTAGAAGTAAAGGGAATCATCCTTGGAGCCAAGATCACTAAAGCCACCAAGTAGGGCTTGTTTCATCCTATTTTCTTTCTGATTTTGCTTTGGAATATTATGATTGAAAAATTCCGAAATTCTGAGTTTTATTGGTTGATATTATGTTGATATTGATGTATTAATTTTGGTGGAGTGTTTGGATGTTGTGAAAAATGATTTTTGTCAAAAGAGAATTTGACAGATGCTGCTGGATTTTTGGATTTCAACAGGACAGAATTTGTTCACGAATTTTCTGGCTCATTTCTAGTCATTTTTGTTAGCTATAAAAATTATATGTTGAAGCTAACATCATAAGGAAACTCTGATAATTTTCGTGGTTCATGATAAGGAACTTTACTACCTGAGAAAAATCATAAACTGAGAGTCTAACTATGCTGCCTGAAATCTTGGTACTGAAGCTGTAAATTTGTATAATTTTGTGACCATCGCAAATGATGGAATTATCCTTTAAAATTTTACAGGGAGTTAATAACATATTGAAGTACAACTGTGATTTTTATTTTGAAGTAGTTCAATCATTTGCTTGGTCTAAAAATTATGAGAACCCTATTCTGAGCTGTGAAAAAGTGGACCACTAAAATTGTATAATTTATTTAACATGGTTAGAGAACTCTGATTGCTATGAAAATTTTACAGGGTCTCTTAGACACATTGAGATGTCATGAGAAATTTTTGTGATCCTTGAATTGGCCGTTTGATTGAGAAATTAATTGTTGTTACTGGAATGAGAAATCTGTCCATATGCTGGAAATGAGCTAAATTCTTGATTTGGAAGTAAAATGTCCTTTGATGCCACTATGATGAACTTAGATGCATGCTACGTACTTTAAAGCTTGGTTTATGAGGAATGAATGAGAATCACATGTTATTGATTATTTATATGATTATAAATGCATGCATTGGTAAAGAGAAATGTGATAAATGAATGCTATATATATATATATATATATATATATATATATGTTTGAAGCATTATGAAACTCAAAAATTTATGCTACTGTATGCCTGTATATGTGAGCTTGAGGATGATAAATATGCTATGTAAAGAAGGAAAAGTCCCCTTTAGCGTGTAAAGGGCACGAGAAAGTCCCCTTTAGAGTGTAAAGGGCACGGAAAAGTTCCCTTTAATGTGTAAAGGGCACAAGCAAGCCCCCTTTAGTGGGTAAATGGCACGGAAAAGTCCCCTTGTTTAGGTCAAGGGCACGGAAATACAGGGATAATATTTCTAAGATTCTTTCTGATGTACTGAGAGTACATAAAGTTGTAAATAAAGCACTATAATGTTAAGTAGTAGGCTATGTGTATATCAAGTGATTGAATAATAAAAGCGACCCACTTCGGAAGTATGATTTAGAACTTTAAAAACAAACCATTGATCTAGGTTGTATGCTCACAATTTCTTAATAAACCGAAGTGGTTGGGACGATGATGATGACATTAATTTTCAGTGCATGTTTTGGGGAATGCCCTACTGAGAATTGTGTAATTCTCACCCCTACTTGTTTGTGTTCCCGTGTCGTTTCCAGGGTGATCCAGAGTACAAGGAGGCTGCTGTATGAAAGGAATCAACTTTGTAGTAGAGTAGTAGTGGATATTTTAACTCCGTGTATGTAGTTGTAATCATATATATGTAAACATAACAAAGATTGTATATGTATGTAAGCTCGTATCCGAGCTTCCTTTTGTACTTGACGTTATATTAAATGAATGGTTTGTATTTTTACTATATATTTTAATCGAATTACGCTAATTATTACACGAACCCCTCGAGCTTGCTATAGATAATTAAGAAAGGTCTGCTAATTAGTAAGTAACAACTCTCAAGTACGATTTTATGACTTAAGGATGAGGTTGTTCTTGGGAAGGTGTTACAATAGTTCATGATTTGATTATAGATTCTTGGTGGTGTAACTTGAAGTGTCAAGCTAGGTTAGAGTATTCTGATGAAGAAAAGAAGTGGAGAATGCTATATGGAGTGTGCTAGCCAAAATTCATAGGAGAGAAGAATGAAAAATGTGGATTTTGTATCATTATGTAAAGATGTATTGTAATTATTTTCTACTACATTTCGTTATAATAAAGATTATAATTTTATGGGGTTATTATTTAGTCCTAGCCAAGATAATGGTGCGGCTAATCCCTAGGCATACACTTATCTTGTAACACTCTAATATTTAACCCAATATGCCTAGGATGCATTTTAAGTTAATTATTAGTTATTACTCTTTTGTTTCAGTTCTTAACTTTACATTTTTAAAATACTTAGCAAAATATGGGTAAATTTTTTTTTTTGAATTTAAAATAAAATGTGAGCTGCACATACTAAGGTAATTTACATCATCTATCCTGCATACAAATGGGAAGGGGATAAAACATGTCATAGTCATACACAAAATACAAATATTACAACACCATACACATAATTAAATCATCGTAGACTCATATAGTACTAATATCATCATTCCACCTCACACACTAAAATATCCATACATAATAAGTAGAATTACACCCACCAATAAAGGTTGGGGTACTACAGTCATCCATAGTCAATATGAAAGGAACATAAGGAAAAACTAAATACATACTAGCCAAAACCCCTTCTCCCTTACTAGTCCTACTGGGTGCGCTTAAGTATATAACCTCTAAATCAAAAGCAAAAGAAGGCTATCCTATACATGATACTTGCACAAGCACTCCGAGGTCTACCGTAGACTCCTACTGGTGATGCTATTGATAGGTGTAACGCCCCGATTTTTTCTACTAGAGTGAAAATGACCAAAATGCCTTGAGGTCATTTTCAGCTCGGAATTTGAGGAAAGCCGACCTGGTAGTACTCGAAGCGCAAAATCAATGTTGGAAGGGGATTAGATCACTCGTGTACCTTTTCGGGATTGAAAATCTCATTTTTCGAGTTTTCGGGTCAAAATGACCAAAACACCCATGCGGTGTTTTACCCGTTTGCAAGTGCCGGATGAACCCGAAACTTCTCCAGATGGTTTTAAAAGGCGTTTTTATGTATTCTGTGACTTTAGTTTTGGTCCCGAACGTCCCGGGCGAAATTAGTGCAAAATTACGATTTTGCCCCTAGTTTCGTGTTTTACACTTAATCGTGTGATTAAGCAAACTTAAGCAATATTAGGCTCTAATCAAAGGTTAATTAATTTCCTTAATTAATCTTGATTCAAAATAATTTATTAAAGTTGATTAAAACCTAAAAGTGCTTAATTACAACTTGAAATCCTATTTTAAATTTAAGACTCTTAGTCATAGAATCTTGAATAGTGTTTTCTCTCTCCAATTCCTTAAATCATGGCATTGTGTTTCCAATTGTTTACTCATAAAAATGAATTTAAATCTCCTAATGATGTATGAGTACTCCTAATCTTGTCATAGAATCCTTAAACCTCATTCTTAGTCACCTAAACTAAAGCTTAATTATTCCTAACCTTGTACCTAAGCTAATACACATTTAAACCTATCATTAACACCCAATTACATGAAAGATTTTCTTCCTTCTCTGCTGCCCCTGGTTTGGCCGAACCTCCATGCCCTCCATATGCATCACATGTTCAAATTTTCAACACTGCAAAGCCATACCTCAAGTCATATACACCATGCCTTGTCATATTTTCAATCAAGCTTGATTTTCCAAATGAATAACTAAATGAAATAAACCATTTTTTCCCATTTATTTATGGCTGAAAAACTTCCAGGCATGCTTAGTTTCTAGAAGGATTATTTCATTCAAAATTGATAGGAAATTCACTCAAATCAAGCCATGCCTTGTATCATAACTTGCATACTTCAACCCATGCTTGAATGACAATGTGTAAGAGATATTTTCTCTTTCTTTTCCCTCCAAAAGCTACGGCCACCCCTCCTTCCCTTTGAGCTCTCATTTGTTTTCATTTTCTATAAATACCTTGCTTACTTGAGCTTGCAAACACTTTAGTTCATTTGCTAAGTTTCAAGTTTCCTAGCTTTCTCTAAGTTCTTTCATTTTCTCTCTAAGTTTCAAGAGAGTTCTCTCTTGTTCTTCATCTTCATCTTCATCCTCTCTTCATCTCATCATCATCTCATAACCTTCAAACACCATCCGAAATCCTTGAATCACCTCCTAACCTCTCAAACACCTCACCTCAAACACAACCTCACTTGAAACACAACTCCAACCTCTTCACATCCCCTTGGCCGAATCACTACCCACACTCAAGGAGGAGTTCTTCATCTTGTTTCCTTTTCAAAGATAAAATATTTTAACTTCACTCTAGGTAGGAGTGTTTTCTAAACTTTGTTTTCTTGAAATGAGTTTTTCTCTAGCTTTCTCTTGGACTTTCTCTTTGAAACTTTCTTTGTTTTTCTTTCCTTGATGTTTTGACCCCTTGACCTTGGTAAGCACATGATAGCTCAATGATGAGACCTCCTAGATGATGACTATGTGTTCATCTCAAAGGAACCTCTAGAACTTGAGTTTTTATTTTCTCTAAGTTTCATCTTGATTTACTAACTTAAAATGATTTTAGCTCAAAAACACCTTTACTATCCTTGCTATTTTTGGTTTCGGTTCTTTTTGCTTCCTTTCCTTTAATATTTCGGTTTTGGTTTCTTGATCTTTGAAGTTTTGTTTTGTTTTGAAAGTTTATTTACTTTGAGCTTAATGATGACGTTCAAGAACCTCATAGTTCCTTTGAGAACTTGGTTAAAGAACTCTAAAGCTCTCTTTGCAATGAGATGAGTGTTGGGTTGTTAATCTCTAAAGTCTTGTAAGAGCTCTAGATAATCTTAAAATGAACTTTGCATCGATGTTTACTTTTATGCTTTGCACATTATATTTACTTTCCTTACTATCACTAAGTATCAAGATAATGAATGAACTTGCATTATCATATTTATATTTCAAGCTATGCATTATCATGTTTATGTTTCAAGTTCTCACTTAATATCAAGATAATAATGAGTTGCATCTCATGTTTATTTTATGCTATCACTTTACTTTCTAATGGAACCTAAAATAAGTGCATGAGCATGTTTATTTTTATGTCATCACTAAAATGAACCTAGAGCTCAAAGATTTGCCCATTGTTATCTCAAACGAAGGCTTGAAAATATTTATTTCTTTGGCTTGAGCATTCAGCCTCTAAGGGTTTGTTTGTTTACAAGTATTGAAAACTATGTTTCATAATTTTTTTAAGCTTTTATGAGTTTAAGGAATGCATAGAACTATGTTTTATGAATTTAGGACCTCTTGAGACAAGTTTGATTTAGCTACTGCCCTCTTAAATATTTTTATGATTTTAGATGATAAAAATGTTTATAAATGAGTTTTGAAAGTTTTAAAAAGGTTCCAAGAGAAACTAGTATTTTATGTGCTTTAGAAATTATGTTTGATGCCTTTAAATGGAGATGCATGTTTCGGTTCTGCCTTGCTATGTTTAGCCACTGTATGTGCTGTGTTAATGATGATGATATGCTTATGGTTGAGTACAATTAATGTTAAAACTCACAGGTGAAAGATAAGAAAAGTTAGCAACTAGAAAAGAATTGATTTGAGAGTTCTAGATCCCTTAATGTTTGAATTTTCTGGATTCTGTCCAGCAAGGTTTAGAAATGGTAATCGTAGATTTAAATTAGTTTAAATGTGTAGGAATGACTCATAAATGGTTTAGGACTTGATCGTGATGCCTTAGGAGCAAACTGGACTTAGAAAGGGTCATTGTTGTGACTCCTAGGTACCCGTAAAGTTGGAATTATAAATTCTGCATCCTTGAGGTTTAGAGATGTTCTTGATCATAGTGTGAGATGAGAAATACTTAGTTATAACTTTATAGGTATCCGAGAGACTAGGCTTTGATGATTCGTAACTTAGAATGTGAGTTAAGGACCTTAAGGGTCAATGCATAAGACAGTAAGAAATATGTTAATGCTATGATGCTTAATTTATGCAATGATATGTTGAGATGTTTATGATGCATAAGGAATGGATTAGTTTTGATATGAGTTTATCATAGCATGAGATTTCATGAGAACATGTTGTGTGATTTGGCTTGTGGCAGTTTGAAGGAAATTTGGTTTAACAATGTTATCTTTGCCAATTTCAAATCAAACCTAAAAGGGTTAAAGAAATGTTTAAGACTACCATATGAGTTGAAAACCCTGGGTGACACCGGTTCGGCTGAGCACCCCCAAGAGATTTGTATGTGACAAAGCACTGAGACGCGCTTTCCTGGGTGACACCGGTTCGGCCAAGCACCCCCAGGGGAGACAAATCCGTGAGGGTATGAATAGATGCAGCCTACCAAAGGGGACAAATTACTGTGGCTTAATGCCCGCAAAGCGTTTCAAAGAGGGTATATCCTAAGAGAGGTGATCCTTGCCCTCTACCCGTACTTGCGAGTCGGGATTATTTTATTATGTTTCACTTATTCAGATAATAAGCAAGAGCTAGTGACGACTAGCTGAGGTATGAGATCATAACCTAGTTATTTTAGGGTGGCCTTATTATGCTAAAGTACCATGATTGATGTCACGAAGTTGAGGAATGATCCATTTGAAAGTTATATGCCCTTATGCCACATGGTTTATGTTATATGCTTTGATGTGTTGTTGTATATGCTCAAGTATTGACATGCACCCATGATATAACATGTTGCATTCCACAACATCTAGATGCATGCTAAAAGGAATGGACCTTGGAAAATTAGTTTTATAAACCCTAAATTGAATCTTATATGCATGCTCACTACTTTATAAATAAACCCAAGGTTCCTGAGGATGTGGACGATGTAACCCTAGGATAGGAGATTGCTACTGAGATTCTTTAGCAAGAATTCTTACTCCTCTCTCTTCTTTCTTCCGTCACTTCTTCAGAGAGCGATGGCGACGTTCATGGTCTTCATTGATACACCCACTTCTGAGGTTCACTATGACCCAGACCACGAGTCATGTCATTTTGAGGGGCAGTGTACCGTGCGAGTTTTCATATTCATTGGACGCCCCTTTGCACACCCTGTACAGAGCTACCATTTCTCCCCAATGTCACCCTACGACGATGCGATGGTTTTCGAGTGAGCCCGGATGCAACACGAGAGGATTTTGCAGACGTATACTAGTGGTTCGATGCCTCGAGACTTCGAGGGCTATGTGCCTCAATCCCCGAGTTCGGAGGACAACCCATCCGAGGACCCACCGACGCACATGTATAGCGAGAGTTCTGCTCCTACACCTCAGTTCACGGAAGGCGTGAGCGAGGTGGCGGTTACACAGCCGAGGCTGGCTAGGTGAGCCGAGAGGCGCCCCTATCGAGGAGCTCACGCTCAGTCCTCACGCGTTCCCACTCCTACCGCCCTGCGTCCATGGATTGGTTACACTCCACCGTTTCCCAGATTCTAGTAGTTGACGTCGTAGGGGAGGCTTAGTGCACACACCCACATGTAGAGTGGATAAACCTTCTTTTGGTGTGAAGTTATCCATCATAGGTGCACTCGGGTAGATATGGTTTATTTGTGTTTATTTGTCTTCTGTTGTATTCTGTTTCCACTGTATTACAAGCTCTGCCCGTCCCTACGAGGGTATGACTACTTATGTACTCTAATTAAGTTATTAATGAAATGTTTCCTTTGTTATCATGATTGTGGTTCTTTGGTTATGTACTCTACCTTATGATTTCTAATGGCTGTTACGCGTGTTTTATATTTCTGTCTTACATTAGACTAAGAACGCGGCTCTCACTTTGTTTTATGTTTTCAAAAAAAGAATTTACCCGTAATTTCCACTAAGTATTTTATGAAATGATGAGACTAAGAAGTAATAACCTAATATTTAACCTAATATGTTCTAGAGAGTCGGGTTAAAAATTAGGGTGTTACAATAGGGAGCGATATAGCCAAGCGCTCCAGTGATGTTGGTGAGAGTAGGCTCGGGATGGACGTGTGCTCCATGACATGGTCGAGTAGCTCCCCTGAATCCTCTCAAGGGCTGAGTCACAGTAGCCTCATCCTCAGTACCACCCCCAATCTCCATGGCGACTGTAGGTGCAAACCCACCCGAGGAATGCTGGGATGGGGAATCCTCAAATGGGTCTATCGATCTGGTGAGGGGTTGATCGGGAAATATAAACATGATAATCACGAACAGCTGAGGCAGCAGGACGAGTATGGCAGATTTGCTCCCTACGTGGACAAGCACACTCAAAAATTAGATCATCAATGAATGGAGTAACGATGGAGAACCAATAGCTAGTGACCGGGTATGTGAAGGCACACTCCAAAAACAGGAACAAATGAACGGTACATCGACCCACAAAATGGTATGTCTGGTGAGCGGTGTCAAAATGCATATCCCAAGTGGGAGAGTCAATGTAGATGACAAAGGTTACCATCAGCCTCTAAAGACAGGATGCAAAGAAAGAAAGAGGGAATGAGAAACTTATAAAAGAATCTCAGTAGGGCTTTCACCTTCTAACATGTGTCATCATCTGCGTCCTTAGGAACCTTGGGTTTCATTATGAAAATGGTGAGCATGTATAAAATTCATTTATTAAGTTTCAAATACCATTATCCAAGGTCCGTGTCATTTAGCATGAATCTTAATATCATGGATGCATCATACCATATCATAAATGCATGTCTATGCCACATGCAACATATCACAAGAATTATACTAAATGAGCATAGCATAAAGAAACATAATCATTCCACATGATCATTCATTTTTTATTCTTTTAGGTGATTTAAATTCATTATTCTTTCCTCTATGGGGGCCACCCTAATAGTCTCCCTTTTTAAGAGTTCTAGGTTATGAGCTCATACCTAAACTAGTCGTCATTAGTCTACATTTATCCTGTGATAAGCAAATTCTCGACTGCATAGGAACACCTTTCATAACTATTAATTCCTGGAGTCTAAAGGGTCTTTACTGGATCCCCTTTCCTAACCATTAATTTTTGGAGTCTAGAGGATCATTTCCATGTGTCTTATGTCACCTTTAATCTTAACATGTTAATTAGAGAGGCATACATGGGCATATAATTATAGATATCATCAAAACTTATTATTTAACATTTCATGCTTACAATCTTCATAATTGTTCTAAGTTTACTTATTCAACGAAAATCCGGCAGCATAATGGCTGGAAACAAAATTTACCCAAATCTGTTTTAGATAACATGCATCTCTTTTAGATATCCATAAGGGCACATCATCATCATCTTATTGAAAAGCAAACATGCTCCTACCTAGTATATTGGAATCAAGGATTGGGCTCAGTTAATGCATATGCTATGCTCAACAGAATATATATACAATGTACTAAAGATCATCATAGATACCATTCGCATTATTATCCTTAAGTTGTTGGTAATTACACTTTTAGCCCTAAAGGGGTCAAAACTGCAAATCGATTTAACCTAGTACTCGTAATTGTTCTTGTAGGCATATAAGATACCACTATTAATAGAAATTTTTACACTTATAATAATCATTAAATAGAATTTTGTTTTCAGAATTATTCATTTCAAGCCAGTAGCTCAAAAGTTTAATTGCTAGAGACCTTAAAAATCACATTTTTGATCCTTTCTAATTACTAGTATTTCCTATAATACTAGAAATAATTTTTACCACGATTAATATAAATTTTTACACATTTAAACACTTCCAAACTGCATCATACATAATTATTAATGCCCATATAGTAGCTAAAATTTTAATTTCTAGAAGCATTAAAAATCACATTTTTAATCATTTCTAGTTACTAGTTTTTCTTAAGATGTTAGAAATAGTTTTTACATCAATTAATAATGATTTTTACACATTTAAACACTTCCAAACAGCACTTTACAGAATTTATAATACCAAGACAATAACTAAAATTATAACTTCATTAATAAGGTTTTGTTTATAAAAATCACACCTTTTGAGTCTCCAATACTTTCAAAAAATTCCTTACATAAATAAGGCACAAGGTTTGAACCTTAAAAACAAAATAAATCCACTACAAGTCCAACTCCATGGCATGGCCAAATATATGCATAAAGATACAGCCACGATTGAAAATTTTATTTAAGATCTAAGGGCAAGTCTTGAGCTTTAGAGATTTAGGTGATGAATTGAATCATAAACATGCTATGCAAGCCCATTTTTATCTTCAAGATTTAAGGTGATGTCTTGAAAATAAATATGCTATGCAAGTTAATTTTTATTCTTCAAGATTTAAGGTGGTGACTTGAAAATAAACATGTTATGCAGGTCCATTTTTATTTTCAAGATTTAAGGTGATGGCTCAAAAATAAACATGAATGCAAGTCCATTTTTATCTTCATGTTTTAAAGTGATGGCTTGAAAGTAAACATGAGTGCAAGTCCATTTTACATCTTACTAAACTCAAAGCTCAAGACTTTACAAGATGGAACTCTTGTCCCTAATCAATCTTAAACACAATGAGCTTCAGAGTCCTAAATCATCATGATTCCAAGAACCTCATTTCCTCGGACTCACCATCAAAAGAAAGTCATCAAAGAAACCAACAAGCATTTTATTTCTTATGTTCTGTTGGAACCAAAACCAAATCTTAAGCTCTAGAGGTCCAATACATGATGGTTTCACAACCACCATTAAGAAACATCATCATCAAGCTTTGGTCATGAACAAAAAGCAAAAGGTAACCAAGGAAAAACCAACAAATATTTCATTTCTCATATTCTTTGAAACCGAAAAAAAGGAACCAAACTCTATGCTGTAGAGGTCATACACATGGTGGTATCAAAACCTTAATTAAGATCTCTCATCATCAAGCCATGGTCTCAACCTCCATTAACAACCAAAACCAAAAATGGAAGAAACACAAAAGGAGTCCAAAATATGAAAAGAAAAAGAAAGAAAAAGAAAGATAAAACCAAAATGAAAAGAAAGAAAAAGAGCATGAACTTAGCTATTCATTCATTATCAAAAACCAAAAAGGAAGGAAAAGGAAAAGGAAAAGAGGAGAACTTGTCCATTTAACCAACAACAAAATTGAAAATGAAACAAAGAAGAAGAGATGGAAATCAAAGCAAAATCCCTACCAAAGTTGTTTTCTTGTTGGAAAAGAGAAAGCTTGATCTTGTGTATTGAAATGAGAAGAAAAAATCTTCTCTTAGAGTCAAATAAGGTTTTGGCCAAGGCAAGATAAAATGGGTGGAAAGTTTTTCTTGAGTTCTTGTGTGTTCAGATAGAAAGGTTTTGTATCTTGAAGGTGATTTATGGTGGTTTGAGGTTGAGAGGAGGTTGATGGTTGAGGCTTCTTGAAGATGGAGGAGGAGAAAAGAGAGCTTGAGTTGAGAGGATTGGAAGAGTATTTTTTTGACACAAAAGCTTGGCAAAAAAAGTGAGTGTTGAAATAAGAGTGTTTGTGTATTGAAAAAATAAATAAATATGAGGGTGTATGGGGGAGGGACAGTCGCAGCCTCTTGGCTATTTTGGGGGGAGAATTTTTTTCATTTCATTTAGGTTAGGATGTGTATTATAGGTAGATTTGATTAGGCAAAGGTTTAGTGATTGATAATTAAGTGTTAGAAGCTGTAATGTGGTGATTAAGGTTTTTCAAGAATAGATTAAAGAGTAGTCTTACACCTTTAGTTCAAGTAAACATGATTAAATTTGAAATTCAACAGCCAACAAGGTTCCTAATTTTAGGGAATAAGAGAGAGAAAAGAATATTTACCTTTTTGACTTTCTTTGTGTCTTATGAATCCTTTGATTAAGAATAGATTTTGACTTTCCCTAAGCAATCTTAGGTCTTAATTATCCTCGAACAATTAATTATCTTGACTCAAGATTAATAATTAAAATTTAATTATCTTTGATTAAAGCCTAATATTATCTATATTTCCTTAATTACTTAATTAAGCTCATTTTGCACTCACTAGGGATACGATGGTAATTTTACACCAAAACTCCCCGGGACCACCCAAACCTTTCCAGACGTTGTTCATCCCTTATAATTGACATTTCTAACCTTCGAGTAATGACCGGGTTCAGTCGGCACCTAATCCCACGTTAAATCTCTGTAGGAGTATTTTGGTCATTTTGTACATGGGGAAGACCAGAGTTGAGATTTTCACTTCTATCATTATCTCTAACACATTTAATCCTTTTCAAATATTAAATTAACCTCTTAAGGATAGTCTGGGTCGGCCGTCCTCGAATTTCGGGCAAAATTGGCCTCAGGGCATTTTGGTTATTTGCGCACGGGAAAAATTGCGTATCGTGATTTTTGCACAGATTGCTATCTAATCCTCACATAACCTTATTCTAATATTAAGATGTCCCCCTTCGGGGTGGTCGGCATCAGCCATCCTCGATTCTCATACAAAATGACCTAAGGATATTTTGGTCATTTTTGCTAAATAGGAAAAATATGGGCGTTACATATCTAGTTAGGTGGCAAGCCTGCATTGCAAGTTTCATACAGTGTAAGAAACTGCACATCAATATTTTACCAAATGAGTAAAATTTCGTACCCGGGTAATCAGATATTGCCTAAAATTTAATTCCGGGGGTATATTTTGTAACACCCTAATATTTAACCCAACACGCCTAGGACGTATTAAAGTTAATTATTAGTTATTACTCTTTTATTTCATTCTTTAAAAATACTTAGCGAAAACATAAAACATAAAATGGGTAAAAAAAATTTTGAAACATAAAATAAAACGTGAGCCGCGCATACTAACATAAAGTAAATATCAATCCACATTATAAAAGGATAAATACGTCATTCATAAACATGAGATACATATATTAAACATCATAACATGGTTCACATATAGTAATGCACTAGGAAATATGAAATAAGCAGAGTCACACCCAAACAAAGTGGGCTAAGCTTTCATTACATAAATAAACAGTGGAAGGAAATACACGAAAGCATCTCTGGTCATCGTTGGACGCATCTCTGGTCGTCTGGCTAGCCTAGGCTGGGTCACCGTGTCCTCACTGCCTTGACCCATGTCCATGGGTGCCGTGTAACATCCCCTGCTGCTTTATGGATTGACGACTATCCCCACAAACCAACACGGGTCTTTTCAGCATGCTTTGTCCTCACTCGCACGCTTCCTAGGAAAACTTCCCAGGAGGTCACCCATCCCAAAATTACCCCAGGTCAAGCACGCTTAACTATGGAGTTCTTTCAGTTTAGGCTACCGAAAAGAAGATGCATCTTGTTGATATAGGTAGTACGAATCAATTCATATAAGCCCTCCTTAACTGTATAGTCCCATACTTATACAGTCTTAGGATCCCTCTCATTCGGGTGTGTAATCGGTTCATCCATGTACCCCTCCGCTTAGAGGACTTTGCGAGGAGCCGCTCCTTGTCCGTGCCCTCTTTGCACCGGCGATCACTCCTCGTCCTCGTCCCCGGGCGTTACATGTATTTGTAACATCCCCTGCTGCTTTATGGATTGACGACTATCCCCACAAACCAACACGGGTCTTTTCAGCATGCTTTGTCCTCACTCGCACGCTTCCTAGGAAAACTTCCCAGGAGGTCACCCATCCCAAAATTACCCCAGGTCAAGCACGCTTAACTGTGGAGTTCTTTCAGTTTAGGCTACCGAAAAGAAGATGCATCTTGTTGATATAGGTAGTACGAATCAATTCATATAAGCCCTCCTTAACTGTATAGTCCCATACTTATACAGTCTTAGGATCCCTCTCATTCGGGTGTGTAATCGGTTCATCCATGTACCCCTCCGCTTAGAGGACTTTGCGAGGAGCCGCTCCTTGTCCGTGCCCTCTTTGCACCGGCGATCACTCCTCGTCCTCGTCCTGGGCGTTACATGCCCACCGACTTTACTTTGGTTAGTCCCGAACCACACCATCTTGGGAGAGGTGCAAGCTCGATACCATTTGTAACATCCTATTTGCTTTATGGATTGATTGTCCCCACAAACCAACACGGGTCTTTTCATGCTTTGTCCTCACTGCAGCTTCTGGAAAACTTCCAGGAGGTCACCATCCCAAAATTGCAGGTCAAGCAGCGTGGGAGTTCTTTCAGGTTTAGGCTCAAAAGAAGAATCTTCTTTTGGTAGCCTAAAAGAACTCCACGGTAAGCTTTGACTGGGGTAATTTTGGGATGGGTGACCTCTGGAAGTTTTCCAGAAGCTGCGTGAGGACAAAGCATGCTGAAAAGACCCGTGTTGGTTTGTGGGGACAGTCGTCAATCCATAAAGCTGCAGGGGATGTTACATGCCGTAGGTGCAGAACCCTCCAAGTACATGTGTGTGGGGGAGTCCTCTAACGTGTCAGTCTTTGAACACCTCGAACATCGAACATACTTAGGGTAATCACGGACTGCTGAAGTGGTGGGGTGAGCACGTCGAGTCTGCTCATCACGAGGTCAAGTGCACTCGAAGATCAAGTCATCACCATAGAGGGAAGTGGGGGTGAACCTGAAGCTAAAAACTGGGTGAGCGAAGGGGAATCCCATGTATGCAAAAATGCGTACTGCACAGCGACCCGTAAAGTGATACGAGCGGTGGTCCAGGTTGTAGTGCACCTCCCACATCGGGGTGTCAATGAAGATCATGAACGAGACCATCATCCTTTGAAGAGTAACAAAAAGAAAGAGAGATAGAAGGAGTGAGAATCTTAATAAAGAATCATAGTAGAGGAAATCCTCTTATCCTAGTGTCATCATCTACGTCTCCTATAACTTTCATCTAAATTCTTTATCTTTTCCTTTGCTTAAGTGACATTACATTCATCATTTGTTATAACATGGGGCCGCCCTAATGTCTCTTCTCTTTTGAGAATTTCTAGGTTATGAGCTCATACCTAACTAGTTGTCACTAGTTTCTGCTTATCCTAAGATAAGTATAAATCCCGACTGCCGGAGTGCAGGTTAGGGGACTTAAGGATTGCCTAACATAACCTTTAATTCGGGGAGTCTATAAGGTCATTTCCTTTTGTGAATCACCTCTCATAACCTTTAATTCGTGGAGTTTAGAGGGTCATTTCCACATAGTTTATGTCACTGCAAGCCTTTTAGCGGATCACCCCTTATAACCTTTTATTTGGGGAGTCTGGGGGATCATTTCCATATATCATTATATCACTTTAAATCTCATCACATACCATGTAATAGCACATGCATTTCAAATAATTTTCTACGTCCACAAATTTGGTGGAAAATCGGCAGCATCACGGCTATAAACCGAATTTCTCCAAATTTGCTTTATGCCACGTAAACACATAATTCATACACTTCCATATCAACTCATGAGCATAATAAGCCATTAAAGCCATATAAACACTTTCTCATAGCACATATATCAGTACCTAAAGATCTCAATTCCTTTGTAAAAGTAAACATGCTCCTAACCAGTGTGCCATAATCAGGGACCAGACTCAGCTAATGCTCATGTTATGCTCTTAGCAACTCAAAAATAAACATACAATCATTTGAAATACTAGCTTTCATTACCTCCTCTATCTTATAGTATCTTATGATTTTGATCCTTACGGGTCTTAAACTTATGATCTGATTAACCTAACGTCCGATATAAGTCTTTTATGCACCTAAGGGATCACGACTAATAATTCTCACTAATTCTTATGCTTATGAATGATACCAAACAGCCTTAGACAGTTTGGATAGAATTAATATACTTCAGCTACGGGGTTCTAGAAGCTACGTCTTTGACCTTTTCTAAGTTTCGGCTTTTCCTAAGGTACTAAAATTAATAATAACCATATTTAAGAATAATCCCTATACTTCTAAAACCATTCTAAAATGGTTTTATTACAGGTTTAATCATTCTAAAACAGTACCCATAATCTTGATTTCTAAGGGTTCTAAAACTCATATTCTTAGCCCTTTCTAGATATTAGTTTTTCCTAATGTAACACCCTAATTTTTAACCCAACTTTCTAGAACACATTAGGTTAAACATTAGGCTATTACTTCATAGTCTCATCCTTTTCTTAAAATACTAAAGGAAAATTATGAGTAAATTTTTTTTTTTTTTTAAAAAAACACACAACAAAGTGAGAGCCACGTTCTTAGTCTAATCGAATAATAGGAATATAAAGCACGCTTAACACTCATAGAGAAACACAGAAATGGAAACATATAACAGCTGAGCATAAATCATCACAACAAGAGAAATGTTTCATTAATAACATAACTTAGAATACATAAGTAGTCATACCCTCATTGGGACGGGCAGAGCTTGTAATACAGCAGAAAGGAAGTACAATAGAAACAGAGAAACGTAAAGTAACATAAAGTAAACCATCACTACCCGAGTGCACCTATAGTGAATAACCTCAAAACAAAAGCAGGTTTATCCAGTCTACATGTGAGTGTATGCACTAAGCCTCCCCTAAAACATCTGCTACTAGAACCCGGGGAAATGGAGTGTAATCGATCCAAGAGCATAAGGCGGCGGGAGTGGGCATACGTGTAGGCGGCGTGAGCTCCTCGTTAGGGCGCCTCTCGGACGGATGTGTCAATGAAGACCACGAATGTCGCCATCAGTCTCTGAAGATGTGACTAGGCGAGAAAAAGAAGAGAAAAGAGTGAGAATCTTACTAAAGAATCTCAGTAGGAATCTCCTATTCTAGGGTTACATCGTTCACATCCTCAGGAACCTTGGGTTTATTTATAAAAGGTGTTCATGCATATGAGATTCATTATTAAGGTTTATGAAACTATTTATCCAAGGTCCATTTCTTTTAGTATGCATCTTGATGTCATGAATGCAACATGTTTAAGCATGAATGTATGGCAATACTTGAGCACATAAATCAACAAATCACAACAATCTAGATTCATGCAAGTGGCATAAGGGCATATTACAACTCTTACTTTTCTCATACTTATGTGACTTAAAAGCATCATATCTCTTTTGTTCTTTTTCTCAAAAACCACCCTTTTAAAACATATCCACCTATTTCCAACCGATACACCGTCCCGGCAATTTTTATCATAACTTCCTATCTCCGTCTCACCTAATCGCCTAGGAATGAGCTCAATCCTAACTAGTCGTCACTAGATTTAATATGGGGTAAAATAAGGGGGTAACATAAACATATTTCATTCTTTGAAATGTTCTACTGGCCTCGAGTGCACAGCGAATTGTCCGCTTTGGTAAGGCTGCATCTGCACATACCTTCACGGATTTGCCTCCTCCTCACCGTAGCAGGAGAAGTACGTCTCAATGCTTGTCACATAAAAATATCCTGGGGGTGCTCGGCCGAACCAGTGTCACCCAGGGTTTTCAACTCATATGGTACTTTAAAACATTTTTCAACTCTTTTAGGTTTGATAGAAATTCGGAAGCATAACGGCTGTTACACTGAATTTCCTTCAAACCAAAATTCATGCCACAAGCTAATCACACAACTTAACATCTCAATAATCATTTCCTCACATATCATCAATAAAACATTTTAGGGTTCATGCATCATCAAGCATATTCTTCTAATACATCATTCTCACATAGATAAACATCATAACATATATTTCAAACTCATCATTCTTACATAGATTATAGCATATATTCCAAACTCATCATAGCATATATTTTAAACACATCATACTCACATAGATAAAGCTCATGTATCATATATCATACTTGCATAAAATTAAGCATCATAAAAACTCAAGACTTCTTAATATCTTATGCATCGACCCTTAAGGTCCTTAACTCACAATCTAAGTTATAAATCATCAAAACCTAGTCTCTTGGGAACCTATGAGGTTATAACTAAGTATTTCTCACCTCACACTATGGTCAAGAACATCTCTAGACCTCAAGGATGCAGAATTTAAAATCCCAACTTTACGGGTACCTAGGAGTCACAACAATGACTCTTTCTAAGTCCAGTTTGTTCCTAAAGCATCAAGATTAAGCCCTAAACCAATTATGAGTCATTCCTACACATTTAAACTAATTTAGAACCATGATTATCATTTCTAAACCTTGCTGGACAGAATCCAGAAAATTCCATCATTAAGGGATCTAAAACTCTCAAATTAATTCTTTTCTAGTTCCTAACTTATCCTATCTTTCACATATGAGTCTTAACATTATTTTTACTCAAACATAAGCATCTTATCATTATTAACACAGCTCATACAGTGGCCAAACATAGCAAGGCAGAACCAAAACAAACATCTCCATAAAAGACATGAAACACAATTTCTAAAGCACATACAATACTAGTTTCTCTTGGAACCTTTTTCAACTTTCAAAACTCATTTATGGACACTTTTATCACCTAAAATCATAAAAATACTTAAGAGGGTAATAGCTAAATCATTTTTATCTCAAGAGGTCCTAAATTCATAAAACTTAGTTCTACATATTTCTTATACTTACATAAGCTTAGAAAAATTATAAAACATAGTTTTCAATACTTGGAAACACCAAAGCCTCTTAGGGCGAAATAGGGACCAAAAGCAATAAATATTTTTAGACCTTTGTTGAGACAACAATGGGCAAGTCTTTGAGCTCTAGGTTCATTAAAGTGATGACATAAAAATAAACATGCTCATGCACTTGTTTTAGTTTTTGCTAGAAAGTAAAGTGAGAGCATAAAATAAATATGTGATGCATTATATTATTATCTTTGATATTTAGGTGAGAACTTGAAACATAAACATGATAATGCATAGCTTGAAATATAAACATGATAATGCAAGCTCCTTTATTACCTTGGTACTTAGTGATAACAAAGAAAGTAAACATGATGTGCAAAGCATAAAATAAATATGGTATGCATTATATTATTATCTTTGATATTTAGGTGAGAACTTGAAATATAAACATGATAATGCAAGTTCCTTTATTACCTTGGTACTTAGTGATAGCAAAGAAAGTAAACATGATGTGCAAAGCATAAAATAAACATGATGCAAGGTTCATTTTAAGGTGATCTAAAGCTCATCCAAGACTTTAACAACATAATAACCCAACACATATCTCATTACAAAGAGAGCTTTAGAGTTCTTGAACCAAGTTCTCAAAGGAATTATGAGGTTCTTGAACATCATCATCAAGCTCAAAGAAAGCAAAACTTTTTGAACAAATAAAACTTCAAAGATCAAAAAGGAAAATGGTAACTGAAATGTTAAAGAAAGGAACAAAGAAACCGAAATCATAATAGCAAGAAAAGTAAAGGTATTCTTGAGTAAAAATCATTTTGAGTTAGAAAATAAAGTTGGAACTCAAAGAAAATAAAACCTCAAGCTCTAGAGTTTCCTTTGAGATGAACACATAGTCATTATCTAGGAGTCCTCATCATTGAGCTATCATGTACTCATCAAGGCCAAGAGGCCGAAAATACAAGAAAGGGAAACCAAAGAAAGTTTCAAAAAGAAAACCCAAGAGAAAGCTAGAAAGAACTCATTTTCAAGAAGACAAAGTTTAGAAAACACTCCTACCTAGAGTGAAGACAAAAAGCTTGGATTTGAAGATGAAAATGATACGAGCAACACCTCCTAGGATGGTGATGATGATTCGGCCTTGATGAAAGAAAAAGGAAGGAAATGTGTTCTTGGTGAGCTTGTGTTTGAGAATGGAAGTTTAGGTGTTTGTATGATGATCCAAGGTGGTGGGGTGGTGTTTCAAGGTTGTGTGATGATGTTTCAAAAGGAAAAAGAAGAAGATGAAGAAGAAGAATGCTCTTGAGATTTGAGAGAAAAAGGAAGAACTTAGAGAAAAACTAAAAAACTAAACTTAGCAAATGAACAAAGTGTAGCAAAGGTTCATCTAGGCATGGTATTTATAGAGAAGAATAAGAGTGAATGAGTGGAGGAGAATGAATCCTCATGGAACATGAGGTGAGGCATGTGTGGAGGAGAATGAATCCTCATGGAACATGAGGTGAGAGAATTGCACTTTGATGACATGGCTTCAACCATAGTCTTTGGAGTGTAAAATAAAATTAAATTGTGATAAAATGGATGATCAATTTCGTGCAGGTCTGATGCAGCAAGGGAGGAGGGAGTTTTGGTCATGTAATAGTGTGTTAGTGATGTGTTTAGGGGTGTATTAGCTTAGGTGTAAGGTTAGGAGTCATTAAGCATAAGTTTAGGTGACTAAGAATGTGATTAGGAATCTTTATGACATGATTAAGGAGTACTCATACATATTTAGGAGATTTTAAATTCATTTTATGAATAAAACAATGTAGACAAAATTCCATAATTTAAGGAATTGGAGAGAAAACACTATTCAAGATTCCATGACTAGAAATCTTGAATTTAAAATAAGATTTTAAGTTGTAATTAAGCACTTTTAGGTTCTAATCAACTTTAATAAATTATTTTGACTCAAGATTAATTATGGAAATTAATTAATCTTCGATTAGAGCCTAATATTGCTTAGGTTTGCTTAATCACGCGATTAAGCGTAAAAACACGAAACTAGGGGTAAAATCGTAATTTTGCACTAATTTTGCCCGGGACCTCCATAATTAAAACTGAGGTCATAGAATACATAAAAATGCCTTTTAAAACCATCTAGAGAAGTTTTGGGTTCATCCGGCACTTGCAAATAGGTAAAACACCGCAGGGGCGTCTTGGTCATTTTGATCCGAAAACTTCAGCGAGATTTTCGATTAGGAAGGTACACAGGTCATCTAATCCCCTTCCAATATTGAGTTTGCCCTTCGAGTACTGCCAGATCGGCTTTCCTCGAATTCTAGGCCGAAAATGACCTCAGGGGCATTTCGGTCATTTTCACTCTAGCAGAAAATCGGGGCGTTACACCTAACACTCATTTTCATTCTGTTGGAGTGAAAATGACCAAAATGCCCCTGAGGTCATTTTCAGCTCGGTATTCAAGGAAGGCCAATCCGGTAGCCCTCGAAGGGCAAACTCAATGTTGGAAGGGGATTAGTTGGCTTGTGTACCTTCCCGGGATCGAAAATCTCGTTTTCCAAGTTTTCGGGTCAAAATGACCAAAATACCCCTATGGTGTTTGACCCGTTTGCAAGTGCCGGATGAACCCGAAACTTCTCCAGATGGTTTTAAAAGGCATTTTTATGTATTCTGTGACTTCAGTTTTAGTCTCGGAGGTCCCGGGCAGAATTAGTGCAAAATTATGATTTTGCCCCTAGCTTTGTGTTTTCAAGCTTAATCATATGATTAAGCAAACCTAAGCAATATTAGGCTCTAATCGAAGATTAATTAATTTTCATAATTAATCTAGAGTCAAAATAATTTATTAAAGTTGTTTGGAACCTAATAATGCTTAATTTCAACTCAAATCTTATTTTAAATTCAAGATTCCTAGTCATGGAATCTTGAATAGTAAATTCTCTCTCCAATTCCTTGAATCATGGAATTGTGTTTTCAATTGTTTATTCATAAATGAGTTTTAAATTCTCTAATGATGTATGAGCACTCCTAATCTTGTCATAAAAATCCCTAAACATCATTTTTAGTTATCTAAACTTATGGTTAATGATTCCTAACCTTGCACCTAAACTAACCTACACTTAAACCTATCATTAACACACAATTACATGAAACAATTCTTTCCCTCTCTGCTGTAGCATTATGGCCGAAGCCACTCCTCGCCCATTTTCGATCACATGTACAAATTTTTACACTCAAAGAACCATGCTTCCACCTCACCATAAACTATACTTTGTCATACAAACACCATGCTTTCATCCATGCTTCATATGACCACTTCTAGAAGACTTTTTCTCTCATTTTTGTGGCTCAAAATCTGCCAGCCCTCTTCGCCTTCTAGAAGGATTATTTTAATTTCAAACAAAGGGAAATTACCATACTTTGAGCCATACTTTGCACCATGTCTTCCATACTTCAAACCATGCTTGAATGACATTGTGTAAGAGATATTTTTCTCTTCCCTTCCCTCCAAAAGCTACGGCCTCTCCCTCCTCTCCATGAGACTTCATTTGTTTTCATTTTCTATAAATACCTTGCTTACTTGAGCTTGCAAACACTTTAGATCAGTTTCAAGTTTCCTAGCTTTCTTTGAGTTCTTTGTTTTCTCTTAAGTTTCAAGAGAGCTTCCTTTCCTCTTCATCTTCATCCTCTTCATCTCTTCCTTACATAATCACCTCATAATCTCTAAACACCACCTTGTAACCTTGAATCATCATCAAACCTCTCAAACACTTGACCTCAAACACAACCTCACTCAAAACACATCTCCATCCTCTCCATCCTCTCTTGGCCGAATCATCATCATCCTTCAAGGAGGAGTTGTTCATCTCATTTCCTTTTAAAAGATCAGGTTTTCATCTTCACTCTAGGTATGAGTGGTTTTCCAAACTTTGTTTTGTTTGAAAATATGATTTTCCTCTAGTTTTCTCTTAGTTTCTTTTTGAACTTTCCTTTGTTTTTCTTTTTCTTTGTTTTTGCCATGAGGCCTTGTTTGGTTCATGATAGCTCAATGATGAGAACTCCTAGATGATGACCATGTGTTCATCTCAAAGAAACCTCTAGAGCTTGAGTTTTTACTTTCTTTAAGTTTCATCTTTATTTTCTCACTTAAATGATTTTAGCTCAAAGAACATCTTCACTTTTTCTTATTAATGGATTCGATTTTCCTTGTTCCCTTTCCCTTGAGATTTCGATTTTGCTTTCCTTCTTCCTTGAGGTTTTGATCTCTTTTAAAAAAAAATTTCTTTTGAGCTTGATGATGATGTTCAAGAACCACATAGTTCCTTTGAGAACTTGGTTCGAGGACTTTAAAGCTCTCTTTGTGATGAGATAAGTGTCGGGTTGTGTTGATCTCTAAAGTCTTGTAAGAGCTCTAGCTAAGATTAAAAATGAACTATGCATTCATATTTATGTTTATGCCTTGCACATCATATTTATTTTCCTTGCTATCACTAAGTACCAAGATAATGAATGAACTTGCATTATCATATTTATATTTCAAGCCTTGCATTATCATGTTTACATTTCAAGTCCTCACTTAAATATCAAAGATAATAATAAGTTGCATCTCATGTTTATTTTATGCTCCCACTTTACTTTCTAATGAAAGCTAAAACAAGTGCATGATTATGTTTATTTTTATGTCATCACCTAAGAGAACCTAGAGCTCAAAGACTTGCCCATTGTTGTCTCAACAAAGGCTTGAAAATATGTGATCTTTAGCCTTGATTTTGGCCTTGAGAAGTTCTATTTGTTACAAGCATCAAGACCTATGTTTCTTAATTTTTTCTAAGCTTATATGAGTCCAAGAAATGTTTAGAACAAAGTTTCATGATTTTAAAACCTCTTGAGATCAATTTAGATTAGCTAATGCCCTTGAGAATATTTTGAGGATTTTAGATGATAAAAATGTTTATAAATGAGTTTTGATAGTTTCAAAAAGGTTCCAAGAGAAACTAGTATTTTATGTGCTTTAGAAATTAAGTTCTATGCTTTTTATGGAGATGGATTTTTCAGTTTTGCTTGCTATGATTGATCACTGTTTATGCTGTTTTGATGATGATAATATGAGTATGTTTGAGTATAAATAATGTTAAAATTCATATATGAAAGATTAGAGAAGTTAGTAACTAGAAAAGATTTAATTTGAGAGTTTTAGATCCCTTAGTAAATGATTTTTCTGGATTCTGTCCAGCATAGTTTAGAAATGATAATTATGGTTTTAAATTAGTTTAAATGTGTAGGAATAACTCATGATTAGTTTAGGACTTGATCTTGAAGCCTTAGGAGCAAACTGAACTTAGAAAGGGTCATTGTTGTGGCTCCTAAGTACCCGTAAAGTTAGAATTTTAGATTCTGCACTCTTGAGGTTTAGAGATGTTTATGATCATAGTATTGAGTGAGTAATACTTAGATATGAGCCTATAAGTACCTGAGAGTTTAAGTTGTGATGATTTATAACTTAGATTGTGAGTTAAGGACCTTAAAGGTCAATGCATAAGACACTAAGAAGTCTTGAATTTTATGATGATATAATAAGATGTTGAGATGTATATGATGCATGAGGAAATGATTGTTTAAGATGTTAAGTTTATTATGAACATGAGAATTGCATGAGAAATATGTTGTGTGTAGCTTGTGGCATAAATGTTAGTTTGAAGGAAATTCGGTTTAACAGCTGTTATGCTGCTGAATTTCCATCAAACCTAAAAGGGTTGAAAAATGTTTTAAAAGTACCACATGAGTTGAAAGCTCTGGGTGACACGGTTAAGCCGGGCACCCCCAGGAGATTTTTATGTGACAAGCACTGAGACGTACTTCTCCTGCTACGGTGGGAAGGAGGCAAATCCTTGAGGGTCTGGACATGAGCCTTTCCAAAGCGGACAATTTGTTGTGCACTCGAGGCCAGTAGAGCGTTTCAAAGAAGGTATATCCTAAGAGAGGTGATCCCTAGCCCCTTAGCCCGTACTCTTAAGTAGTCAGCATAGTGATGACTACCTGAGGTATGAGCTCATAGCCTGTTTTTAGGGTGGCCTTTTATATTGCTAAAGTACCATGAATGATGTTACACATATTTGATGGAAGTTCCATTTGAGAATTATTGCCCTTTATGCCACATGGATTATTTCTTGATGATATGAATTGTTGACTTATATGCTTAAGTATTGCCATGCATTCATGCCTTATCATGTTGCATTTCATGACATTAAGATGCATGCTAAAAGGGATGAACCTTGGATAAATAGCTTTACAAACCCTAATAATGAATCTTATATGCATGCACACCTTTTATAAATAAACCTAAGGTTGAGGATGTGAACGATGTAACCCTAGGATAGGAGACTCCTACTGAGATTCTTTAGTAAGAATTCTCACTCCTTTCTCTTCCTTCTCTTTCTTCCGTCACAACTTCAAAGAGCGATGGCCACATTTGTGGTCTTTGTCCACACGCCAACTTGGGAGGTTCACTATGATTTGGACCACAGATCATATCATTTTGAGGGGCAGTGCACTGTTCGAGTTTTCATGTTTGTTGGACGCCCCTTAGCACACCCTGTACAGAGCTACCGTTTCTCCCTGATGTCTCCCTATGACGATGCCATGGTTTTTGAGCGTGCCCGAATGCACAACGAGAGGATTCTACTGACGTACATTGGTGGATCGATGCCTCGAGACTTCCAGGACTACGTACCTCGGTCCCTGGTTCGGAGGACAACCCTTCTGAGGACCTGCCGACACATGTGTATGGCGAGAGCTCTGCTCCCACTCCTCAGTTCATTCAAGGCAAGAGCGAGGAGATTGTCACTCAGCCAAGACTGGCTAGGCGAGCCGAGAGGCGCCTCTATCGAGGAGCACACACTCAATCATCGCGTGTGCCCACTCCTGTTGCACTGCGTCTGTGGATTGGTTATGTTCCGTCATACCCCGGGTTCCAGTAACCGACATCATAGGGGAGGGTTAGTGCACATACTCTCACGTAGATAGGATAAACCTTCTTTTGCCTTGAGGTTATCCATCATAGGTGCACTCAGGTAGTCGCGGTTTTTTTATGCTTTCTTGTTTCTGTTGTATTTCCTTCTTTGCTGTATTGTAAGCTCAGCCCATTTCTATAAGGGCATGACTACTTATGTACCTTGAGAAAAGAAAGCGAATGCTACAGTTATATGAGAAAAGAGAACATATGAACTTCCATCGTGCATATTTTGACATAGGAGAAACTAGAAACAAGACTTAAGTTGAATTGAAGAGAAGGCAAAAAGAGGAACTTCCCTAGTGTGCATGTTTAGACATAGGAGAAAACAGAAACAAGACTTAAGTTGAATTGAGGGGAGGGCAAAAAGAGGAACTTCCCCCGAGATATTATGAGTCGGTAGATGTATCAGCTAGGAATAGAACTGTGTGTGCTTTGGAAATGGAATAAAATGAAGTT
Source organism: Dalbergia cultrata (assembly GCA_031216105.1). Taxonomy (NCBI): domain Eukaryota; kingdom Viridiplantae; phylum Streptophyta; class Magnoliopsida; order Fabales; family Fabaceae; genus Dalbergia; species Dalbergia cultrata. The sequence goes on from CM062348.1 coordinate 32,222,565, forward strand.
TGATGATCACATATAGGAATGAGCTCAGTCCTGATAAGTAGTCTATTTCCTATATGTGGTGTTATCCACTATAAGTACCATTTGGTATAAACTAAGAGTTATATACTAAGTCTTTCCTATGTTGATAAGAAGGGAAAAATGCACTGAATTGAGTTTTTAAACTAAGTCTTTCCTATGTCGATGAAAAAAGAAAAATGCATTGAATTGAGTTTTATGGCCATAAATAGAATCAGACCCATTGAAGATAATGTCACTGTAATTGGCACATGCATGGTTATATCATATTGAGTAATGTTTTTTAGCATTATTTCATATGATCTTGAGCCTAACATTACCTGTGAATTAAGTAAGTGAATGTTAAAATTAACCCACTTTAGAATCATGATTTGAAACTTTAAAAATGAATTGTGGTTATATAATGTATGATAACTTTTTATAAATAAACCAAAGTGACTGGGATAATGACATTATTATTGTATATTTGGAGAGTTGCCTTACTGAGAATTGTATAATTCTCATCCCTATGGGTTTTGTGTTCCCATGTTGTCCCAGATTGATCCAGCGGATTATGGGGCTATTACCTGAAAGAACTCAGAAGTGCAGTAGTTTAGTAGTTGATGCTGTTATGATGTTGTATATAGTTGTAGGCATATGTGTATGTAAATGTAATAGAGATTGTATATGTATTAAAGCTCATAATAGAGTTTCCTTATGTAATTGACTTTATACTAAATAAATGTTGTGTGTCCTTGTTATATATTTTAATCAAATTATGCTAGTTATTGCATGAACTCATCGAATTTGCTATAGTTATTTAAGAAAGGTCCGTTAACTTATAAGTAACAACTCATCGAGTACAATTTCATGACTTAAGGAAGATGTTCTACTTGGGGAGGATGTTACAAATCACATTTACATGAAAGTTTCCCAAGCATTGATTTTTCATTTGTGTTGGTTTGATAGGATGTTATGTGTTTGGTGAGCACTAGAATTGAGGTTGAGAACAATAGCATGGGATTTGGATTGGAAAAGATGTTTAGTTTATGGGATAGTCTTTTCATAGTGTAATACTTAAGAAAGTTTGTGTTGGAATAGGTTAGCAGAAAGAGTAGTTTTATTGATCACTTTAATGCTCGGTGATGAAAATGGGAAGTGATTGCTAGCATAAGAAGGCTGTAACACCCTAAAAATTATTCAAAAATTAATTTGAGCTTTTCTGGCCATAATTTTAAAAATCCGATGAATATAAAAATGATCAGGACAATCCAACGAATCTGTAAAAAAAATGAATAGTAACTTGCGGGCCCCGCAGGCCTACCGGGACAGCCGAAACCCTAGAATTAGGGCCTGGAGATGCTCAAAAGTGAGAAATTATAGGATTAATATTATAAATAGGTAAGAATAAATATTGTATACCTAGAATTAATTTTCGGGCAATAATTGACTACCCGGGTACACTGTTTTACCCATTCGGTAAAATTTCAATGTTTGATTTTTAATACCAAAAAAGGGTCAAATCTTTAGGATAAAGTCATCCTTTATAGCCAAATGTAAGGCTAAGATTTAATCTTGATTTACAAGATTAAATCCTAGCCAGTTATCATTATTTCTTGTAGAAAAAGTTTTGATCTTTTATTGGATAAGGATTTACACCAATGAAAGCCAACCTTATCACTCCACTTCTCCATTGATCTCGGCCATGAACCAGAAATGCAAGCTTCCATGGTGATTTTCTACAAAACTCAACTTTAAATGCCTAAACTCCTAGCCTAGAGTTCATAAAATCACAAACTTCCTTCACCAAAGTTATTACACTCATCATAACCTACAAATCTAACTGATTAGAATTTAAATCCACCACTTTTCTCTACCTTGAGTGCTCATAATCTGCTGCCTAAGGGAGGGTTTGGTGCTGATTTGGAAGGTTTGAAGTGAAGGAAATCCATCTTGAATCACTCTTGAAGCCAAGATCCTTAAGGGCACTCAAGTAGGGTTTTCTTTGGCCTTTTTCCTTCAAAATTATTTCTGATAATTGCTGATGGGTATTGTCCAAAATTTCTGGTTATATTTGATGATAATATGTTGATATTGATGTGTTAATTTTGGTGGAGTGTTTGGATGAGGTTAAATAATGATTTTTGTCAAAATAAGTTTTGGCTAGGTCTTTGGATTTTCAGTTTATTGGGATAGGATTTATTCATGAATTTTCTGGTCCAATTATATGACTCAATTAAGGAGTGTTCATACATCATTAAAGGATTTTAAACTCATTTTATGCATTAAACAATGTAGACACAATTCCATGATTTAAGGAATTGGAGAGAGAAAATACTATTCAAGATTCCATGACTAGGAATCTTGAATTTAAAATGAGATTTGAGTTCAAATTAAGCAATCTTAGGTTCTAATCAAATTTAATAAATTATTTTGACTCGAGATTAATTATGGAAATTAATTAATCTTCGATTAGAGCCTAATATTGCTTAGGTTTGCTTAATCACGTGATTAAGCTCAAAATGCTGCATTTAGGGGCAAAATCGTAATTTTGTACGAAAACTGCTCGGGACCTCCGGGACTAAAACTGATGTCACAGAATGCATAAAAACACCTTTTAAAACCATCTGGGAAAGTTCCGGGTTCATCCGAGACTTGTACCCATGTCAAACACATCAGGGGTATTCTGGTCATTTTGACCTGAAACCTCTGAAAACGAGATTTTCGTTTCCAGAACCATTCATAAGTCATCTAATCCCCTTTAAACATTGAGTTTGCCCTTCAAGGACTGCCGAACCGGCCTTCCTCGAATTTCGGGCTGAAAATGACCTCAGGGGCATTTTGGTCATTTTCACCCTAACAGAAAATCAGGACGTTACAGCTATCACTAAATATCAAGAATAATAAATGAACTTGCATTATCATATTTATATTTCAATCTTTGCATTATCGTGTTTATATTTTCAAGTCCTCACCTAAATATTAAAGATAATATCAAGTTGCATCTCATGTTTATTTTATGCTTTCACTTTAGTTTCTAAGGAAAGATAAAATATGTGCATGAGCATGTTTAAGTTTATGTCATCACCTAAGAGAACCTAGAGCTCAAAGACTTGCCCATTATTATCTCAAATAAAGACTTCAAAATATGTGTTTCTTAGCTCCATGATTTCGGCCTTGAGTGGGTTGAGTAGTTTCAAATATTAAAATATATGTTTCGTAATTTACCTAAGTCCATATGAGCTTAAGAGATGTTTTGAACAAAGTTTTATGATTTTAAAACCTTTTCAAATTTCATTCAAAAATAGCTACTGCCTTGGGAAGCATTTTGATGATTTTTATTAGATAAAAATGTTTACTAATGAGTTTTGAAAGTTTTAAAAAGGTTCCAAGAGAAACTAGTGTAACGCCCCGATTTTCTGTTAGAGTGAAAATGACCAAAATGCCCCTGAGGTCATTTTCGGCCCGGAATTCGAGGAAAGTCGGTCTGGAAATACTCGAAGGGCAAACTCAATGTTGGATGGGGATTAGATGACTTGTGTATCTTTCCGAGATTGAAAATCTCGCTTTTCGAGTTTTCGGGTCAAAATGACCAAAACACCCCTACGGTGTTTTACCCGTTTGCAAGTGCCGGATGAACCCGAAATTGCTCCAGATGAACCCGAAATTGCTCCAGATGGTTTTAAAAGGCGTTTTTATGTAGACTGTGACTTTAGTTTTGGTCCTGGAAGCCTCGGGCGTAATTAGTGCAAAATTACTTTTTTACCCCTAGTTTCGTGTTTTTACGCTTAATCACGTGATTAAGCAAACCTAAGCAATATTAGGCTCTAATCAAAGGTTAATTAATTTCCATAATTAATCTTGAATCAAAATAATTTATTAAAGTTGATTAGAGCCTAAAAGTGCTTAATTACAACTTAAAATCCTATTTTAAATTCAAGACTCCTAGTCATGGAATCTTAAATAGTGTTTTCTCTTTCCAATTCCTTAAATCATGGAATTGTGTTACACATTGTTTATTCACAAATGAGTTTTTAATTCTTTAATGATGTATGAACACTCCTAATCTTGTCATAAAATCCTTAAATTACATTCTTAATCACCTAAACTTAAGCTTAATTATTCCTAACCTTGTACCTAAACTAATACACACTTAAACCTACCATTAACACACAATTAGATGATCAAATCTCCCTCCTCCCATGCTGCCCAGTCTGGCCGAAGCCTTCCCTCCCTCCATATGCATCACATGTTCAATTTTTCAACACTCCAAAGCCATACCTCAAGTCCTATACACTATACCTTGTCATATTTTCAATCAAGCTTGATTTTCCAAATGAATAACTAATTGAAATAACCCATTTTTCTCCATTTATTTGTGGCTGGAAAAGTTCCAGCCATGCATTGTTTCTAGAAGCTTAATTTCATTCAAAATTGATAGGAAATTCCCTCAAATCACCATACTTGAAGCCATACCTCTCATACTTTCAATCATGCTTGAATGACACCATATAAGAGATATTTTTCTCTTCCTTCCTCCCCCTCATTGCTACGACTTCTTCCCCCTTGGATGAGCCTTCATTGCTTCCTTTTCTATAAATAGGTGCCTTAGATGAACTTGTGTCACTTTTAGTCTTTTGGTAAGTTTCAAGTTTCTAAGCTTTCTTAAGTTTCCTTTCTTTTTCTCTCTAAATTCCAAGAGAGTTCTTTCTTGTTCTTAATCTTCATCTTCATCCTCTCTTCATCCTATCATCATCTCTCAACCTTCAAACACCTCCTTAAAGCCTTGAATCATCTCCTAACCTCTCAAACACCTCACCTCAAACACAACCTCATCCAAACACATTTTTCTCTTCCTTGTTCCTCACAAGGCCGAAGCCATCTAGCCCCAAGGAGGAGCTCATCATCTTGTTTTCCTTTTCAAACGTTCAAGCTTTTTGTCTCCACTCTAGGTAGGAGTGTTTTTCTAAACTTGTTTTTCTTGTAAATGAGTTTTTCTCTAGCTTTCTCTTGGATTTCTTTTGAAACTTTTCTTTGGTTCTTTTCTTCCTTCTCATTTCGGCCATGAGGCCATGTTTGTGACCATGATAGCTTGATGATGAGAGTTTCTAGATGATGACTTTGTGTTCATTTCAAAGAAACCTCTAGAGCTTGAGTTTTTCTTTTCCTTTAACTTTATCTATATGATACTTAGCTCACATGGTTTTTCAACTTTAGAAAATTAATCTAAGGATTTCTAAAAGCCCAAGCCTACCCTTGTCAACCTTAAAGTTGGCCGGCACGTTCTAGAGATTTTTCTTTAGATAGGGGTTTTGGGTACCTAATAAAGAACTTCACTTAGTTTCATCCTCCTTTCCTTTTTCTATGAGGTTTCGATTCTATTTCCTTTTCTTTGAGGTTTTGTTTTATTTTGAAAGTTTATTTATTTTGAGCTTGATGATGATGTTCAAGAACCTCATAGTTCCTTTGAGAACTTAATTCAAGAACTCTAAAGCTCTCTTTGTGATGAGATATGTGTTGGGTTGTAATCTCTAAAGTCTTGTAAGAGCTCTAGATGAGACTAAAATAAATATTGCATCCATGTTTACTTTTATGCTTTGCACATCATATTTACTTTCCTTGCTATCACTAATTATCAAGATAATGAATAAACTTGCATTATCATATTTATATTTCAAGCTATGCATTATCATGCTTATATTTCAAGTTCTCACTTAATATCAAGATAATAATGAGCTGCATCTCATGTTTATTTTATGCTATCACTTTACTTTTTAATGGAACCTAAAATAAGTGCATGAGCATGTTTATTTTTATGTCATCACTTAAATGAACCTAGAGCTCAAAGACTTGCCCATTGTTGTCTCAAGCAAAGGCTTGAAAATCTATGTTTTTGTTCTTCATGTTTTCGGCCTCAATGAGGTTTTTTGTTTACAAGTATTGAAAACTATGTTTGATAATTTTTCTAAGCTATTATGAGTTCAAGGAATGCATAGAACTAAGTTTTATGAATTTAGGATCTCTTGAGACAAAGTTGATTTAGTCACTGCCCTCTTAAATATTTTTATGATTTTAGATGATAAAAATGTTTATAAATGAGTTTTGAAAGTTGGAGAAAGGTTCCAAGAGAAACTAGTATTTTATGTGCTTTAGAAATTATGTTTGATGCCTTTAAATGGAGATGTTGTTTCGGTTCTGCCTAGCTATGTTTGGCCACTGTATGAGCTGTGTTAATGATTATAATATGCTTATGTTTGAGTATAATTAATGTTAAAACTCATATGTGAAAGATAAGAGAAGTTAGTAACTAGAAAGGAATTAATTTGAGAGTTTTAGATCCCTTAATGTTTGAATTTTCTGGATTCTATCCAGCAAGATTTAGTAATGCTAAACATGGTTTTAAATTAGTTTAAATGTGTAGGAATGCCTCATAAATAGTTTAGGACTTGATCTTGATGCCTTAGGAGCAAACCGGACTTAGAAAGGGTCATTGTTGTGACTCCTACGTACCCGTAAAGTTAGGATTATGAATTCTACATCTTTGAGGTTTAGAGATGTTCTTGACCATAGTGTGAGGTGAGAAATACTTAGTTATAACCTTATAAGTTCCCGAGAGATTAGGTTTGACGATTTATAACTTAGAAAGTGAGTTAAGGACCTTAAGGGTCAATGCATAAGACACTAAGAAGTTGTTAATGCTATGATGTATTATATGATGCAATGATATGATGAGATGTGCTTGATGCATGAGAAAATGATTCATGAAAATGTTAAAGTTTATCATAGCATGACATTTCATGAGAACATGTTGTGTGAATTAACTTGTAGCAGTTTGAAGGAAATTCGGTTTAACAGTTGTTATGCTGCCGAATTTCCGTCAAACCTTAAAGGGTTAAAAGAAATGTTTTTGAGTACCATATGAGTTGAAAACCCTGGGTGACACCAGTTTGGCCGAGCATCCCCAAGAGATTTTTATGTGACAAAGCACTGAGACGCGCTTGCCTGGGTGACACCGGTTCGGTCGAGCACCCCCAGGGGAGACAAATCCGTGAGGGTATGAGTAGATGCAGCCTACCAAAGCGGGCAAATTGTTGTGGCTTAATGCCCGCAAAGTGTTTCAAAGAGGGTATATCCTAAGAGAGGTGATCCTTGCCCCCTACCCATACTTGCGAGTCTTGATTATTATTATTTATGTTTCGCTTATTCAGATAATAAGCAATAGCTAGTGACGACTAACTGAGGTATGAGCTCATAACCTAGTTATTTTTAGGGTGGCTTATTATGCTAAAGTATCATGATTAATGTCACGAAGTTGAGGAATGATTCACTTGAAAGTATATGCCCTTATGCCACATAGTTTGTGCTTATATGCTTTGATGTGTTGTTGTATATACTCAAGTATTGACATGCATCCATGATATAACCTGTTGCATTCATAACATCAAGATGCATACTAAAAGGAATGGACCTTGGATAATTAGTTTGGAAAACCCTAAATTGAATCTTATATGCATGATCATTGTTTTATAATTAAACCCAAGGTTCCTGAGGATGTGAACGATGTAACCCTAGGGTAGGAGACTCCTACTGAGATTCTTTAGCAAGAATTCTCACTCATCTCTCTTCTTTCTTCTGTCACATCTTCAGAGACCGATGGCGACATTCGTGGTTTTCATTGACACGCCAGTGTGGGAGGTGCACTATGACCCGGACCACCGTTCGTATCACTTTGAGGGTCGTTGTGCCGTCCGTGTTTTTGTATACATGGGACGACCTTTCGCTTATCCGGTTTCGAGCTACCAGTTCACCCTTACTGCACCTTTTAGTAGTGACGACATGATCTTCGAGCGTACTCGCCCGTGTGATGAGCAGCTGCGCCGCGCCGGCACCTCTGCCTCAGCTGTCCATGACTACTCGGAGTACATGCCTCGCTCGAGGAGGTCCGAGACTGATCCATCCGAGGATTTGCCGATGCATGTCCCTTCGGAGGGCTCTGCTCCCTTTCCCCAGTTCCGACGCGAGGGGAGCGAGGAGACCGTGAAACAGCCACGCTTAGCAACGAGAGCCGAGATGCGCCCGCGTTGAGGAGCTCACATTCAGCCACCACGAGTCCCCTTCACACTCCATTGGCCCACTCAGGAGGAGATAGAGTGTTTCCCGGTTACCTGCCTCCATCACCCGAGGACCCCCGTCGTCACTAGACTCCAATGGAGAGCTTTACAAGTACCCGAGCTTTTATGGAAATCTTCCCTTCAGCAATACCTTTTGGGAGGGGCTGTAGATTGTACTCGTAGCTTAGTAGGAGGGTAGAGTTTTGGGTTTATCTTTTAGTCGTACCTTGTACCTTGTACTTTCTTGTTTTATGTTGTATTTTATTTCCACTGTATTACAAGCTCTGCCCGTCTCCATGAGGGTATGACTATTTATGTACTCTAATTAAGATATTAATGAAATGTTCCTTTGATTATCATGATTGTTGTTCCTTGGTTATATGCTTTACTCTATGATTTTTAATGATTGACACACGTGCTTTACATTTCTGTTGTTCGATTAGCTAAAGTTCGCGGCTCTCACTTTGCTTTATGTTTTCAAAAAAAAAATTTCCCTTAATTTCCGCTAAGTATTTTATTAAAATGATGAGACTAAGAAGTAATAGCCTAATGTTTAACCTAATGTATTCTAGAGAGTTGGGTTAAAAATTAGGGTGTTACAACTAGCATTTTATGTGTTTTAGAAATCAAGTTTTATGCCTTGTTTGTTAGAGATGAATTCAGTTCTCCCTTGCTATGAATGCTCACTATTTTGTGTTGTTTTAATGATGTTAATATGAGTATGTTTATGTATATTTGATGCTAAAATTCATATGTGAAAATTACGAGAAGTTAGTAACTAGAAAAGAATTAAATTAAGACTTATAGATCCCTCAGTAATAGATTTTTCTAGATTCTGTCCAGCAAGGTTTAGAATTGAAAATCATGGTTCATAATTAGTTTAAATGTGTAGGAATTACTCATAATTAGTTTAGGACTTGATCTTGATGCCTTAGGAGCAAACCAAACTTAGAAAGGGTTAATGTTGTGACTCCTAGGTACCCGTAAAGTAGGAATTATAGATTCTGTACTCTTGAGGTTTAGAGATGTTTATGATCATAGTATTGAGTGAGGAATACTTAGATATGAGCCTATGGGTACCCGAGAGGTTAAGTTATGATGATTTACAACTTAGAATTGAGATAAAGGACCCTAAGAGTCAATGCATAAGACATTAAGAAATCTTTTATGCTATGATGTTTATCTATGTAAGGATGATGTATTTGAAGTATATGCCATGATGAGTTTGAAGTATATGCTATGATGTTTATCCATGTAAGGATGATGTATTTGAGATATATGCTTGATGATAAATGAGCTATGATGAAATGAATTATTAAGATGTTATGTCTATTATGTTTATGAGAGATTGAATGAAAAAGGATATGTACCCCTTCTTTTGCCCCATATAAAATCTAGTGACAACTAGGTAGGTTTGAGCTCATTTTAGGCAATAAGGGTGTGTTTGGTTGGATTATAAGGGTGTGTTTGGTTGGATTTTTGGTGATGCGTATAATTTTTGGTGATGCGTATAAGTATGGTTGAGCTCATTCCTAGGCGATAGGGTGTGTTTGGATGGATTTGATGATCCGTATAAATATCACCGGGACCGGTGTTTATGGTTGGATTTTGGTGATGCAAAAAGAAGGTGATCTTTGAGAAGAAGAACTTAAGAGTTGAAGCATGAGAAAGAGATATGATGTTTTTAAAGTCACACAATTATGAGAAAAGAAAGAGTTTTATATGCCACTTATATGTTAATATTTTCCTTGATGTTGTGTTCTATCGACAGTTTGTATAATGTATTGTCCTGCATTCATCCAGTATCTGTTGCATTCATATCATCAAGACTCATACTAAAAGACATCCACTTCGGATAAATAGATTTGAGAATATTAAAACCAAACCTTATGCATGAACACCTTTTCATAATTAAAATCGAAGTGGTTGGGGACGATGACGATGACACATGTGTTAGAGTCGGAAATCCCTACTGAGAATCTTGAATAAGTTTCCCATCCCTCTCTCTCTTCTTTTTCATGTCGTCTCCAGATGAAGATGATGGTGTATCCCGTGACGTAGTTCGCGATTTCTACTGAAGCATGGGCATGAGGCATACACTATGAGTCAGATTGGTGGGATGCAACGGACGCGCGTAGATGCCGCTTTGGTATTATATTTATAGGAGTGTATTTCTCTTGATGTGATATTAGGATTACGATAGTTGTAAATTATGTACCTACGATGAGATGATTATGTTGTAATGTAATGAACAATGTTTGTGTTTTGTGACCATGAATGATACGAGTTCTCTTTTCTGTATGTTAGCCTTCATTACATCATTCGCGGCTCTCACTTTGATTTTATATTTCAAAAAAAATTTACCCGTATTTCCGCTAAGTATTTTCACAAAAGAATGAGACTAAGAAATAATAACCTAATGATTAACCTAATGTGTTCTAGAGTATTGGGTTAAAAATTAGGGTGTTACAGCTTGCTTTATGATGATGAGATTGGGATTGAGATTGTGATATTGATTCTTTAAAATCTTGTATGAGCTCTAATGACATATAATAATGGACTAGCATTCATGTTTAAATGTATGCCTTGCATAGCATATTTATTTTTATGCTATCACGAAACTCTCAAGAATAAATAAATGAACTTGCATTATCATGTTTGTTTAAATTCAAGCTTTGCATTTCATATTTACTTTTCAAGTCATCACCTAATCTTAAGATAAAAAATGAGTTGCATCTCATATTAATTTTGAGCCCTCACTTTACTTTCTAATAAAGATGAAATGAAGTGCATAGTATGTTTATATTCTTGTTATCACTTAAAATATTAGAGCTCAAAGACTCGTCCCTTGGTATCTCAAGTAAAGTTTGGAAATGAATGTGTTTTACACTTTTGATTTTCGGGCATGTGATGATGATGAACTTGGTGTAAGTTTCATCTAGTCACAAGTGCCAAAACCAATGTTTTATAATTTTCTTAAGTATAGATGATCTCAAGAAATGTTTCAAGCATAGTTTTATGATATAAATCCCTCTTGAGATTGTCTTGAAATAGCTACTGCCCTTATATGTTTTATGAGGATTCTAATGAAATAAATTGTTTTCAAATGAGTTTTAGAAGCTTTGAAAAGGTTCCAAGAGAAACTAGTAAATTATGTGTATTTGAAATGAAAGTTCTATGCTTGATATGATAGGTATGTTTTCAATTCTCCTTATTTATTCCAGCACCTTAAATGTTGTTTTGGGTGGTCTATATGTGTTTAAATACCTTACCAATTGTATGCTAATTGTTTTAGGCATCTTAAGCATGCTTAGTAACTCTAATAGTTTGAAAGTGTGATTTCTAGAACTCCTTAGGAACCGAAATTGTATATTCTGTTCCAGCCTTGGTAGAGTTTGTAGAATCATATTATAACATGTTTAGATGGGTAAGAATGAATCATAATTGGTTTAGGTGTTAATTATTGCATCATAGAAAAAGTTGGTAATAAGAAAGGACCTAAAACGTAACTTCTAGAACACCGTAATTCATCAAAATGTGCTTACTGCCTATGCTACCCAGCCATAATTAATTAGGCTCTAGGACTTAATAAATTGTGGTAATGAGGTTAATCAATCCCTTAGAGGTGTAAGAAAATAATTCAGAAGTTTGAGGTTACCCAATTTAGGGGTTTCTACTTTCAAGGGAATGGTTTGTGTGCCCTCTATGAATGATGAATTAATGTGTTGTCTCATGACTTATGTGATGCTACAGGATGATAGAATTATCAATTGCATGTTATTGTTCTCTTAGAACCTTAGAGATGCCTATGTTAGAATTATGAGATGTGGCATGTATGAATTATGTGGCATCTTGTTATAACATGCTAAGATTAAGGTGACATAAACTATGAGAAAATGATCCTTTGGAACCATCAAACTAGGGATGAGGATGAGGTGATTCTAGCCCTCAGCCCGTACTTTAAGTCGGGACCTTAACTTATCAAATGGGATAAGTATATATGCTAGTGACGACTAGTGAGATATGAGCTCATAACCTAGAGGTTTCTCAAAAGGAAGAACAATTAGGGTGGCCCCATGTGCAAAGTAAATGTCTTAATGTCACCTAAGTAACCAAGATAAGATACCATGCACCATGTACCAAGTTTTATGTTTTATGCTCTATGTTCTATGATCTATGTACCACGTACTATGTCTATATTTACCATGTATGCTAATAAGTTAGTTAGGTTTTTGCATATCATAATGAAATATGATGCATCCATGTAAATAAAAGCTATATGTTAAAAAGAATGGGCCTCGGTAATCAATGTTTTAGAACTTCATAATTGAACTATTACATGCCCACTATCTTTATAAAAACCCGAGGTTCCTAGAGACGTAGATGATGTCACCAAGATAAGAGGAAAATCCTACTGAGTTTCTTTAGCAAAGATTCTCACTCCCCTTGCCTTTTCTTTCCATCACGTCTTCAAATTCGGATGGCGACCTTTGTCCTGTTCGTTGACTTGCCCACATGGGAGTTCCACTACGATCCGGAACACGGATCATATCATTTTGAGGGACGTTGCGCGGTCCGAGTTTTTGTTTTTGTTGGACGCCCCTTCAGCCATCCAGTACCGAGCTACCGTTTCACCCCTATATCCCCCCTATGGAGACGAGATGATTTTTGAGTGAGCACGCCCGTCTTTCTAGCGGAGACTTCGCACACCCCCTTCCGGATCTGCCGTTCGAGACTTCCCCAGTTACATCCCCTGTTCGAGGTTTTCTAAGATGGACCCCTCCGAGGACGACCCTACCAGGTGTATTCTAAGAATTCAGCCCCCACCCCTTCCTATGAGAGAGGGGAGTGAGGGGACAGTCATGCAGCCACGGTTGGCACAGAGGCCAGCCATGCGCCCTAGACATGGAGGTCATGTGCGACCATCTGGTATGCCTGCCCCCACCGAGCTACGATAGTGGATTGGATACGTCCCCCCGTTCTCAGGCCATCAGCTGTAAACGACTCATGGAGTTTTAGTGCACACACGTCTCACTAGTCATGATGACCTTCTTTTGTTGTAAAGGTTATCTGCCTTAGGTGCACCATATAGGTTTGCGTCATGTGTATTTCGTTTCCTATATATTTTATTTCTTATGTATTAGCATTTCATCTTCATGTACCTAAACTTAACTCACCTCTAGGTGGGTGGTTTATATATATATATGTTATGTTGTGTTATGTTCTTTAAGGAGCCTTCTTGATGTTTAGATTTTCGCATTCTTTTATATCACTTGTATATGCTACACGCGGCTCTTACTTTGTCGAGGTTTTAAAAAGAAAAATTTGGCTCGTACTTTCAATAAGTATTTTCAATGATAAATGGACTGAAACAAGAAGTAATGACTAATATTTAGCCTTAGTACGTTCTAGAAGTATTGGGTTGAATATTAGGATGTTACAAATTGCCTCTTCAATTCCCTCGTTTAGTCTGCCCACGTGGCTATGTTGCAAGTGTCTCTCTGTATGTTTGCATGCTTCCTTCTACACCATAAAATTGCATTATCAGTAACATAGAGAGAAGCAGTACCTACCTTCAATTGTTTTTCTGCCACCCCTTGGCATTCGAAGTACCTCTCCATCTACAATAAGAAATTCTCCACCTCTCATATGTCCCTTATGCCCTTAAATTCCTTTGGCTTAGGGAGATCAACCCATGGAATATCCCTTGATCCACCTTGCGTACCAATAGTAATTCAACACCTAACTTCCTCAAGGGATGCTCGAGCCTTTTCAAGTATCTTCATGACACCTTCAAGCTTGCCTTCAACTTGGTTGAGGCATTCATCCATTTCTTCTGCACTCATGAGAGCCGTCATGACATCTTCCTCATGACATCTAGCTCTCCTAATACATGAGTCTCTAAGGTTTCCTTGTCATGCTCTACCCTTTGGATGTGCATATATATGTTTGTTAGGGCATTCTCCAACAAAGAAACATGTTCCTCCAAGGCAGCAAAATATTCACCCCTTGGTTTGCTTGACCCATGGGTCTTCTTAGTATGAGGAGGAATGACATCCCTCCCCCCTTGGAGCCTCCACATGTTCCTCAGTCACATTTGAAGTCATTTTCTCCACACAAACCACTTGTGCTCCAACACGAACCTTGCTCTAATACCAAAATTGTCTTGTCCTTGGACACACTCCAACACAGCCATGCCAACACTTGGACTTACTCAACCTCTTGAGCTAAGCACCAAGTCTGCCTCACTAAAAAATGACTAGCAATGAAAGCTAAGAGCACAAGAGAGTAAGAGAACTTTGGTGGAGAGAACACTTTTGTACTACACAAAGGAAAGCTTACAAATGACTTGGATGGTTTGGCCAAGAATGGCCACCCATATATATAGGTTTCCACCTCCTTAATGGATAGTGAAGATTAATTCTATTGGACGGTTTAGATCGCGTGTCTAGAACCTTCCTACACTTCACACATATTTACATATTTCTAGAATTATCTACATGTAACGCCCCGATTTTTCTGTTAGTAAAAATGACCAAAATGCCCCTGAGGTCATTTTCAGACCGGAATTCGAGGAAAGCCGGTCCGGCAGTACTCGAAGGGCAAACCCAATGTTGGAAGGGGATTAGATAACTTGTGTATCTTTCCGGGATCGAAAATCTCGTTTTTCGAGTTTTCAGGTCAAAATGACCAAAATGCCCCTGTAGTGTTTTACCCGTTTGCAAGTGCCAGATGAACCCGAAACTTCTCCAGATGGTTTTAAAAGACGTTTTTATGTATTCTGTGACCTTAGTTTTGGTCCCGGAGGTCCCGGGCGAAATTAGTGCAAAATTACGATTTTGCCCCTAGTTTCGTGTTTTTACACTTAATCGCATGATTAAGCAAACCTAAGCAATATTAGGCTCTAATAGAAGGTTAATTAATTTTCATAATTAATCTTGAGTCAAAATAATTTATTAAAGTTGATTAGAACCTAAAAGTGCTTAATTACAACTTAAAATCCTATTTTAAATTCAAGATTCCTAGTCATGTAATCTTGAATAATGTTTTCTCTTTCCAATTCCTTAAATCATGGAATTGTGTTTTCAATTGTTTATTCACAAATGAGTTTTTAATTCTCTAATGATGTATGAGCACTCCTAATCTTATCATAAAATCCTTAAACCTCATTCTTAGTTACCTAAACTTAACCTTAATTATTCCTAACCTTGTACCTAAGCTAATACACATTTAAACCTATCATTAACACCCAATTACATGAAAGATTTTCTTCCCTCTCTGTCCCCCAGTGCAGCCAAGCCACACCTCCTCCATATGCATCACATGTTCAAATTTTCAACACTCCAAAGCCATACCTCAAGTCATACTCACCATACCTTGTCATATTTTCAATCAAGCTTGATTTTCCAAATGAATAACTAAATGAAATAAACCATTTTTCCTCATTTATTTGTGGCTGAAAAACAACCAGCCATGCATTGCTTCTAGAAGGATTATTTCATTCAAAATTGATAGGAAATTCACTCAAATCACCTTACTTGAAGCCATGCCTTGTATCATAACTTCCATACTTCAAATCATGCTTGAATGACCTTGTGTAAGAGATATTTTCTCTTCCTTTCCCTCCCAAACTACACGACCAGCCTTCCCCTTCCATGAGCTCCCATTTGTTTTCATTTTCTATAAATACCTTGCCTAGAAACACATGCAAACACTTTAGCTCATTTGCACACTTTTAGTTTTCTAAGCTTTCTTTGTGTTCTCTCTTTTTCTCTCTAAGTTTCCAGAGAGTTCTCTCTTGTTCTTCATCTTCATCCTCTCTTCATCTCATCATCATCTCATAATCTTCAAACACCACCTCACAACCTCAAATCACCTCCTAAGCTCTCAAACACCTAACCTTAAACACAATCTCACTTGAAACACAACTTCAACCTTCTTATCCTCCCTTGGCCAAAGCCATCTTGCCCCTTAGAGGAGTTCATTATCTTATTTTTCCTTTTCAAAGTTCAAGCTTTTTATCTCCACTCTAGGTAGGAGTGTTTTTCTAAACCTTGTTTTCTTGAAAATGAGTTTTATCTAGCTTTTTCTTGGATTTTCTTTTTGAAACTTTCTTTGTTCTTCCTTCCTTGATGTTTCGACCTCTTGGTCTTGATGAGTATATGATAGCTCAATGATGAGAACTCCTAGATGATGACTATGTGTTCATCCCAAGGGAACCTCTAGAGCTTGAGTTTTTATTCTCTCTAAGTTTCATCTTGATTTACTAACTCAAAATGATTTCTAGCTCAAGAACACCTTCACTCTTTCTTGTTTTCATTTCGGTTTCCTGGTTTCCTTTCCTCTAGTATTTCGATTTTATTTCCTTTTCTTTAAGGTCTTGTGTTTCCTTGAAAGTTTATTTATTTTGAGCTTGATGATGATGTTCAAGAACCTCATAGTTCCTTTGAGAACTTAGTTCAAGAACTCTAAAGCTCTCTTTGTGATGAGATGAGTGTTGGGTTATTATTTTCTAAAGTCTTATAAGAGCTCTAGATAACCTTAAAATGAGCTTTGCATTCATGTTTACTTTTATGCTTTGCACATCATATTTATTTTCCTTGTCATCACTAAGTACCAAGATAACAAAGGAACTTGCATAATCATATTGATATTTCAAATCCTCACTTAAATACCAAAGATAATAACAAGTTGCATTCATGTTTATTTTATACTATCACTTTACTTTCTAAAGGAACCTAAAATAAGTGCATGAGCATGTTTATTTTACGTCATCACTTAAGTAAACCTAGAGCTCAAGGACTTGCCCATTGTTGTCTCTAACAAAGGCTTGAAATATGTATTTCCTTAGCTTATGTTTTTGGCCCCTAAGAGTTTATTTGTTTCCAAGTATTGAAAACTAAGTTTTATAATTTTTCTAAGCTTTTATGAGTTCAAGGAATGCATAGAACTAAGTTTTATGAATTTAGGACCTCTTGAGACAAATTTGATTTAGCTACTGCCCTCATAAATATTTTGATAATTTTAGATGTTAAAAATGTTTATAAATGAATTTTGAAAGTTTGAAAAAGGTTCCAAGAGAAACTAGTATTTTATGTGCTTTAGAAATTGTGTTTGATGCCTTTGTATGGAGACTTGGTTTCGGTTCTGCCTTGCTATTTTATGGCCACTGTATGTGCTATTTGATGACGATAATATGACTAATTTTGGGTATAATTAATGTTAAAACTCATATGTGAAAGATAAGAGAAGTTAGAAACTAGAAAAGAATTAATTTGAGAGTTTTAGATCCCTTAATGTTTGAATTTTCTGGATTCTGTCCAGCAAGATTTAGAATTGATAATCATGGTTTTAAATTAGTTTAGATGTGTAGGAATGACTCATAATTGGTTTAGGACTTGATCTTGATGCCTCAGGTACAAACTGGACGTAGAAAGGGTGATTGTTATGACTCCTAGGTACCCGTAAAGTTAAGGTTATGGATTATGCACCCTTGAGGTTTAGAGATGTTCTTGACTATAGTGTGAAGTGAGGAATACTTAGATATGAGCCTATAGGTACCTGAGAGTTTAAGTTTTGATGATTTATAACTTAAATTGTGAGTTAAGGACCTTAACGGTCAGTGCATAAGACATTAAGAAGCTTGTTAATGCTATGATGTTTATATGATGAAATAAATATGTTGAGATGATTATGATTCATGAGGAATTGATTGATTTAGATATGAGTATATCATAGCATGAGATTTCATGATAACATGTTGCGCGAATTAGCTTGTGGCATAAGTTACGGTTTGAAGGAAATTTGGTTTAACAGCCGTTATGCTACCGAATTTCCATCAAACCTAAAAGGAATGAGAAATGTTTTTAAAGTACCCTATGAGATGAAAACCCTGGGTGACACTGGTTCGGCCGAGCACCCCCAGGAGATTTTATGTGACAAAAGCACTGAGACGTACTTCTACTACGATGAGGAGGAGGCAAAACTGTGAGGGTACTGACATGAGCTTTACCAAAGCGGACAATTCGCTGTGCACTCGAGGCTAGTAGAGTGTTTCAAAGAGGGTATGTCCTAAGAGAGGAATCCCCTAGCCCCTTACCCTATATCGTTAAGTGGTCGGGTATGTTATTTGATTATTATTCGCTTATTCAGATAATAAGCAAGAGCTAGTGACAACTAGCTGAGGTATGAGCTCATAGCCTAGGTTTTATTATTATTATTGGGGTGGCCTCAACCTTGCTAAAGATTCTATGAATGATGTCACACATGTTGATAAGAGTTCTGTATGAGAAGTATTGCCCTTATGCCACATGGTTTATGCTTATATGATTTGATGTGTTGATTTACATGCTCATGTATGTCCATGCATTCATGCTTAAACATGTTGCATTCATAACATCAAGATGCATGATAAAAGGAATGGACCTTGGATAATTAGTTTTATAAACCCGAAATTGAATCTTATATGCATGCCCATTATTTTATAAATAAACCCAAGGTTCCTGAGGATGTGAACGATGTAACCCTAGGATAGGAGACTCCTACTGAGATTCTTTAGCAAGAATTCTCACTCCTTTCTCTTTCTTCTCCCGTCACATCTTCAGAGACCGATGGCAACGTTCGTACTTTTTGTTGACACGCCCGTTTGGGAGGTTCACTATGATTCGGACCACGGATCATATCATTTTGAGGCGATTATGCGATCACGAGTCTTCATGTTCATCGGACGCCCCTTTGCACACCCTGTGCAGAGCTACCATTTCTCTCCGATGTCACCCTACGACGACGCGATGGTTTTTTAGCGCACTCGGACGCGAGATGAGAGGCTGCTGCGGACGTACACTGGTAGTTCGATGCCTCGAGACTTCCAGGACTATGTACCCCGATCTCCGAGTTCGGAGGATGACCCTTTTGAGGACCCACCGACGCATATGTATAGCGAGAGCTCTGCTCCTACACCTCAGTTCGTGCGCGGTGAGAGTGAGGAGACTGTTACACAGCCGAGACTGGTGAGACAAGCCGAGAGGCGACCCTACCGAGGAGGTCATGCTCAGTCTTCACGTGTTCCTACTCCTACCGCCCTGCGTCCATGGATTGGTTATACTCCACCGTTTCCCGGGTTCCAGTAGTTGACGTCGTAGGTGAGGCTTAGTGCACACACCCACATGTAGAGTGGATAAACCTTCTTTTGTTGTGAGGTTATCCATCATAGGTGCACTCGGGCAGATATGGTTTATTTGTGTTTATTTGTCTTCTGTTGTATTTTATTTCCGCTGTATTATAAGTTCTGCCCCGTCCCTATGAGGGTATGACTACTTATGTACTCAAAATTATGTTATTAATGAAATGTTTCCTTTGTTATCATGATTATCGTTCTTTGATTTTATGTTTTGCTTTATGATCTATAATGATTGTTACGCGTACTTTATATTTCTGTCATTCGACCAGTTAAATTCGCAGCTCTCACTTTGCTTTATGTTTTCAAAAAAAAATTTACCCGTAATTTTCGCTAAGTATTTTATTAAAATGATGAGACTAAGAAGTAATAGCCTAATGTTTAACCTAATGTATTCTAAAGAGTTGGGTTAAAAATTAGGGTGTTACACTACACATCTACTAACAACATCCTAGATAACTCATATATGTCTCTAGAAACTTCTAGATAGTTCCACATATCTCTACATGATTCTAGATAATTCTATATGGTTCTGTAAGTTTCTAAAGTCTTCTAGAGCGATCTACATCCTTCCGCAATATTCTATATTTTTTTATAGTCTTCCGAAATCTTCTAAAATCTCTGTGAATTAACCATCAAGGAAGGACATTCATGACAATATGTTCCTTTCATTCCTTACTCCCACAAACAAACTATTTTCAAAACCTAAACAACTTTAGCTCTGCGTTAAAACTTAATCTTAGAAGTGTACTCCACATCAATCATGCAATTTTGGGAAGATCAATTAATTCCCTAAATAATAATAAACCATAAGATTGAAAATGTAACATTTTATGACAATGATTTTCCCATTCCTCCTCCGGAGCCTCGGTGTTGCAAATAATCCAAGTATTGGAATATATATACTCTACAGTTAGTCAATTCAATCAATAAGTTTCATTAAAAAAAGAAAATCAATTCAATCAATAAGTTTTGAAAAACTCCAATGGTTCTGCAGTGCATCCCTTCATATAGAAAATTACCATCTGAAAGACACTACAAAGGAAACCTTTCTAATATGTCCTTTATATCTTTTTTGTACCTAAACCAAGGGAACAATGGGTCATCAACAACACCCTGATCCTTAGATTGCAAAGGGAGGGTTGAGCAGCCTTCCATTGGAATAAAAATACCAGCCAGTGCTCAAACCAAAATCTGTGTTGGTTCTCATATGCCATGCATATATCAGAAAAACCGCCAACTAACTTAAATTTAATGCTTCTACTCAAAGTGTAATTTCAAAGATGACTCCTTCAAGATTCCCAACAATACACCGAGTTCCGAGCACATCTTTCATTTGCATCTGATGCTTAGAAGCTTCAAGAATAATCATCGAGTCCATGCTGCAAGAAGTGAGAACAAAGCTTAAAGCTTTGGATAAGATGGACTGAATAAGACGGAAATCTTTAAAAATCAGATAATGCAATGCTTATTGAAAACAATTAGGTTGGTATGAGCTATGAGCTTTGCAGAAAATTGAGACATTTGCTAAGGACAAAGCAGAGGCAGAGGGAAGCTTGCAGTTCACAACTGATAGCACAAGGAATGCAAAATTATTTCTAAAGCCAAACCATCATAACGGAATAGCCCGATTCATACAGTTAATTCATGGAACTTGTCTACCAAAAGGTATTTTGAAGTCTACAACAGAAACCAAATAAATAACTACCAGTTGAAGGATAAAACATTTTTCTTTTATAAATTTTTTAAATAACAAAAAATGGAGTCCATTAATGTCCCTCACAAGACTGAGTTTGAAATTGAGAAAAATTTTAGAGCTGAAAAATGAAGCATATTGTTTGTGAAATCTGACATGGGTAAAAGCATCTTTACCCTTTCTGGTTTGATAAAATTGTAGCACCAGGTCTACATGTTCACACAAAGTACTGGAAAAACAAGAAAAAACCAATTATAATTTGATCATTACCAAATAGAAAATGATCTGAAAGAATCTTCAAGAAGTAGGATTCAGGTTAATCAATTTTTATTGCCTCCCTCTCTGTCTCTCCACTTTTTTTTTTTTGGTCATCACTTTATTTGGAATTCAATAAAGTTTACCAAAGTAGCCAAAAGCTAAATACTACACAAAGTAAGAGCAACTTAGAAACAATGTATATTTGTAAAAATTTTACAAAACTAGTTTGAACATAAATCAGTTTTGAAACTCCAGAGTTTTCTAAACACTCCCATATTATCTGTTCCTAAGGCTAGCTAATGACTACAGATTTTAGACACATCAAATGTAAAATGAAAAAATGAATCCAATCAATCTACAAGATACGGGTAAGTTGTCAATAGAAAAGTAGTAAAGTAATTTTCACGAAAGCAAGAAGTTATACACTATATTGAACAATAACAAGCTAGGTTACATACGTCTTAGCCCGTGATACATAGGCTAGTATGAATTTGCATTTCCTGCTCTCTCTAGCCTGCAGTAGCTGTCTAACAGTATCAAAAAGCATAGGGATGCTTGACTGCTGAAAGCTTATGCATTGTCAAGGATTCTGGAAATAATTTTTCTTCCGCAAAAATGAAGTGCAATTACACAATCTTGATGAAACACACGTATTATAATTTCCTAAAGCATAAAAGAAATTCTGCATTGACTGTCATTTGAACCTCTAATTCATTTCAGCTGCATTTAGTCATCATAATATGGTCTTGGCATCCAGCACAAGTAGGCCATGGAGATTTGATCAAGAAGAATCAAAGCCAAAAACAATATATCATTATAGTGTGATTAAAGAATGTCAATAGATCCCCCGGCACTAAGGCCGTATAACAGAATGCCTATGTGGCATGCAAATGAGTAAGAAGAGGGGAATTTAGTAGGAGTGATTGAGACTAATTGTATATAAAAGGGCGAGTAGAGGCACGAAATTACTGAGTGATGGTTTGAGGCCTTTGGGCAAGGAGGTTTGCAGAACCTCAATGATCAGAAATGTTCTATAGTTTGTGAGAGATTGAAAGGGCTGAACCTGTGGTTCTGATGTCTGTAACTGGTATACTATTAGGGACCAAGTCCCTGAGGGGATCAAGGTGTACAAACGAAAAAGATACGAGGCTATTAAGGGTAATGTAAATGGCTTAACTAACTAACGATGATGTGGCTACTGTGTGAGAGTGAGTGCTGTGAGTGTTGTGGCAGGAGGGGCGTGCGGGTGATTTGGTGTGATTCAATTAGGGGAAAAAGGGAAATATTTGTATGGGTGAGGAGAGCTGTCAGGGTAGGCCGTTATTTTGGATCTTAGGCATTGGAGAGAAGACTGCTATAGTGTCTCAACCTTTCTCTCTTTTCTGCATGTTTTCCTTGTGTACTTCTTCTTCCCTTAGCTAGTACTAGCTTATATCAGACTAAGGTGTAGTAATAAACTCAGTTATCTTCTGTGATATTTCCTTTTCTGTAGTTTCTATCATATACATCCCTTTCTATAATAAAATACCTCCTTACTTATCAAATGTAAATAGGTCAAATAGTCCCTTTATCAAAAATCTAACAAGCCTGTTGCAACTGACAGTCAGATGAGTTAAATGGCTTGATGCTTGAA
This sequence comes from Dalbergia cultrata, assembly GCA_031216105.1. Classification (NCBI taxonomy): domain Eukaryota; kingdom Viridiplantae; phylum Streptophyta; class Magnoliopsida; order Fabales; family Fabaceae; genus Dalbergia; species Dalbergia cultrata. The sequence continues at coordinate 32,245,433 of CM062348.1, forward strand.
AGAGAAGTAGGCTAAGTAATGAATATAACTTGTGAGTTTTTCTGAAATCTAAAGACAAATAGTATATTGATAGGTACCAAGCCATAAGAGATAGATATAGATAGAAAATGCTATAAGAATTCACTATAGAAGATGAGTGTGTATTGTGAATAAACAGAAAATGCAACACAACTCGGCGTATTAGAGAGACTCTGAAACTCTCCCAGCCCAATTCTAACCTTTTTGGTGACCTCCCTCATGATCTCCCCTCCCTTATAAACCCTCTTCTCTACCCATAACAGATTTTCCCTCCAATTCCTCTCTCTCTCTCTCTCTCTCTCTCTCTCTCTCTCTCTCTCTCTCTCTCTCTCTCTCTCTCTCTCTCTCTCTCTCTCTCTCTCTCTCTCTCTCTCTCTCTCTCTCTCTCTCTCTCTCTCTCTCTCTCTCTCTCTCTCTCTCTCTCTCTCTCTCTCTCTCTCTCTCTCTCTCTCTCTCTCTCTCTCTCTCTCTCTCTCTCTCTCTCTCTCTCTCTCTCTCTCTCTCTCTCTCTCTCTCTCTCTCTCTCTCTCTCTCTCTCTCTCTCTCTCTCTCTCTCTCTCTCTCTCTCTCTCTCTCTCTCTCTCTCTCTCTCTCTCTCTCTCTCTCTCTCTCTCTCTCTCTCTCTCTCTCTCTCTCTCTCTCTCTCTCTCTCTCTCTCTCTCTCTCTCTCTCTCTCTCTCTCTCTCTCTCTCTCTCTCTCTCTCTCTCTCTCTCTCTCTCTCTCTCTCTCTCTCTCTCTCTCTCTCTCTCTCTCTCTCTCTCTCTCTCTCTCTCTCTCTCTCTCTCTCTCTCTCTCTCTCTCTCTCTCTCTCTCTCTCTCTCTCTCTCTCTCTCTCTCTCTCTCTCTCTCTCTGCTAACTCAACACAATTAGTAACATAAGAGTCACTCATTTTCCTCTCTCAATTTTCATATCAATAATTACAATAAAGCCCAATTATGTATTGACTTGGTCCCTAACAATAGTCCCCCCACCCCCACCCCCACCCCCACCTAAAAGAATGATATGTGGAAAGGAAAAACCATAGTACTGAAGAAAGACTTCCTCCTGGATCCCATATCTTGAAAACAAAGGAAAGTGAGCTTGCATTGCTGAGTTGCCCTCCCGGGTCCCATGGATTTGATGCTAGCTCTACCACTAGCTGGCCTTATGCCTTGATTGACAGTACTTCCTTGGATCAGACCTCCATTCACAGCAACAAGACTCACAATTCCTCTGGCTTCCAGCTTGAAAATAGAGTTTTCCTCTGAGTGCGTGGCAATGGCTATAGTAGATTGGGGACTCGGTGACATCACTATCTCACTCATGGCTCCTTCTAGAGACCTCTTCCTGAATTCTGGTTTAACAACATCATTCAGCCTTTGAAGAAATGGGTTATCATGTCCTGCCCTGAACCATTCCAACAATGAATAGAGAAAAATAAGCTGCTGTCTCCCATCAGTAAACTCTTCCACCTTTAGATCAGGCCCATGAAAAACATCCTTATCATATAAAAATTCATCAGCCAATGCACATACATGAATATATTGTTGTCCTGTAGCCCAATGTGGTCCCTCTTCATCCTTGTGCTCTAGGACAGCCAAAATAATTTCCCCCGTCAGGCCTAAACTTTTCTCAATCGTCCCAAACATTCTCCCTATAAGGCCACTAACTTCAGGTTGTGATTTGATCCTGCTGCTCGTTATCTCTCTAGTAGGGACCAAGCCAATACATAATTGGGCTTTATTGTAATTATTGATATGAGAATTAAGAGAGGAAAAATGATTGACTCTTGTGTAACTAATTGTACTGAGTTGGCAAAGAGAGAGAGAGAGAGAGAATGTGAGGAATTGAAGGGAAAATCTGTTACGGGTAAAAAAGACGGTTTATAAGGGAGGGGAGGCATCATGAGGGAGGTCACCAAAACGGTTAGGATTGGGCTGGGAGAGTTTCAGAATCTCTCTAATACTCTAAGTTACGTTGCATTTTCTGTTTATTCATAATACACACTCATCTTCTATAGTGAATTCTTATAGCATTTTCTATCTATATCTATTTCTTATGGCTTGGTACCTATCATATATTCCCAAACAACTACTGATAAGTCTGAAGGACTGTGCACAATGCTAAGGTTCCAAATCCCATCAGGTAATAATAATCAGCTTTTTGGGAAAAGAGAAAAAAAAAAAGGAAAAAACATACAGATAGATGGCTAATTGGCTTGGGTGGGAAATATGGATAACTAAATTGATATCTATATATCTACCTATATCTTAAGCTGCCAGTTTTTCCTAGCATTATGAATACTTAAGTTGGATAAAAACTGGATTAAATTCATTAGGATATATATATCAGCTCCAAGAATGAAGTCGAAACTTCCTGGATGATTTTGTAAAATTTCACTGATCTGATCTTTGTTCCCCCATTCTAATTTTTCTGCTACTATTCCTGCATATAATATAAGTAAAATGTAAAATTCAGTGACTCAAAGTATGTATCTCCTTTTAGAATTTTTCACACTCACCATGAGAAGGACTAGTATTTTCAGAACATGAATGCAGCTCTATATTTTTCTTTAAGATCTGGGAGGAAATACCATGATTAGTCTATAAAGCAGATAATTAGGAATATGCTACCCTACCATATGGCATAGGAACAGATTTCATAACCCTGCCTTTAGCACTTCTTCATTATGATCTGTTAAAACAACCTTCTGGCAGAATCTGCTGCAAAGTATTCCAGTAATACCTGTGATTAAAGAGGATGATCAAGATAATGTTAAACAAAAAAAGCACAGGTATCCAGTATTATTTGTGAAGACGATAAACTACAGAAACAAGTAATTAATTTCCTACAATAAGGTAGTTGTCCATGCCGTTGTTTGGTGTATTTAGCTAGACCACAATTGTGACATATTTAACCACAGGCATTTGGACAAGCAGGTTTCACGGGATATGAATAGGCGTCTAGCGTCTACTAGGCGTAAGACACATGATCTTTTAGAGGGTTTTCCTCTCAGATATGCTAAGAGATTGAAATGCATTGATCTTTTGATGTCTTCTTTTGTTTATTCTTTTTGTATTGAGGATCTCTAGTCCTCCATGCTCTACAATATTCTTCTCTTCTTGTTAATGAAATTTCTTCTACAATAATCTTCTCTTCTAGTAAATGAAATTTCTTCTTTCATTAAAACAAAACAGAAAATCAACTTCATATTCCTAAAACTAGTAACAAGGATACATCGTTTCTCCTACAAACATCAAAGAATATAAGATTCTAAATATAAGAAAAGATAGTATCCTGTAGACTGTAGAGTGAATACATACCAACACCAGAACCTAATTCAATGGCAGTGCAGCCTTGAAGCATTTCAACATTCTTTGAAAGATAATCATTTAGCAGCATGGCTCCAGGCCATACCAGCTGCCCTGTCAAATCAAAATCAGCTGATTCAAAATATAATTAGTATTGTAGCCCAAAAGAATAGAAGATATCGAAAGCAAAATAAGGGACCAATTTAAAGAACACAGAGAAGTGTATGCATTCCCAAATTATGCATGAGCTTCTAGGTTCCCAATTATGTATTTCTGCATCATGTTTGACTGCAATTTTCGTTTAAAGGTGTTTCTTGCTCAAATTTTCTGTTTGGTATTCTCTTGGGGGATTGAACCTTAAACAGTTAACCCATCCCACACCCAATTTGAAGTTGAACCATTTGGAAAATAAGAATGATAATGCGTGTGAAGGATCACTTAGCTACATATATTTTCAAATGCTATTCAACTTAATTTAGTAATAAAACAGTCAAGAATTGAGCTCTGCCAAGCCAACATCTACTTGAAAGTACAATTCCAATTCAACGTGGGATTCCAAACATTAAATTGCAATTAGGAGTCTAACATATATCTGAAAAATGTAAGCTACTCTCTTAACTAGAATCCAATTCCCTACTCAAGTCAATCAAACATGCATAATATTGATATTTACAAGATTGGCAAATACTCGTGTTAGAATATTAATATTTGTGTTATAGTAGAGTACATTGTCAGGTACTCAGTTCAATGGTAACAATGTGTTAGGGACCCTTTCTTTGGAAAGGTCTATGGGAGGAAGACCAAGAGAAAGGGTGCAAATTTAAATACTGTTGTTTGATGACAACTTGTAAATAATACTCCCTCCATTTACAAATGTCTCTTTCACTTTTTTAGCACTTTCATAAATCAATGTATCTGGAATCTAGATGCACTTTGTATTTAGATACATTCATTTATGAATATTCCAAAAAAGTGAAAGAGAGATTTATTTTGAAAGGGAGGGAGTAAGTGAGAAGGACAGCTATAGAAAGGTGGGAGTGACATAGATTGTAAATAATATTGAGAAGGACAGAAGGAATTAGTCATGACAGTTGTCAAATTAGTTTGGACTTAGGAGGTCAGGTGAGTAGAAGATCCAAGAGTATAAAATGGAAGTACAAGAATGATGACCCCTCAGATGCGATCATTTGTACCAAGACCAGTCTTACACAGTTCAGGAGTTCTCAGTCTTCCTCTTTGTATTCATACACATTCTTTCCCCAAATTCTAGGGTTCTTGAGCACATTTTTTCAGGAATCCCATAGTGAAATACAGAGAATTACTCAGAAAATGTATTCTTTTTCTCTTGCTTCTGATCCAGTCTTAGCACAATCACAATTGCGGATTGTTAGCTAGTAGTTTGGATGTAAGTAAGCTATTGATTGGTATCAGCTCCAATTTGTAATTAACTATAAATCAGAGATAGTTTGCACTTGTACCCTAAATACATAATTTCTCTCAACCACCCTACTTTTGTACAATTAGTTTTGAACCTTTTTTTTTCACTTCTATTAACATTTTTGGTTTACTAAGTATGTTTTACAAGGTCATTAAGATTAAGAATGAGAGATTGAGTTGAGATTTTCACTCACCTCAATTGAAATTCCTTCCCAAAATGAAAACAATTAAGTGCACAGTGAAATGAAACTGATTAAATCATATCCACTTATCAAATATGGAGGGAAATGAAAAATGAATATGAAGAGTTGAAGACAGGAATATATAAATAGGGTAATCGGAATGTATCCCTCTTCATAAAATAATTTCAACCCATTTGGCTTTACTTACAATCAGCACAACCCAAAATCATGCACATTATGTAAAACAAACACATAAATAAATAAATAACAAAGAAAACTCACTTGAAGCGGATTGAAGACAGAAGAGCTGAATGACTTGAGACCCAAATGTGAATTTCGTGAGCTGGTAGCTGCAAATTCCAACAAAGATCTCCAAAGTTAAAACTAAGCCTTTGAGAACAATGGGGAGAGAGAGAGAGCGAGAGGAAGTGAAGTTACTCGTTATTGATGAAGAACGATTCGTCTAAGCAAACGAATTCTTCTTCTTCTTGGTTTCCTCTTTCTTCCATATTCAAACGCCTGGTGATGAATACAACCGTGTTTTGGTTTCTCCTGGGGCCGCCCCGTTGTCTGTAGGAAAATTTGCAAGCTCGGAAGTGAGACGATGAGAAAAGGGAAAGGTAAGCAAAGTCGTAGGGTATTGATGTTCGTACGACGCAGTGTGGTCCAAGATAGACAGAGGCAATTAACCCGATTTAGGGTTTGTGTGTCTCGAATTTTAAAAATTTGATATCGTACTTAAATTTTGGGTCAAACATAAGTAACGGTAAGTTTAGATTAAATTTTGATAGAATTATTTTTAAAGTAATAGATATTAAAGAAATTGATTTAATAGAATCAATTTTAAAAAAATTGATTTGTGTTCAGAAAAGATTTTAGAAATATAAGTTTAAAAAAATTTATGTGAGATAAAAATAAAAGTTAATATTTTTTACTTTCATTGAATTTTGAAAGTGAAATACTTCTATCAAAAGTCAAATGTCAAACAAAACTATTTGAATATTTTCCAACACACCCTTTTTCAACTCAATGTGAAAATTTTGTGTGTCCAAACTGTTTGTAAAAACCCTTGAGAATTCGGTGATTGCACTCAACCCTAATCATATGCAAAAACAACGCTTCACCCCAGATCTTCTTATAAGGGTGGAAATTGGCTACTATACATTTAAGTCTCACTTGTATTCCAAAAAAGTAGCATGAACATGGGCCTATTATCTGATACAGGAATTTTTTTATGGACTTCTTACAAGTCTGACTTAGTTTGAAAACCTATTTAAAGACCTATTTGATCATAAAATTGTTTAAAATACCCAAACACCTACTCTTAAATATATATATATATATATATATATATATATATATAAAATTATTAGAAACCCTTATACAAAGAATAATCCAAAAGCTAGTCTTTTAAGAACAATAAGTGATATAGTTAGAGGAAAAACCATATTAATAGCAGATGATCCCCCTTCTTCCTTCTCTTCTAATCTTACGATAGATCAAGATGAATACCAAAATAAAGAACTAGTAATAGCAAATATAGAAAACAAGTTTCAAAACTGTTTAATACCAAAGATTATACATAAAGAGATTTATAAAACTAGCATAGTAAACTTCAAATCAAAATAAGATATTTATTGCATAGAAAAAACCCAGTTAATATGAGATACTTATATTACCAAAAAACTTTTAGATGAAAATTTGAACAATAAACATATACCAGATGGATATCATTATATTCATTCACGATTAATACAAGTAGCAATCAAACCTTTTATAGGATTAGGAATTAATACTCAAGTAATAGCAATACTTCAAGACATAAGACTCAAACAATTTAAAGATCAAATGTTAGCCGTATTAGAATAAAATTTTCATGATGGTACAATTTTTTTCTATTGCCACCAAATTACTGTATGGATCTTTGGAATTCTCCGACCAAAATTGCACTACAATTAAATATCAAAATGCCTATTGACTGAAATTTGATGTCAATAATGCCTCATAGAAGAATAGAAAATACAAAACAGAAACCATAATTCAAGATAATGATGGAAATATAAACAATAGAATGCAAAAATCTAATTCAATTGCATAAACTTCAAGTGTTCATGAAAGATTACAAATATTTGATCAAGTATCAAGAAATTCGATAGATTGTAGATCAACAATAAATTTGGATCTAAGATGAGATAATTTCTCTCCAAATATTCCACAACCAATTTATCAATAATATAAAAATAGAGAGTCTCCTAAGTGTTCATGTAACACCCTAATAGAACCCCACTATACTTAAGTTCACATTTGGATTCTATTAGTTGTCACTTATGCCTTGCATTTATTTTCTTTTGAAATTAACTTAGAAAAATAGTGGAAGTTTTTTTTTTCTTTAAATAAATTAATTTTTTGAAAACTTAAGCCTGTAACGAGAAGTAAAATACATAGCGCTTTTATAGATAATAATCAAGTTACATTGCGCACTTAATTAAATAAGTGGAATAAGAGACTAAGTGTAGAACTATTATTACATAAACTGGAATATAATCACTTAATACATAAGTCACAACAGGGCATATATCATACTGATAAGTTATTACAAATAACAATATAAGTTCTACTATTACTAATTGTTTCTCACAAACTATAATGTAACTAAAGCTCGGAATACTCCTACTTAAAAGGTTTGAAATCTTCACGCGCTACCTTCTTCCTCATTTCTGACCGTTGCTTTAGGTGGACACGTCTCTCTGCAGTAGCGACAACGGAAAATAAACATAGGAGTGAGAAATACATGATTTCTCAGTAGGAGTTCCTACTTGTACTAAAAGTGTCATCGTTGTCGTCCCAGTCACTTCGGGTTTATTATAAAAGGTGAGCAGTAAGGATTCAATTATCAAACTTTCACAAACGTGATTAGCCGAAGTGCAGTTACTTTTAAACTAATCTTGAACATTAGCAGAAATATCCATTCAGTATTTCATCAAGCATACATATAAGCATATAATGTAAAACCACTAATAAGCATTTTCGTAATTTCTACTAAGTGATGGCATTTTCGTAATTCTTTGCATTTTTCTCTAGACATACTTAAGTAGTCTATTTGTTGTGTTTCATAACATTTGTCCAGATTCTCTTGGTTTTGCTATCGATAATTAAGATTAATATTTATCTTAGTTATAAATGTGGGGATGTTACATTTCTCCCCTTCTTATTAAAAATTTTGCTCTCAAAATTTGATACCTGTGAATAGGTTTGGAAATTCTTTTCGCATAGCTTCCTCGAGCTCCCATGTGTGCTCTTCCATTCCATCTTGTCCCCAGGCTACTCGGACCAGAGATACAGATTTGTTTCTCAGCTGCTTGATGCCATGATCCACGATCCTCATCAGTAGTAATTCAAAAGTTAAGTCATCTTTTAATTGTATAGTTTCTGGCTCAAACACATGACTGGGGTCTGACTGATACTTTTTCAATTAGGACACATGAAAAACATTGTGTAGGTTAGACAAATTTGGAGGTAAAGCAATTTGGTAGGCGGAGGGACCTACCTTTTTGAGGATTTGGAAGGGTCCTAAGAATCTAGGGCTTAGCTTTTTGACTTTCATTGCACGACCTATACCTGTGATAGGAGTAATTCGCAAGAATATGTATTCTCCTTCTTGAAATTCGAGAGGTTTCCTTCTCTTGTCAGCATAGCTCTTCTGCCTACTCTGAGCAGTGAGGATTCTTTCCCTAATTCTCCTTATTTGTTTGGTTGTCTTTTCTACCAAATCAGGGCCCAAAATACTTTGCTCTCCAGGGTCACACCAACAAAGTGGTGATTGACACTTTCTACCATACAAAGCCTCATAGGGTGCCATCCCAATGCTAGTGTGGTAACTATTATTATATGCAAACTCAATCAATGGAAGCTGTTTGTCCCAACTTTTTGGCTAGTCTAAGACACATGCTCTTAGCATATCCTCAAGGGTTTGAATTGTTCTTTCTGATTGTCCATCAGTTTGAGGGTGACAGGTAGTGCTTAGACACAACCTTGAACCAAACGCCTTTTGCAAAGCTCCCCAAAATCTTGAGGTGAACCTTGGATCCCTATCTGAGACAATGGTTTTGGGTACTCCATGGAGCCTTATTATCTCTTGGATATATAGCTGAGCTAACTTTTCCAAAGGGTAATTTGCTCGAATGGGTAAAAAGTGAGCAGATTTGGTCAATCTATCCACAATTACCCATATGGAGTCTTGTCCGGTAGGCGTTCTTGGCAATCCCATCACATGGATATTCCTTCCCACTTTCATTCAGGGATTTCGAGAGGTTGCAGCACTCCGGAGGGTTTTTGATGCTCTATCTTCACTTTTTGGCATACCAAACATTTTTACACTATATTTGCTATATCTGCTTTCATCTTTGGCCACCAGAACATCTTTTTTAAGTCATGGTACATCTTGGTTATACCGGGGTGTACACTAAATTGACTCTTGTGGGCTTCTTCCAAAATGCTACCTCTCAATCCTTCTTTTGCAGGTACACAGATTCTCCTTTGGTATCTCCACACTCCTTCCTTATCCTGGACAAACTCTTTCAACTTTCCTGCTTCGACAAGGGTTAAGGTTCTAAGAAAATCCTCATCTTCCCTTTGAGCTTGAATTATTTGATCCTTAAAGCTACTGGTTACACTTAGTTGGCTTAACCGAATTTGTTCTGTAGTCCCCCTATATCCTAAGTTGAGGTTCCTAAAATCTTCTATCAGCTCATTTTCTTTCACCATGAGCCAAGCGGCATGCAAGGACTTACGACTCAAAGCATCTGCTACCACATTTGCCTTTCCTGGGTGGTAGTTCAACCCAAAGTCATAGTCCTTGAGAAACTCCATCCAACGCCTTTGTCTCATATTGAGTTCCTTTTGGTTGAAGAGGTATTTCAGACTTTTATGGTCAGAAAAGACTTCAAACCTTACACCATAAAGATGATGTCTCCAGATTTTTAAGGCAAAGACAATAGCCGCTAGCTCTAAGTCATGGGTTGGGTAATTAACTTCATGGGGTTTGAGCTGTCTAGAGGCATAGGCTACTACATTCCTATTTTGCATCAAAACACATCCTAGTCCTCTTCCCGAGACATCACAATACACCTCAAATTTTTCTTTTGGGTCAGGTAGGATTAGGACAGGGGTAGTGGTCAACTTCTTCTTTAGTTCTTAGAAACTCTTTTCACATTCTGGGCTCCATATAAAAGCTGAATTCTTCCTTGTTAGCTTGGTGAGGGGTAAGGTAATTTGGGAAAAACCTCTAATGAACCTTCGGTAGTAACCGGCTAGCCCTAGAAAACTCCTAATCTCCTTCATAGTGGTAGGGGTTTCCCATTGTTGCACCGCTTCTATCTTACTTGGGTCTCTTGCTATTCCCCATGTGACACTACATGACCTAAGAACTTAACTTCCTTCATCCAAAATTCACACTTGGACAACTTTGCATAAAGTTTCTTGTTCCTCAACACCTCCAACACCACTCGTAAGTGTTCTTCGTGCTCTTCTTCAATTCTAGAGTAAACTAGAATGTCATCGATGAACACTATTACAAACTTGTCCAAGTATGGTCTAAATATCCTATTCATGTAGTCCATAAACACTGCCGGTGCATTGGTTAACCCAAACGACATCACATTAAACTCATAATGTCCATATCTAGTCCTAAAGGCTGTCTTTGGTATGTCCTCCTCCTTCACTCGAATCTGGTGGTATCCTGATCGCAGATCTATCTTGGAAAACACTTGGGCTCCTCTTAATTGGTCCATGAGGTCATCTATTCTAGGCAAAGGGTATTTATTTTTTATAGTCACTTTGTTTAGCTGCCTATAATCCACACATAATCGCATACTCCCATCCTTCTTCTTGACACACAGCACTGGGGCTCCCCATGGTGAAGCACTGGGCCTAATGAATTTCTTCATAGTAGTTCCTCTAATTGCTTCTTCAACTCTGTTAACTCGGCTAATGGCATCCTATAACGAGCTATAGATATGGGTCTTGTTCCCGGTACCAAATCTATAGAAAACTCAATCTTCCTTTTTGGAGGAAATTCAGGTATGTCATCAGGAAAAACATCTGAGAATTCCTTTACTACAAGGATCTTTTCTAGAGCTTGCTCCACTTTTTTCTCAGTTGTCATTAGGAAGACATATCCTCGCTTTTCATTCCTACTATCCCCCATGATAATGGAGTTTAGGTATAGTCGTACCTTTCTATCAAGTTTAGAGGGATTGGGTAAAGATGGTTTGGGAAGAAATACTAGTGACTTGTTTGCACAATGTAGTAACACACGGTTAGCCGAAAGCCAATCCATGCCCAAGATTACATCAAATCTAGACAAGGGTAGACAAACTAAATCATGATGAAAAATCCTATCAGCTACCTCAAATTCACAATTTAGGCAGACTTGATCAGTTCTAACAGTATTTATAGTGGGTGTAGAGACAACTAAGATGATTTTTAAGTCAGATATATACAACCTCAACTTATCAGCACAATCATATGAAATGAATGAATGTGTTGCGCCAGAATCAAACAATACAATTAAGGCTTGTCCATTAATTATACACTTACCTTGAATCAGATCATCGGATTACGAGGGCATCTCAAGATGATAGCAAACACGCGTCCCTGTGCCTTAGGCTTAAGTGTAGAGGACTGATTGAACTTTAGGCACTCTCTAGAATAGTGTCCTGCCTGTCCACACCGATAACAAACATTTTTACCAAATCTACATTCCCCTCCATGCATCTTTCCACAAGTGGCACAAGGGGGTCTAGTCATAGGTTCAGGGACAACAGCCATCCTAGGTCGATTAACAGCTTGTGTCTTAGGTTGATTCATCATAGGGTGTTGGGGTTGTTTCCCTTTAAATTCACCTCCTTGGTAGGGTTTCTTGTGAGCGGGTGGGAACCCTCGGTGACCTTGTTGAGCAGATCTCTTCCTATTCTCTTCAACTCGGTGGGCAACTAGCTGGCGATTGCAACTCTCAGCCACTTGGCTTTTGCTGACTAAAGATGCATAGTCAGTGACCTCCAGTGGAGCCACAGATGCCAAAATGTCTGGCCTCAAACCACTCTCATATTTCATGCATTTCCAAGCCTCGTTGGGATCCCTTTGGTAGCTAGTTGAGTGTTTGATCAGTTCTTCAAACTTAGCTGTGTACTCAGCCACACTTCGATTTCCCTGTGTCAGTAATAGAAATTCTACTTCCTTTGCCTTCTTAACCGGATCTGGAAAATATTTCTTATGGAACGTAGCATAGAAAACCTCCCACGTAATCTGTATGTCAGCACTTTCAAGCAAGCCCTTTGCACCCTTCCACCACGCGGCTACCTCTCCTTTCAGCATATAAGTAGAGAATGCCACCTTTTGTTCATCAGAGCATTCTACCACTGAGAAAACCTTCTCCATCTCTTGAATCCATATGTCAGCTATTTCGGGGTTAGTTGTCCTTTGAATTACGGAGGTCGGCCCTCTTGAATTCTCGAGAATTTTCCATGTTCTTGATTCCCAACTGACTCCTCTGACCACCTATTCATCTGCTCCATCATCACTGTTGCTTGTGCTTGCATAGCCCTAGCCATCTCCTGGAGTGCATTTGCTAGTTCATCACGATTACCTCCACCGCGTGCCCCATGCGTACGTCTGTTTGCTGCCATTAGTTCCTAGACACACCAAACAACAGTCATCGAGTTGATCAGGCTCAATACTATAGCTAAGCATGGTAGCAACTATGGTAGTATCACAAGACGATCATGCATTTCTAAATCCTATATCCCATCATACAGATAAGATTAATAGCATGATATCATAGACAGAAGCATAGTCAATCCATTCCTCAGGCTTAAATAGGATGAACTGCTCTGATACCATAATGTAACACCCTAATAGAACCCCACTATGCTTAAGTTCACATTTGGATTCTATTAGTTGTCACTTATGCCTTGCATTTATTTTCTTTTGAAATTAACTTAGAAAAATAGTGGAAGTTTTTTTTTCTTTAAATAAATTAATTTTTTGAAAACTTAAGCTTGTAACGAGAAGTAAAATACATAGCGCTTTTATAGATAATAATCAAGTTACATTGCGCACTTAATTAAATAAGCGGAATAAGAGACTAAGTGTAGAACTATTATTACATAAACTGGAATATAATCACTTAATACATAAGTCACAACAGGGCATATATCATACTGATAAGTTATTACAAATAACAATATAAGTTCTACTATTACTAATTGTTTCTCACAAACTATAATGTAACTAAAGCTCGGAATGCTCCTACTTAAAAGGTTTGAAATCTTCACGCGCTACCTCCTTCCTCAGCTACAGCTTCGTTGTTTTAGGTGGACACATCTCTCTCTAGTAACGACAATGAAAAATAAACATAGGAGTGAGAAATACATGATTTCTCAGTAGGAGTTCCTACTTGTACTAAAAGTGTCATCGTTGTCGTCCCAGTCACTTCGGGTTTATTATAAAAAGGTGAACAGGTAAGGATTCAATTATCAAACTTTCACAAACGTGATTAGCCGAAGTGCAGTTACTTTTAAACTAATCTTGAACATTAGCAGAAATATCCATTCAGTATTTCATCAAGCATACATATAAGCATATAATGCAAAACCACTAACAAGCAATAATTATTTAGGAGTTACATGCATTTCATGATTACTCATCCTCAACATTCACTTGTTTAGTGATCATCATCTTTCATTTATTTCCTCAACATATTTCTTAATTACTCACGGGATGAATGCATCAATGCTTTAGACCACCCTAAAAGGGTAATGAGCTCATACCGTGGCCGTCGCCAGAACCTTTTAGTTTTCTTTCCGTTGCCATGATCTCAACGGTTTAGGGGGTTAAGCCGTGAGTTTAGCTCAAGTCCACTTTTCCATACTATCATTGCTACTTTTTCAGGTTTTACTTTTATTCTCACTGAGTGAAATCATCAATACCTTAATCCTCAAAGAGGATTAAGCAGTGAGTTGGTCTATTTATTATTTCATTTGAAACATGAATGTATGCACATTAATAAATCATGGCACAGTCAATTATTTTATCATTATCATTTCATATCTCATCAATACATTCACATTTTTGTATATCACTTCATGTAACATAGACAATATCATGTAAATCTCATAGTAAACATTCTCATAGATAATTCATATTAAGCAACCTAAGTTATCAAGTTAGGTCTCTAGTGTTCCTAATAGGTTATGAATATCTTGGTATTATCTTTTTCTCTTAGTCTTCTTTATACTCTAGTATTTCCATTAATACATTAATACCCTTTAAGATATTTTTAGAGGTTCTTTATATATTTTTATTGTGACTTTTATATATATCTCCTGAAGATTATTATTCTACTTAAATCCTTAAAATTATCTCTTTACAAGACTTGAATCTTTTATTTAGAGTTCTGACATCTTTTAGAATAAAATTTGTAGCACTATCATCTTAGATTAGTGTAAATCAACTGTAAATTGTGCATAGTAAGATTCCCAGGAACAATGGACATGCTTAAATACCAAGTCTTTCCTTAGCCAGAACCTTTCCAAATTGCACTCTCACAGTATCACGCTACCTTCAAGACTTTCTCAGCACACTGTCCCGAAATTATATCTCTCATTCTATATTTTCGTGGTGTACAAATTTATGCATAGCATACATAAGTGTGTTTATAGATGTGTTAGCTTTTCCACAAAGTTGAAATCAGTCCATTTGCATTTTTCTAGAGTGAGTTACACCTATTTTACTACTACAAGGTCAGATTAAGAGTTTCAGTCTTATGCTCTACTTTAAAAATTTATATCTTGGGCTAGGAAATTCTGTTTTAGGTGATTCTTTTTGGAGAGTGTTCTAAAATGAGTCTAGTTTATAATAAAAATATTTTCATTTCGAGATCCTTCATATTTTATGAACACTAATTTTTGAAGTAACTACTGCCAGAAATAACTAGAAATTCCAGCACCTGCCATGTTCATGTCTTAAGTTATCTTTATTAACTCAAGTTTCACATACAATCTTTTAAGTTATATTTGAGTTTGATAACATCATAAAAGTACTCATAGCAGAATAGAACATGTTGTGTTTTCTAAAAATATAATTACTCAAAACTTTTGACAATAACTCAAGTTTGAGGCATTCTATCCATGAGCAAAGTTAGAAGCCAACAATACTTGCACAAATAAAGAATAAACTCCTACCTCTTGTGTAGGGCTAAAAAAGGTCATTCTCTTCTTCCTTAAGCTTTGAACAAGAGTCTTTGGAGTGGATGACCCTCCTTGAATATTGGCTCTAGAACTTGAGTGCTTAAGAAAATATTTCTCACTAGAGTTAAAGATTGTAACTCTTGTGAGGGCTAGTGAAAGTTTGAACTTAGGATTTAAGTGTTTGGATGAAGTTTAGAGGATCAAGAGAAGTCTTTGAAGAACAAAGAAGAATGATAGAATAAAAAAGAAAGAACACTTAGGGAGTTTCTGAATTGAAGAGAGTTTGAGGAGTATTTATAGTGGAAAGATTAGAGAAAAAAACAGAAGAAGGAAAGCACTTGGAGCATGATTTATGGAAACATGTTGGCTGAATTTTGGGATGAAAATGCTCCTTGTTTTGTGCAAACATGTTTCCATGTTTTATGCAAACATGTTGGATGAAAATGCTCCATGTTTTGTGCAAACATGTTTCCATGTTTTGTGCAAACATGTTAGTGGAGATTTTCTAACCTTTAGTGCATGTATGTGATTCAGAAATGTGTATAATGTATGTGGTTAAATTATTGTGTTATCATCTTAATCCAATGGCTTAGATTCATTCTTATCTAAAGACAAGTGTAGGGATTTGTGCAAATGGCATTGTAGTAATTTCTTTAACTAAGACAAGGATATTTTTGTAATTAGATAATGATAGTGGTATTATTGTAATTCCATTCATAGAGTAAGGGTATCTTCGTCATTTAATAAGGCAAGGGTAGTTTGGTAATTTCCTTTACATAGCAAGGGCATTTTCATAATTTCCACTAAGTGATGGCATTTTCGTAATTCTTTGCATTTTTCTCTAGACATACTTAAGTAGTCTATTTGTTGTGTTTCATAGCATTTGTCCAGATTCTCTTGGTTTTGCTATCGATAATTAAGATTAATATTTATCTTATTTATAAATTTGGGGATGTTACAGTTCACCTACTAGATTGCAAGTTACAAATGTAATTTCACAAGTATATCAACCTTTTGAAATTAATAAACCATGGTTTAGAAAAGATTTTGAAGCAGAGTATAACAAAAAGAAAAGAAACTGGTATTTCAAAACTTTTAATAAACAAACTTATGAATATTTAAAAGAATTTTATACTTGTTTAGAAACATACAAAAATAAACATTCATTTCCTTTTATGGTTTGTTTAGCACCTTCCTAACTACCCTATATTATTGAGTGTTAATACTGTAACTAGTAGAGTATCACTTCCTTTTATAGTCTATACTAGTCGAGAGAAATGAAAAACAAAATAAATTAACTCATATGTTTTAAAAACTCATTCACACACACACACACACACACACACACACATCATACACAAGTTATTATTATATACATTGTACTGGAAAATAACTCATCCACTAATAAGGCTACTCAAGGACCAATTTCAGAAGGAAAAAAATACATCCAATACCTAAAACCTAACATGCTCAAATACTAAGGCCCAACAAAATGAAATATACATAGAAATAAACCTAAAAAAAACATCTAACAAGAATCAGTCTGTAGGCTAGAGAAGTTCTAATACTAAACTACAACTATGTGCATATCAAGAGTCCCTGGATGTCTCATGCCCTCCTAGAGAAAGCTGTTCACCATCGATGGGATGGTAGCTCTTCCAGCAAAGACATCAAGACCAGTAGGTTGATATGAGTCTGAGGATAAAGATGAGGAGGGGGCATCTCCTGGAGGGGGTGCTGGTACAGGTGAGATATAAAAAACAACTGGATGTGCCATGTGGAGGGGCAAACTGTAACATCCCCTGCTGCTTTATGGATTGACGTCTGTCCCCACAAACCAACATGGGTCCTTTTAGCATGCTTTGTCCTCACTCGCACACTTCCTGGGAAAACTTCCCAGGAGGTCACCCATCCCAAAATTACCCCAGGTCAGGCACGCTTAACTGTGGAGTTCTTTCAGTTTGGGCTACCGAAAAGAAGATGCATCTTGTTGGTATAGGTAGTGCAAATCAATTCATATAAACCCTCCTCAACTGTATAGTCCCATACCTATACAATCTTAGGATCCCTCTCATTCGGGTGTGTAATCGGTTCATTCATGTACCCCTCCGCTTAGAGGACCTTGCGAGTTGCCGCTCCTTGTCCATGCCCTCTTTGCACCGGCGATCACTCCTCGTCCTCGTCCCTAGGTGTTACACAAACCATCATAGGGAAATGTGGCATCAAAGTCGGTAGTAAACACGAATGCACTGAAAGAGCAACCAAAGAACACATATGTACCAACCTATGAATAGCTTACTATGTATAGGGAATCTAGTATTGGATCATAATGTCATCCCGCGTTAAATCATTGTAGGGGTATTTTGGTAATTTCATTTGCAGGAAAACCAAAACTGAGATTTTTCTCTTCTAGCATCATTCACAACATATCCAGTCCCCTTCAAACATTAAACTAATCCCCTTGAGGATGGCCAAGGTCGGTCGTCCTAATTTTCAGGTGAAAATGACCTCAGGGGCATTTTGGTCACTTGGCACCACAGGAAAAATTGGGGCGTTACACTCCATCTTTAGAATTTGACGTTGTAATATCCTCCCAAGTACAATCTCATCCATAAGTCATGATATCGTACTCGGGAGTTATTACTTATTAATTAGCGGACCTTTCTTAATTATCTATAGTAAGCTCAATGGGTTTGTGTAATAACTAGCGTAATTCAATTAAAATATATAACAAAGATACAAAACATTTATTTAATATAAAATCAATTATATAACAAAGCTCGACTATGAGCTTACATACATATACAACCTCTATTACATTTACATACATATGACTCCAACTAAATACAGTGAACTAAAATATCAACTACTAAACTACTGCGATCTCGAGTTTCTTTGTCTAGTAGTCCCATAGTTCTTTGGATCAACCTGGAAACAATACAAGAAGACAAAAATACATAGGGGCGAGAATTATACAATTTTTAATAAGGCAACTACCCAAATATACAATAATAATGTTATTATCATCGTTCCAGCCACTTCGGTTTATTAGAAAAAGAGTGATCATGCATTACATAACAATGGTTCATTTTTAAAGTTTCAAAATCATAATTCCGATGTGGGTAATTTTTAACATTTACTCACTTAATTCACAGGTAATATCAAGCTCAAGATCATATGAAATAATGCTAAACAACATAGCTTAATATGATATAACCATGGATGTGCCAATTATAGTGAAATTATCTTCAATGGGCCTAATTCTATTTTGTGGCCACAAAACTCAATTTAGTGCATTTTTTTCTTTTCATCGACATAAAAAAAACTTAGTTTATATCATGTTTCTACTTATGGTCGCAAAACTCAATTCAGTGCATTTTTCTCTTTTTATCAATATAGGAAAGACTTAGTATATAACTCTTAGTTTATACCAAATGGTATTTATAGAACACCACATATAGGAAATAGACTGCTTATCAAGACTGAGCTCATTCCTATATGTGATCATCGAACTTCAATTTATTCCATTTCTGAATTACACAAAGTTCTATTTCTAGTCGATACGTCTACTGACTCATAATATCTCGGGGAAAGTTCCTTCTTTTGCCTTTCCCTTAATTCAACCTAAGTCTTGTTTTTGTTTTCTCCTATGTCAGAACATGTACGGTTGAAATTTATATATTCTCTTTTCTCATATAATTGCATCATGTACTCTTCTTTTCTCAAATGCATGCATAAGCCACATTTAGGTGTTCAATCACAAATGATTCTCATTCATACCTCATAAATCAATAGTTAAATTCACTAGCATGTATTCATGTATATCATACATGAATCAAAAGTCATTATATCATCAATTCAAGATTTTGGTTCATTTCCAGCAGAATGACAGATTCTTTACTTAAGCAACACAATTTTCTTTTTTTCTTTTTTTGCATATCAAACAACCAATTCAAAGGCTACAAAAATTATCCAAGACACTTCAATGTGTCTACAAGGTCCTATAAAAATTTCAGAGCAAAAAGAGTTTTGTAACTATGTTAATAAAATTCTACAATTTCAGAGGTCAGAATCTACTTGTTTTCAATCACAACCAAATGTCTCAATTTTGTTACCCTATCAAATGATCATATCAGGTTCTACAAAAATTTAGGGTTGGACTTCAATATGTCCTCAACTCCCTATAAAAAGTTCAAGTGATAATTCAATCATTTGCTATGGTAACAAAATTAGCAAAATTCTGTGTTCCAGAATTGGTTGTCCAGACCAATCAACAACAGTCTCGATTTTACATTTTTAGAAAATAGTAAAAGTCATTTTTAAGACTCAATAAAAATCATGGAGTTGTCTTAGGATGTTAGCTTAAGCATATAATTTTTTGTAGCTCATGAAAACATCCACAAATACATCAGAAAATTCAAGAACCATAACCTATCAGTACAAATCTGAGATTCCAGCACATGATTCAAAACTTGTTTTGCCAAAATGATGTTTCTAACATCATCCAAGCACTTCACCAAAATTAATACATCAATATCAATATATTATCAACTAATAAAACTAAAAATATCAAATTAAATCAGTAGCTAAAACAAGAAAATGGATTTGAAAGGAAGAGTTTCAAAAACCTTACTTGGGTGGCTTTAGAGATCTTGGGTCCAAATGATTCAAGAGTGATCTTGCTTACTTTGAGGCCACGAAAACAGCCCCAAACCCTTCCATAATTAGTGAGCTATGAGGAATCAAGGTGAGGAATTAAAATTTTCAATCGGTTAGATTGGTAGATCTTGATGAGTGGAATAAGTTTTGTGAAGAGAGTTTGTGGTTTTATCAAGTCTAGGCTAGGAGTTTGGGCATTTGAATCAAATTTTCATAGTTTTGGATAAGCAAAAATGGAGTTTTTGCACTTCTTTATGCTGGCCGAGAATGAAGAATAGATTAATAAGGTTAGGTGTCTTTTTAATGATCTTAGACAAGGTTGTATGAATTATGTAATATAAAGTTTAATTCTTTCAAACAGAAAATATAATGAATGGCTAGGATTTAATCTTATAATTCAGGATTAAATCTTAGCCTTACACTTGTCTCTAAAGGATAATCATTATCCTTTTATAAAGATTAAACTATCTTTTGGTATTAGAAATAGCACACTGAAATTTTACTGAACAGGTAAAACATTGTATCTAGGTAGTCAACTATTGCCCGAAAATTAATTTTAAGTATCAAATCTTTATTTCTACCCATTTCTAATCTTAGTCCTATGATTTCTCAGTTTCGGGTATCTCTGGGCCCTAATTCTAGGGTTTCAACTATCTCAGCGGGTCCATGGAGCCTATAGGTTACTATTCACTTTTTTTTTACAGATCCATTAAATCATCCTGATCATTACTATGTCTGTCAAATTTTTGAAATTATGTTTAAAAAAGCTCAAATTAATTTTTAAATAATTTTTATAGTGTTATAGATGCTACGTCCACATGTAACACCCAGGCTAGGGGTGTTTGAAGAAGAAAGATCTCGACTAGTTCAGCTACAAACTCAGCAAGCACTTGGGCCTTGATCGCACTATTGGCTCGTACTGGAGATCGAACTCCGAGAGCTCTATTGCCCAATTCATCATCCGTCCAGTGAGGTTCGACTTGTGAAGCACAACTTGTATTGGTTGATCAGTTCGTACCATGATAGTATGTGCTTGAAAATACTGCCTTAATTTTTGTTCTGACATTACCAAAGCGAAAGCCACTTTCTTTAATTTAGAGTAGTGGAGCTCTACTTTAGAGAGTAATTTACTAATGAAATATACCAGAGTATGGGGCCTTCCGAATTCTATCATACAGCTGCTAGCAATAGTATTCTTTAATATAGCTAGATGCAAAATCAACTAACTTCCAAGGTCTGGCCTTGTCAAACTAGGTAAGGACCCAAGCACCTATTTGAAGTATAGAAACGTTTCTTCGTATTTTTGAGCCCATTCGAAATCCTTCTTCTTTTTTAACAACTTAAACAACGAACTAGCTTTCAGCTCTGATGCTACCAAGAATCTTGAGAGGGAGGCCAAATAGCCTGTTAAGCACTGAACCATTTTTACAAAGCTCAAAACTTGCATATCAAGGACTGCTTTGCACTTGTCCGAGTTACCTTCAATTCCCCTAGGGGTGATCCCCAGGAATTTTCCAGCTTCGACTCTGAAGGCACATTTGAGGGGGTTCAATCTCATGTTGTATTGTTCCAAAGTGCGAAAAAAACCTCTATCAAATCTTTGATGAATGTTGTGGGGTCTTTCAATATTGCAAGCATATTGTCAATGCATTCTTCCATTAAGCCCCCAATGTGTTCACGGAAGACCCTATTCATGAGCCGTTGGTAGGTGGCTTTGGCATTCTTCAGTTTGAATGACATACCTTTATAACAGTAGCTTGCCATGGGAGTTATGAATGTTGTTTTCTCTTCATCTTTTGGATTTATTGGGATTTGGTTGTATCCTAAATAAGTATCCATGAAGGAAAGCAATCAAAAGCTAGAAGCCACATCCACGAGTTTGTTGATGCTCGGTAATGGATATGGAATCTTGGGGCATGCATTGTTCAAGTCCATGTAGTCTATGCATATTCTTAGCTTTCCATTTGCCTTGGGAACCATGACCATGTTTGCCAGCCACAGGTGGTAGGTAATTTACCTAACGAATCCTGCTTCAAGCAAATTCAAAACTTGTTCTGCTACTATTTTTGCCCTTTCCGAGCTCATTCTTTTTTTTTTTTTCTATTGAGCTAGGGGTTAGACGTCGGGATAAACTACCAACTTGTGACACATGATGTTGGAGTCTATTCCCGGCATATTGGATGCTGCCCATGCAAACAAATGGGAGTTTTCTTATAGCAGTGAGATCAATTCTTATTTCAAACTTTCTTCCAAGCCCTTGCTTATTCTAGTTATCTTTCTTAGGGTGTCTCCTATCTAGACTTCCTCCAACCCTTCCTTTGGCTCGGGGCGGTGTCTTGTGGCCTCAGTTCTCATACCTAGTTCTACTATGTAAAATTACGAATGAGCTTATCTGATATTAAGTAGGATGATAGGTGTATGTTAAGTGATTAAAAATATTGAGTCGTATGATATATATATATATTGAGTGACTGAGAAATTAAAAGAAACCCACTTCGGAGGAACGATTTTTGAACTTTAAAATGAATCTTGATATATGTAGTATGCTCACAATTTTACTAATAAACCGAAGTGGTTGGGATGATAACGAGAACATGAGTTTCATTATACGACATGAGTTTCCTTATCTTTTCTTGTTACAAGTTTGATAAAAATATGAGGTAGCTCACTAAAAGTCTTACTTAAGAACATATATCACTTGTTTTTCAAAAAACCCAAAGCTTACCCTTGTCAACCTTAAAGTTGGCCAACACATTCTAGAGTTCACTCTAGATAGGAGCTCTTGGGCATAAAATAAAGAATATGGTGTAGTCCCCTCTATACTTTGTTTCAAGAAATGTTGTTATCTATTTTGATCTCTTAGTGATGATGTTCAAATCATGAGGTTTCTTTGAAGCCTTCGTATAAAGAACTCTAAAGCTCTCTTTGTTTTGCTAGATAAATGTTTGGTTGAGGTTATTACTGTTCCTTTAAAGTTTTGCATGAGCTCTAGTTAAGCTAAAATGAATTTGCACTCATGTTTATTTTCATGTCATCACTAAAATCTCAAGAATAAAGAAATGAACTTACATTCTCATGTTTATATTTCAAGTCATCACTTAAAGATAGTAATGAGCTTGCATCTCATATTTAATTTTATGCCTCACTTTATTTTATAATAAAGAGTAAAACAAAGTGCATAGCATGTTTAAGTTTATGTCATCACCTAAATATCCTAGAGCTCAAGACTTGCCCTTTTGTCTCAAGTAAAGTTTGGAAAATGGAGGCATTCTATGAATGTTTTTTTCGGCCATGTGATGATGATGAACTTAGTATAAGTTTCATTTAGTCACAAGTGCCAATAACCTATGTCTTAGGATTTTCTTAAGCATAGGTGAACTTAAATAATGTTATAAATATGTTTTTATGTTTTAAATCTCAACCATGAACAAATTTAAATAGCTACTGCCCTTACCTATATTTTTATGACTTTAATGAAATAAATTAGTTTCTAAAAGAGTTTTGAGGTTCTAAATTGATTTCAAGAGAAAAACTAGTAACTTATATACACTTGAAATGTGATTTGATGAGATTATGTGATTTATATGTTTCGGCCACTACCCTGCATTTATGGCACTGTATGATGCTGTTTTATTGAGTAAGAATGTGTAAAAAATTATTTGGTGAGTGTTAGGAACAACTAGTAAGTAAAAAGGATGTAAAATGTGAGTTTTAGAACCCTTAGGAATTAAAATTTTAGATTATGTTCCAGCATGATTAAACATAGAAAAAATGGGTTATAATTAGTATATATGTATAGGAATCCCTCATAATTGGTTTAGGAATTGACTATAGCACCTTAGGCAGAGCCAAAACTTAGAAAGGGTCAAAGTTGTGACTCCTAGGCACCTGTAATTGTGAAATATAGATTCTGCCAATTCTGTACTATGCTATTTGGTGTTGATCATAATCATAATAATTAGTAAGAATTATTGGTAATGATCCCCTAGGTGCATAAAAGGTTAAAAATGGATATTAGATTAATTAGATTATAAGCTTAGGACCTGTAAGGGTCAAATGTATAAGACGCCATAGGCTAAATGACATAATGATTTTATTAATTCAAGTTATGATGTGTTGATGCATGTGCTATGATGGATATGTTTATACGACTTTAGTGGTTTATTCTGATTATGGAATTTAGTGTGAAAGTACATGCCCTATAAGTTTATGTGGCATAAAGCAAATTTGAGGAAATTCAGTGTACAGCCGTTATGCTGCCGAATTTCCATCAAATTTGAAGACTTAGAAAGTTTTTGAAATTTCATGAGATTTTAAATGTGATATAATACTGAGATGCGTTTTGGGTGACACCGGTTTAGCCGGGCATGCCTAGGAGCAAAACCGTGAGGGTATTGACATTGAGCTTGCCAAAGCGGACAATATCACTGTGTACTAGGTACCAGTAAATGCGTTTCAAAGAAGGAAATATTCCTATGGACTCCCTGAATTAAAGGTTATGATAGGTGATCCTCAAAAATGATAAGTTACCCCCTTCTACTACCCCATATTAAATCTAGTGATGACTAGTTAGGATTGAGCTCATTCCTAGGCGATAGGTGAGATGGAGTTTGGTGACCAGAATAAAATTGCCGGGGCCAATGTGTTGGTTGGATTTTGGCGAACATGACAAGAGGGTGATCTTTAAGAAAAAGAACTTAAGAGTTTAAGTATGAGAAAGAAGTTATATGAAAGTACTGTGCCTTTTATACCACGTATATGATTTATGCTCAAATACTATGATTTTCATGTTAATGTGCATCTGGTATTGTCATGCATTCATCCAATATCTATTGCATTCATGTCATTAAGACTCATATTAAAAGACACCCACTTTGGATAAATAGATTTGAGAAGTTTAAAACCAAACCTTATGCATGAACACCTCTTTCATAATTAAGACCGAAGTGGCTGGGACGATGATGATGACGCTTGTGTTAGAGTCGAAAATCCCTATTGAGAACCTTGAATGAGTTTCTTATCCCTTTCTTTTTTCCGTGTCGTCTCCAGACGAAAATAATGACGTGGTTCGTGATTTCCACTAAGGCATGAGTATGGGGCACACGCTATGAGTCGGATTAGAGGGATGAAGCGGAAGCATGTAGATGCCGCTCTATATGTGTGTGTGTGTGTATTTCTTTTGATGTGATGATGGAACTATGATAATAGTAATTTATGTATCTATGATGATATGACTATGTTGTGTTGTTATGTATAGCATTTGTATTTTGTGATTATGAATGATATGATTTCTCTTTCTTGTATGTTATGTTTGCGGCGAACGTTAGGTTTTATCTTAGCACACCGCTCATGTTTTGTTTTCAAGTTTCAAAAAGAAAAATTTATTTGTATTTTCCGCTAAGTATTTTAATAGAGTAAAGTTTAAGAATGAAACAAAAGAGTAATGACTAAAAATTAACTTTAATACAATCTAGATGTATTGGGTTAAATTTTAGGATGTTACAATTTCCTTCTGGGCGTCCTTCAGAAGGAATTCTCTTCATGGTTGACATTGTTGTTTTTGCTCGAGAATTAAGAAAGATGGTCAAAGTCCCCATAGATGGAGCCAATGTAACGAGATAGAGGGTGAATGTGTTACCTCATTACTTTCATGTTTTAGAGATATCTAGTCCAAGCCTTTCTTGAGAACGTCTGTATGTGATAGGCAATGGTGGGGGTACCTACAAGGACTACACTTAGAGAATGAGTACGCATTTTGGCAGGGTGTAGGTAAGATAAAAGGAACGTCCCTGTACCTGTAGTCCCTAGAGATATTTATGGGGGACATGGTGAAGTGGTTACTCATGCCCATGCTACACCACATTCTCATCTCCATGTTCATTATGGGGGAGGAAGTGGATGACTGGGAGGAGGTGAGTCTAGTATTTGGCTTTGCAAGTGGTTTGTCCTCTAAACTCAACCATTTTGCTCTTTCGGCAATGGGCCTTAGAAATGATCACAGATACATGGATCAAGATTCTTGTCCATAAAGGAACCTAATAGAAGTGAAAATTATATCATGCAAAGTACATATACATGCTCAACGGATTGAAGAAAATCAATCATGTACAAGAAATCAAGGTTGGGATCTTCATAAAGTAGAACGTGACTTCAGAAAGTGTTCATAAAATGAAGATATCAAACTAGCTCTAAACCAGATATGTTCTTATAATCAATTTAATCATATACATGCTCTAATTAAAGACTGGAAGATCACTCTTTCACTATGAAACTGATTCCACACTTCAAAAAGTTCACATGATAATGAAATATTGCACTTTACCAGAAAAGGAAGGAAATTTGAAATCCAAATTTAAAGTAAAGCCTAGTTACAGACTGACATGTCATCTTTTCTACCAACTTGGTCAACTACTCCAACTTCTAGAAGGAAGGGTTCAGAAACCACATTCAGAAAGTAAAAAGTAGCTTCCAAAGGGACCTCAGAAACCTCTACTTTACAATGGCTTCCACAACAAATCTAACAAAAAGATAAGCTACTTTTCTAGATTGCAATTCTAAGACACAAACAGATGATTAACATGTGTAACTTGGAAAACTGTTCAAGGGCAATGGTCATAAATGAAAACCATTTATAAATAGAGATGATGTGCTTTCAAAGAAGTAAATCTGGACATTGCACAAGTGCTGAAATTCTAAAAACATTTCTCATCATATCTTGTAGAGTTCATTACATTTTATAATCAGTTTCTTTGCTTGTAAAAATCTTCTTTCTATATTCCTAAAGAGTCTACACATTCTTCTTAGGAAGAATCATTAGAAAGAAGTCATTCAAGTTATCCTAGGTCATTCATTGTATATTGTAAGAAAACTTGAGTGTAAGTTAGTTTGAGTTGTTAACCCAAACACAAACCTTTGTATTCTCGATCTAATAGTGATTGATGTGAGTTAGCTTGGAGAGGCTAGTCAAAGAATACTTGCAACGCGATAGGAAATGTGTTTTACTAGTCACGATTTAGCTTGGAGAGACTGGTTAAAGACTACACAGTTCAGCTTGGAGAAGTTGGTGAATAACTACTTGGTCTGTGATAGTAGGGGTTGTTTACTAGTCATAGATAAGAGCTTGGCAGGGCTATTGCAAAGACTATCTTGTTTTTCTCAAGTTGAGAAAGGTATTAGTGAAAGTCAACGATTGTTCAGAACTAGATGTAGGCAGGTTGGCCGAGCCAGTATAAAAATATCTGTATAGTATCCCTTTCTTCCTTATCTCTTTTACATTCGCCATCCTATTTATTACTTTATATATGCTTAAAGTTTGTTTTTTTTGCTCTTCTGTTACTAAAGCTGTAATTCAGAAAGTAACTTTATGAAACATCTAACACTATTTCTGCTATACTTCAAGCTTAACACTTTACAGTATCTTGTTTAAGTTTTCATAAACTGAAAAGACAAAGAGAAGTGAAGCATGATTCAACCCTCTTCTCGTGCACTTTGCTTCCTACATAATTATGGTATGCCCTACAGCTTGTTATTTTTGAGAAATTCTTAACTCGATCCTAATTTGGCTACCACGTAGTTTAATTGAAGACTCATCGTATTCAATACAATTACTTTTAAAGCTATATCTATTTCACCTATATAGGTGATCAACATCTAAGAACCTCCTATAACAATCAAACCAAGAGTTCTTCCCTCTGTGCTTCAAAGTGAATGCCTTAGTATCCTCTATGCAAATCAGTCATACTATTTTGCCTTGTTTAATCCATCCAGATAGCATTCCATAAGTTGGAAAGTCATTGATGGTCGACATTAATATGACACTTATCATGAAATTTTGACTTGTTGAAATGCCATAAGTAAGAACACCTTCGTACCATAACTTATTCAATTTATCAATTATGGTTGAAGATACATATCAATCTTGGCTTTTGGATTATTAAGGCCATGGATTATACATGTTAAGAACAATGAAGGATTTTTCATGCACATTTCAGGAGGGAGATGGTAAGGTGTAACAACTACAAGCTAACAGGAATAGGGTTTGCTAAATTGGTTATTTAGAGTTAATCCATCTAAAATTTTGGGGGTCAGAGGCAAACTTAGGATATTGTCGGTGAAAATATTTGCATGCTTTACCATGTGATGGATGAGTCATCACACCATCATCCTTCTGATTTTCACTGTACCACCTTATATGAGAAACCAAGCTCATTAATGCATGGAGTCTCTTGAGTTTAGGATTAAAGGCAAATACTACATTCTTTTCTAAGGGGCATCCTTATACCTCCCATTTCCATATCTCTTAGGTTAAAACCTAGGCTCTTGGCAGAACTTATGCTGAATCAATGTAATATAGCAGCCTTTTGAATAGTAGTCAATCTTTATTTCCTTCAACCCAAGTTTAGAAAATAAGTTTTAGCTTGGTAAAATCTTTTGGAATATAATTACATTGGGATTCAGACTTAGCTCACTGAACAGTGTAGCTTACTAATAAAAAAAACTTTGGCTTTGGTTCCTTTCCTACTTAATATTCAACATCCGAATTAGTAATGACAACTTGGAGTGCACACAATCCTCCCATAGAGGTTGATTGGTAGCCTCTAGTAGGCTATAAAACCTAGTGGCATCTTGGTTGGGCTCCTCAACTGAAGCCTGCGAATAATGAGCCGCAACTTCAAGATAGTAAGTAGCATAAAAAACCATCTCTTAATATCTACCCAAATTATCCTCCCACAACATATTATCCACATCGTGCTAACCTATGTGGACCCCAACAAAACTACTTTCAGTCTAAAACATACCCACTTAATTCTTTGCATTAACTACCTTTCCATACTTAATCCAAATCCAATAGTTAGGCATGAAACCCCCACTTGTTCAAATGAACCCTCGTGTTATCACCATCTAAATATTTCGTACATTTCCACTTATTACATGGATACCTAACTTTTGCCTCATCAATGAACTATTGTGTTTGACATGCCACATTCACTAATTATTCAACACCACTATAAAATTATGTTAATATTGTCTCTATTAGGATGCAATCTATCATACATCCATGATCAATTTGAAAGAAACATTGTGGATGTGAGTAACCCTAAACCGTACAATATTTTAAAGACACCAAATTATTACTTTCAAACACATTCAATTGGTCTGTAAATTTTTTTAATTCAATTACTTTTGACTTTATTTCCCTAACAAAAATTTCACAAAATTTTGACAGCATATTCACTTAAATTAGGAACTTCCATCATGAAATATTTCAGTGCATTCAATAATCATAGACATACAATTTTTTAAAGAAGTCAATAATTACTTTCAAACACATTCAATTGGTCTTTAATTTTTTTAATTCAATTACTTTTAAATTCATTTTCCTAACAAAAATTTCACAAAATTTCGACAGCATCTTCACTCATGGCACAACTGTGCACCATCGGCTACCCACGGGTGTAGTGACAAGTCATTGCCTAAAATAATTTTTAAAATGATAATAATGAAAAAATTTTCCAACTGTAGGAAAACCCGTCGAAAATTACCAATGGGTTTGAACCCGTTGGCAACTTTTGTTGTGTGAATTTCTAGTAGTGATTAAAAATGATTTGATTGACACTAAATAAAACAATTAGAAGAAGATTTGATCAAAAAATAAAAACAATTAAAAATATTTTATGTGAAAAACAATTAGAAAAAGATTTGATTGACATGAGATTCAATTATGATTTCTTTTTATTTTTATTTTTTCCAAACTAATGGACTAAGACAGGTTATGATTCATGGACTATAAAAGTATTATGTTTTTTATTCCAAACAAGGAAATGATCTTTTTTATTAACTGATAAAAAATTAGGTGTTGACATATGTGTTTTTATATTTTGTTAGTATTACATTATGCTTAGTGTCTGGAATTGAGCATAGAATTGGAATTGGATATTAGTTTTTAGTTTTGAATTGAAATTGTACAAATCAATTCCAACTTTTATATTTGGTGAAAAGTGTTATTTATTTTTTTAAACTATAATTACATATAAAAAATTAAATTTACAAAGATTATTAATGATTAATATTTAATTAAGATACTAAATCACTTAACTAAAATAATGGATTTTGCTCTATATATCATAAAAAAAAAAAACAATTTACACAAACATTTTGTATGTTATAAGGAACTTATTCTAGTTTTGTTGACAAATTGGGACTTTTATTTTTTATACTACGAGTTAAATTTAAATTATAATTTTTTTAACTAATATGAGTGAAGCCTTAGTGTCCTACCCCACTTACTACATACTCTTCGTTCTCTAATTGGTGGAGAAGCATTCATATTGAAGCCCCTCCATGACACCACAGCTAGCATGAGTAGCCTCCTCTATGACCTTCCAACTAGCGTGAGTAGCCCTCTCTGTGACCTCACAACTAGTCATGATTAGTGCCCTTTGAGACGCCACAATATTACATATTCCTTCCCCTCTTGATCCATTTTCCCTGCACAATATTATGATAAATCAATATATTTTAAATTAATTTGACTTTTATATTTAAAATAAATAAAATAGTGAATTTTATCTTGCTCTATTTAAAAAATTAATTAAATTATCATACATATAAAAATAAATTTACTAATATTATTAAGGATTAATATTCAATAAACTTAAAAAATTTCTTAATATTATTAACGATTAATATTTAATAAACTACTAAAATACTTAATGTAAGCTCTAGAACCCTTCAGAAAGCATTAGGGCTCTATGTTTTGAATAAAAATAAAACCAATTTAAAGAAAATGCTTTGAAGAATGACTAAGGTTTACCTTGAGTTTTTTGACATGGCACACAGGAAATTTCGGATTGCATAACACGAACTTAAAGCAAGAATAATTTCATTTTACATGTGCAAACATGATTTATCTCATGTTAAGAGATTGAGCCAAATAGAAATGAATATTATATAGTGCAAAGTACGTATACATGTTTCACGGGCTGAGGAAAATCAAATTACAAACAAGAAACCAAGGCACAGGTCTTCAGAAAGTAGCACTACACATTAGAAAGAACAATCAAAACGAAGATATCATGCAACCTTTGAGAACAAATTAACACCCTAACTTTTAACCTAATATGCTCGAGTCGCATTCTGGTTAATTATTATTTGTTACGCTTTTGTTTTAAAAATTAACTTATTCTTCTTTAAGATACGAGTAATAAAAATATGACTAAATTTTTTTTTGAACTTTAAAACCAAAATGCGAGCCACGTGTGTATGTAGATATCGGTTAATACACGCATAATAGTAGCAAATCACATAAACCTCATTATAATATATATACAAGCCAAAGCATAACATAACATAGTAATGATGTCTCATGTACATAAAAGACATTTAAAGATAATAAGTTCACCAATAGGAGTTCACATACAGTAGATCAAAAGCTAATCATGCTTGCAGCAACACTAATCTAGTTCCCGATGTGTAGCCATCAAAGGACTAGGCTAAGCATGGGTGTAAGGGATGTGATAACCCTAAAGCTAATGTCCAAAAGAAAGCTATCTCCATGTTTCCTCTGCGTCCCTCTGATCCGGTTCATAGCATAGCTCCTACGTCCGTGTCTTGGGCAAAGTCACGAACAACGCCATCATCCTCGTCCGGAGATGACATGGAAGAAAAGAGAGGGATGAGAAACTTATTCAAGATTTTCAGTAGGGCTACTCGGCTCTAACACACATGTCATCGTCATCGTCCCTAGCCACTTTGGTTTTCATTTTGAAAGGGGTATGTATGCATAAGGTTTAATTTTAATCTTTCTCAAAATCTTTTTATCCGAAGTGGGTGTCTTTTAACATGGGTCTTAATGTCATGAATGCGACAAATATCTCATGTATGCATGACAATACCTCAAGAGCATCAGTAACATATAAGTCTAAAACACAACATAATGCCAAACTAAAATCACAATATAAGTAGGAGGAAAGTTAGAGGACTAAAATCACTTAGCACATATCACATGATTTAAATGCACTAATGGGAGAATGATGTAATATATGCATATGCACCTTTGCTTCACTTTCTCATAACTTAACTCTTAAGTTCTTTTCATAGTGTCCACCCTTTCTCATGAGCACCAAAATCCAACTATCACACCTACCCCTTCGATTTTTAACATCATCACCAAATCTCCACCTCACTGATCGCTAGATTTAACATGGGCTAATAGAGAGGGACTATTTTTTTGGATCACTTCTCATAACCATTAATTCTTGGAGTCTAGAGGATCATTTCCACGTATCTTTATGTCACATTAAATCTTAGCATGTTAATTGGAGGCGCAAAACAGGAGCATATAATTTTCATAGAGGAACACCTTTCATAACTATTAATTCCTAGAGTCTAAAGGGTCCTTATTGGATCACCTCTTATAACCATTAATTCCTGGAGTTTAAAGGATCATTTTCATGTGTTTTGCATCACCTGTAAAATCTTCACATATCAGATAGAGATGCATGCATGAGCATAACATTTTAAATATCACTATGACTTAGCACATAGCATTTCATACTCATAAATCTCATAAATCTTTCTAAGTTCACAAATTTGGTAGAAATTCGGTAGCATAACAGCTGGGAACGGAGTTCCCCAAATTTGCTACATGCCATAAAATCCGCTATTATGCATCTTAAACATCTCAATCATAATTGTAATTCATCATACAATGATTCACACAAGCATTCCATCATCAACATTTCATAGAAAAGTAAACATGGACCTACCCAGTGCGTCAGAATAAAGGACTGGACTCAACTAATACATATGTTTTGCTTAACAGGGCATATATACTCAACATACTAGGGGTCATCATAATTCAAACCCAATCATACTTAGTCATTAACTCGTGTCATTTCACATTGAAACAAACTTATTTTCATATTCTAGGTTCTAGTAATCGATTACATGATCTAGTAATCGACTACACAGTTCAAATTTTCAAAACAGTTATGAACAAGCTGCTAGTAATCGATTACATGGCAGTGTAATTGATTACCAGAGCCAAAATATCCATTCTGGGCTCAAAGAACATCCTGGTAATCGATTACATGAGATGGTAATCGATTACTAGAAGCTTCAAAATTTAGACAGAACAAGTTTTGACACTTTTCAAGTTATTCCTTCGCCCTAGAATCATTTCAAAACACCTTTCCCCATTTTATTTGAAAACATACTCAAATATCAACACCAAACGAAGATTAAAACTCCAAGTTTCAATAGTAAATATTTTTCTCATAAAAAAAGAAATACTCTTTTACTACTCTATGAGTTTTTAAGACTTGCAACACTTTTAAAGCATAACTCACAAGAGTTCTAAGACACAAGATTTGCGCCATAAAATCAAATAAAACTCATCTCAAAGCCATTAGCATGTCATGGCTGAAATGTATACACATGAGTATAGCCATGATTTAAAATCTTTATTTAAGATCCAAGGACAAGTCTTGAGCTTTAAGATCTTAGGTGATGACTTAAAGGTAAACATGCTATGCATCTCATTTTATCTTCAAGAGTTAAGATGATGGCTCAAATAAATAAACATGCTATGCACCTCCATTATTATCTTGAAGATTAGGGTAATAGAATAAAAGTAAGCATGCTATGCAAATCCGGTTCTTATCTTTAAGGTTAAGGTGATGACTTGAAAGTAAATATGCAATGTAGCTTTATTTTTATGTTTAAGGTTTAAGGTGATGGCTCAAAAATAAATATGCTATACAAATCCATTTCTTATCTTTAAGATTTAAGTGATAACACAAAAGTAAACATGAATACAAGCCCATTTTACATCTTTTTCATTAAAGCTCAAAACTTTACAAGATTATGTTCTTTACAAGATTACATCTTTTAAACATTAGTGAGCTTTAGAGTCTATTTTCACCATGGTTCCAAAAACCTTGTCTCTTGGACTCACCATCAAGCTCAAAGAAAAGAACAAAGAAAAGGGAACTAACCAACAACACTCTATTTCAGATACTTCTTTGAAACCGAAAATAAAGCTAGATCTTAGGCTTTAGAGGTCAAGCTCATGGTGGTATTAAATCCTCTATCAAGACTACTCATCATCAAGCCACTTATCAAAACCAAAATAACATAGAAACCAATGAAACTCCAAACTGAAAAGAGAAGAAAAAGGAAGATCAAATAAAAAATGGAAGAGAAAAGGAGGAAAGAAACCAAATTTTTGGTTCTAGAGATCATGAACTTAGTGGTGTCAAGACCACCTTCAAAAACTCTCATCATTGAGTCATATTTTCAACCATTTATTTACAACCAAAACCAAACACAGAGAACATGGAGATCCAAAACCAAAAACAAGGGTTAAGGGAAAGTTAGAAATAGAAATGATAGAAAGCCAAGGGGCCAAAGCTTTGGGCTTTAGAGGTTTCAAGCATGGTGATGTCAAAACCACCATCAAAGAAACTCATCATCAAGCCATGATTTTTACTCAACCAACAACATCACATCTGAAAACATAAGCAAGAAAAAGAGAAGAAAACTTCAAATAAAACCCTACCAAAGATATTGTCTTCTTGGAGAAAAGGAGAAAGCTTGGTCTTGTGGTGGTTTGAGGCTTGAGAGAAGGTGGAGGGTGGTGGTCTCTTTGAAGTGGAGGAGAGGAAAAATGAGAGCTTTGTTGAGAGAGTAAGAGTGTAACACCCTAGTTTTTAACCTAAAACTCTAGAACACATTAGGTTAATCATCAGGTTATTACTTCTTAGTCTCATTCATTTATTAAAGTACTTAGCGGAAATTACGGGTAAAAATTTTTTTGAAATGTAAAACAAAGTGAGAGCCACGTATGAACTAATCACGAACGAAACGTATACTATAATTCATACAAAATAATCACAAAGCAGGGAAACATATAACGAGAGAGACAATCAATGAAACACCAGAGGAAATACTTTCATTAATATCATAATTAAAGCACATAGAGTCACACCCTTATCGAATCGGGCTGAGCTTATAGTACATAGAAAAAGAAATACAACAGGAATATAAAGGCATGGAAAACATGGAACTATTACCCGAGTGCACCTAAGGTGGATAATCTCAAGACAAAAAAAGGTTTATCCTATCTATGAGTGAGTGTGTGCACTAGACCCCCCTAAAACGACTACTGCTGGAACCCGGGGCATGGCGGGATAAAACCGATCCACGGATGTAAGGCAACAGGAGTAGGTACGTACAGTGGCTGAATGTCTGCTCCTCGGTGGGGGCGCATCTCAGCTCGCCTAGCCAACCTCGACTGCATAACCATCTCCTTGCTCCCTCATCTTGCAAACAGAGGAGTGGGAGAAGAGCTTTCACTATACATGTGCATTGGTGGGTTCTCTGAAGGGTCATCTTCCGAGCCAGGAGATCGGGGTACATAGTCCTGGAAGTCACGAGCTACCAAACCTCCGGTATACGTCCGTAGAATCCTCTCGTCATGGGTCCGAGCGTGCTAAAAAACCAATGAAGCGGTAACTCTGTACTGGGTGAGCGAAGGGACGTCCAATGAACATGAAGACATGAACTATGCACTATCCCTAAAAATGGTAGGATCCATGGTCCGTATCAAAATTCACCTCCCACGTCGGAGTGTCGATGTACACCACGAAAGTCGCTATCGAGAAAAGAAAGAGAGAAGAGAAATGAGTGAGAATCTTACTAAAGAATCTCAATAGGAATCTCCTATCTAGGGTTACATCGTTCACATCCCTAGGAACCTTGGGTTTATTTATAAAAGGTGAGCATGCATATGAAGTTCATTATTAGGTTTCATAGACTAAATTATCCAAGGCTCATTCCTTTTAGAAATGCATTTTAATGTCATGAATGCAACATATTAAGCATGAATGCATGGCAATACTTTAAGCAATTAACTCAGCAAATCATAATCATCAAGAAGCATTCAAGTGGCATAAAGGGGCATAAATCTTTCATGTGGAACTTTCCTCAACTTTGTGACATAAATCATCATACTATAGCATAATAAGCCACCCTAAAACATCAGGTTATGAGCTCATACCTCATCTAGTCGTCACTAGCTCTTGCTTATTATCTAAATAAGTAAAATATAATAAAATAAATCCCGACTCCTTGAGTATGGGTTAGGGGGCTAGGAATCACCTCTCTTAGGATATACCCTCTTTGAAATGCTTTGCGGGCATCTAGCCACAGCAATTTGCCAGCTTTGGTAGGCTGTATTTACTCATACCCTCACGGATTTGTCTTTCTTGGGGGTGCTCGGCCAAACCGGTGTCACCCAGGAAAGCGCGTCTTAGTGCTTTGTCACATAAAAATCTCCTAGGGGTGCTCGGCCGAACCGGTGTCACCCAGGGTTTTAAATCTCATATCATTCTTCAAAACATTCTCAAGTACTTTAGATTTGATGAAAATTCGGCAGCATAATAGTTGTGCACCGAATTTCCTTCAAATCAACTTTATGCCACAAGCTCATTACACATATACATTTCTCATTCAACGTTCATACTCATGGTAGACTTGATACTTCAATAAAACACTTCATCATAGCTCATGCCTCACCAAAGAATATGCATCAACACATCATACTTGCATTATCACACTTAAAACATCGATGTCTCTTAATGTCTTACACTTTGACCCTTAAGGTCCTTTAGCTTGACGTCTAAGTTGTCTAACATCACAACCTAAGCTCTTGGGTACCTATAGGCTCATGTCTTAGTATTCCTCACTCAAAACTATGATCATATCCAATTCTAAACCTCATGAGTGCAAAATCTATACTTCATACTTTACGGGTACCTGGGAGTCACAACATTGACCCTTTCTAAGTTCGGTTTGCTCCTAAGGCATCAAGATCAATACCTAAACCAACTATGAGTAGTTCCTACACATTTAAACTAATTATAAACCATGATTTCTAATTTTCAACTTTGCTGGACAGAATCCAGAAAATTACATCTTTAAGGGATCTAAAAGTCTCAAATTAATTTATTTCTAGTTACTAACTTGTCTTAACTTTCACATATTAATTTTAGCATAAAAAATACATGAACATACTCATATTATCATCATGAAAACAGCATAATACAGTGAGCATATGAACCAAACAGAACCGAAAACATCTCCATCAAACAAGGCATAAAACTTTATTTCTAAAGCACATAAATTGTTGGTTTCTCTTGGAACCTTTATAAAACTTTCAAAACCCATTTAGAAATAATTTATTTCATCAAAACCATTATAAAACTCATGAGGGCAATAGCCATTTCAAATAAATCTCAAGAGGTTTTAAAAATCATAAAACCTTGCTCAAAACATTTCTTATAACCATCTAAGCTTAGGGAAATCATGAAACACAAGTTTTAGCACTTGTAACTAGATGAATCTCATTCTAAAACTCAACATCATCACAAGGCCGAAATCAAAGGAGCAAAAGATTTATATTTTCAAACTTTGTTTGAAATAATAATGGGTAAGTCCATGAGCTCTAAATCTCTTAAGTGATTGACATAAAAGTAAATATGCAATGCACTGGGTTTTAGTCTTTATTAGGAGATGAGAGCATGAAATAAATATGCTATGCAAAATCCATTATTATTTTAGAGATTTAGTGAGAACATAATCATAAATATGGAAATGCAAGTTCATTCTTTAATCTTGAGCATTTAGTGATGACATAAAAGTAAATATGAATGCAAGTTCTTTTTATCTTAACTTAGAGCTCATATGAGACTTTTAAAGAGAACAAAAAATCTCAACCCAACACTTATCTCATCAACAAAGTGAGCTCTAGAGTTCTTGAACCAAGTTCTCAAAGGAACTACATGGCTTTTGAACATCATCATCGAGCTCAAAGGAAATAAACTCAAAGAAAACAAAACCACAAGGAAAAGGAAACTAAGGCCGAAATGTAGAGGAAAAGAAAACAAGAACCAAAAGCACATAAAGAAAGGAAAAGAGAATGAAACTATGTCATATTCTTTATTAAATACCCAAAACCCCTATCTAGAGAAAATCTCTAGAACGTGCCAGCCAACTTTAAGGTTGACAAGGGTAAGCTTGGGCTTTTTGAAAACCTTCGATTAATTTTTCTTAAGTTGAAGAATCATGTGAGCTAAGTAATATATAGATAAAGTTTCAAGGAAGGAAAAGCTCAAGCTTTAGAGGTTCCTTTGAGATGAACACAAGGTCATCATCTAAGAACACTCATCATCAAGCTATCATGTTCATAATGAGGCCATGAGGCCAAAATGAGAAAGAAAAGAGAAGCAAGAAAGATCTTTAAAAAGAAACCAAGAGAAGCCTTGAGAAAAACACATTTTTGAGTAAAATCAAAACTTTAAAGCAACTCCTACCCTTGGAAGGAAATGAGAAGAGCAACTCCTCCTAGAGTGGAGATGTGGCTTCGGCCAAAGAAGGAGGAAAGGAAAGGAAAAGAGATGTGTTCTTGGTGAGTTTGTGTTTGAGGTTGAGTGTTTCGGTGTTTAGGAGATGATTCAAGGTTGTGAGATGGTGGTGTATGGCTATGAGATGATGATTCAAAGGGAAGATGAAGAAGATCAAGATGAAGAGGAAGAACTCTTAGAACTTTGGAGAGAAAAGGAAAGAACTCAAAGAAAAGCTTGAAAACTAAACTTAGCAAATGATCTAAAGTGTTTCCAAGTGCATCTAAGCGAGGTATTTATAGAAAACAAAAACAATGGAGGCTTATTGAGGGGAGGGGGTTGGCCATAGCACATGGGCAAAGAGGAAGAGAAATATATCTCTTACAAGTGGTCATTCAAGGCATGGTTGAAGGTATGATAGGTATGGTTTTTGAGGCATGTTCCTTTTAATTTTGAAATGAAATAATTCATCTAAAAGGGCATGGAGCGCTGACGGCTTTGAGCAGAAAAATGGGGGGAAAAAGTCTTCTAGAAGTAGTCATGTAAAGCATGAATGAAAGCATGGTGTTTATGACTCAAAGCATGGTTCATGGTGAGGTGTAAGCATAGATATTTTGAGTGTAACAATTCACACATGTGATAGAAAATGGGGGGTATTGGTTCGGCCCAGTTACCTTGACCAAGGGGGAGAGAAAATTGCTCATGTAATTG
This sequence comes from Dalbergia cultrata, assembly GCA_031216105.1. Lineage (NCBI taxonomy): Eukaryota > Viridiplantae > Streptophyta > Magnoliopsida > Fabales > Fabaceae > Dalbergia > Dalbergia cultrata. Next base: position 32,284,383 of record CM062348.1, read on the forward strand.
TGTGTTAATGATATGTTTAGGTGTGTATTAGTTTAGGTGCAAGGTTAGGAATCACTAAGCACAAGTTTAGGTAACTAAGGATATAATTAGGAATTTTATGACATGGCTAAGGAGTGCTCATACACATTTAGAGAGTTTAAAATTCATTTTATGAGTAAACTATATAGACAAATTTACATGATTTAAGGAATTGGAGAGAGAAAACACTATTCAAGATTCCATGACTAGGAATCTTGAATTAAAAATAAGATTTGAGTTTAAATCAAGCAATCTTAGGTTGTAATCAACTTTAATAAATTATTTTGACTCTAGATTAATTAAGGAAGTTAATTAATCTTCGATTAGAGCCTAATATTGTTTAGGTTTGCTTAATCACGCGTTAAGCTCAAAAAACACAAAACTAGAGGCAAAATCATAATTTTGCACAAAATTCGCCCGGGACCATCGGGACTAAAGCTGAGGTCACAGAATACATAAAAACGCCTTTTAAAACCATCTGGAGAAGTTTCGGGTTCATCCAGCACTTGTAATCAGGTCAAACACCACAGGGATATTTTGGTCATTTTGACCCGAAAACTCAGAAAATGAGCTTTTCGATCCCGAAAAGGTACACAAGTCAACTAATCCCCTTCAAATATTGAGTTAGCCCCTCGAGGATTGCCGGGTCGGCCATCCTCGAGTTTCGGGCTGAAAATGACCTCAGGGGCATTTTGGTCATTTTCACTCTAACAGAAAGTCGGGGCGTTACAAATTGAACTTTTATTTGGTGACAACTTTTCAACAAAAAAACTATTGGTAAGAATGAGTATTGTGTGTATGTGTGTGCTATTAGAAAGAATAAATATGAGGGTTTTTTTTGGGGGGGGGGGGAGTGGCCGCTGCCCTTGGGCTGTAAAGGAGGGAAAATATTTTCATTTCATGTGTATTAGGATGTGGATTAGAGATAGATTTGATTGGGTAATGGGTTAGGGTTTGGTAATTAGGTGTTTGGAGTTGTAATCATGTGTTTAGGGGTTCAAGACATGATTAGGAGTTGTCATACACACTTAGTTTGAATTAAACTTGTTTAGTTTCAAATTCAAACTCCAACATGTTTCCTAAATTTAAGGAATATGTGAGAGAAAATACTATTCTTGCATTGACTTTTTGACTCAAGAAACATTTCTTTATCTAAGAAAGGGATTTGAGTTTCCTAAGCAAATCTTAGCCCTCAAATGACCCTAATTAATTATTGTGACGCTAGATTAATAATTAAAATTAAATTACCTTTAATTAGAGCATAATATTATTTAGGTTTTCCTAATTGTTTAACTAAGCTTGTTAGCACTAATCTAGGGGTAGAATGGTCATTTCACATCAAAACTCTTTGGGACCACCCGGACCCATCCAGATATCATGCATCACATAAAAGCAACATTTCAAACTTCCAGGAAATCTTTTCGGGCTCAGTCAGCACTTAATCTCATGTAAAAACACCGTAGGGGTATTTTAATCATTTTGTGTTGAAAGTTCAGATGGTGAGATTTTCACCTCTGTTATTATTTCTAATGCATCTAATCCTCTTCAAACATCAAACAAACCCCTTGAGGGTTGCCTGGGTCAGCCGTCCTTGAATTCTGGGAAAAATGAACTCAGGGGCATTTTGGTCATTCGTACACTGAAAAAAATCGCGTATTGCAGTTTTTACACATATTGCTATCCAATCCTCATCTAACCTCATCCCATTATTAAGATATTCCTTTGGAGGTGGCTAGGACTGGCCAACCTCGATAGTCATGCAAAAATGACCTAGGGCCATTTTGGTCATTTTCTCAAGGTAAGAAAAATCGGGGCATTACAAACAAAGTGTTATACAATCTTCAATCATAATGGTCATAACACTTTCAACATCATTTAAGCTTTGATTGAAAACTAGAAGACCAAAGAATTATCAAGCAACTGATAGCATACATTAGAAAGCTCACTTCACTATGGAGCGCTGAACCTGAATGGAAAATGAGGGAAATTTGAATTTAAAGTCAAACCCAGTTTCAAACTGGTATGTCATCTCTTCTACCTATTTGGTCAACCTCTCTAGCTTCTAGAACAAAAAGTTCAAAAACCATTTTCAAAAAGTAAAAAAGTAGTTTCTGAAGGGCCATCAGAAACCTACTCTTTTAGACTGCTTTCCAAGACACAAACAGATGATCAACATGTGTCACTTGGAGAACTGATCAAGGGCAACAGTCATAAAGGAAGACCTCTATAAAAAGAGATGTTGTGCTCAAAAGTAAAAAGGAGGATTGATGACATATGAGTGAAAACTATATGAAAATCTCTCCTTATATCTTCTAAGGTTCATTACTTCATGTAATCAGTTTCCTTGAAGTGGAAAAATATTCTTTCTATGTTTCTCAATGATTGATATGTTCTTCCATGGAAGAATCATTAGAAAGGAGTCGCTCAAGTTATCCTAGGCTATTCATTATATATTTTTAAGGAAACTTGAGTGCAGGTTAGCTTGAGTGGTAATCCAAACACAAAACCTTTGTATCCTCGATCTAGTAGTGATAAGTGTGAGACAACTTGGAAAAGCTGGTGAATAACTACTTGCAATGTGATAGTAGGGTTTGTCTACTTATCACGGTTCAGCTTGGAGAGGTTGGTGAATAACTACTTGCAATGTGATAGTAAAGGTTGTATACTTATCATGGTTTAGCTTATCTAACGAGTGACATAAAATATCATTCATAAGGAAACACAAGAACTAAAGCAAGTAACAATAGAACAACGATCATAACAACAAAGGAAACATTTCATTAATAACATAGTTACGATACATAGTAGTCACGTTCTTATAGAAATGAGCGGAGCTTGTGATACACAAGAAATGGCAATACAACTGAAACAAGAAAGCAGCAAAGTACATGGTGCGACGATAAAGTAAAAACCAACTACACTACCCTCCTACCAAGCTATGAGTACTAGGCTAAAACCCCATCCCAAAAGATACCGCCGAAGGGGAAATCCTCATGACTGCTTGGGCACTCGAATAGCTCTCCGATGAGATCTAGTGATGACGGGGGATCCTCGGCTGATGGAGGTAGATAACCGGGGAATAGCTCGATCTCCTCCTGAGTGGGCCAGTGGAGTGAGAAGGGAACGCGAGTCGGCTGGATGTGAGCTCCTCGGCGAGGGCGCATCTCGGCTCTCCGTGCCAAGCGTGGCTGCATCACGGTATCTTCACTGCCCTCCCCCCTAAACGGGGGAAATGGGGCAGAACTCTCCGAGTAAACATGCATCGTCAAGTCCTCGAACGGATCGGTCTCTGACCTCCGCGAGCGAGGCACATACTCCGGGTAGTCATGAACAGCTGAGGCGGACGAGCGAGCATGACACAACTGCTCATCGCGCCGGCGGGTGCGCTCAAAGATCAAGTCGTCGCCACCAAAAGGAGCGGTAGGAGTGAATTGGTAGCTGGACACTAGATAACCAAAAGGCTGACCCATGTACACAAAAACACGAACAGCACAATGACCCTCAAAGTGGTAGGAACGATGCTCGGGGTCATAGTGCACCTCCCAGACGGGCGTGTCAATGAAGACCACCAACGTCACCATCGCTCTCTAAAGATGTGACGGAAGAAAGAGAAGGAAGAGAAAGGAGTGAGAATTCTTACTAAAGAATCTTAGTAGGAGTCTCCTATCCTAGGGTTACATCGTTCACATCCTCAGGAACCTTAGGTTTAATTATAAAAGGTGTGCATACATAAAAGGTTCATTATTAGGGTTTATAAAACTAATTATCCAAGGTTCATTCCTTTTAGCATGCATCTAGATGTCATGAATGCAACATACTAAAACATGAATGCATGGCAGTGTCTCAATTACATAACTCAATGAATCACAACTTCAAGTAAGCACACAAATGGCATAAAGGGGCATGTAACTTTCAAGTGGATTATTCCTCAACTTCGTGACATCAATCATGGTACTTTAGCATAATAAGGCCACCCTAAATTAACTAGGTTATGAGCTTATACCTCAGCTAGTCGTCACTAGTTTTTGCTTATTATCTGAATAAGCGAAACATAATAAAATAATCCCGACTACGCAAGTACGAGTAGGGGGAAGGGATCACCTCTCTTAGGATATACCCTCTTTGAAACGCTTTGCGGGCATTAAGCCACAGCAATTTGTCTGCTTTGGTAGGCTGCATCTACTCATACCCTCACGGATTTGTCTCCCCTGGGGGTGCTCGACCGAACCGGTGTCACCCAAGGTTTTCAACTCATGTGGTACTTTAAAACATTTCTTCAACCCTTTTAGGTTTGACGGAAATTCGACAGCATGACAGCTGTTAAACTGAATTTCCCTCAAACCGAAACTTATGCCACAAGCTAATCACACAACACATGTCTCATTTCACTTTCATGCTATGATAAACTCATATCTCAATTAATCAATTCCTCATGCATTATAAACATCTCAACATAGCATTGCATCATATACACATCATAACATTAACAAATTCTTAATGTCTTATGCATTGACCTTTAAGGTCTTTAACTCACGATCTAAGTTATAAATCATCACAACTTAATCTCTCGGGTACCTATAGGCTCATATCTAAGTATTCCTCACTCCATACTATGATCATAAACATCTCTAAACCTCAAGGATACAGAATCTAAAATCCTAACTTTATGGGTACCTAGGAGTCACAACAATGACCCTTTCTAAGTCCAGTTTGCTCCTAAGGCACCAAGATCAAGTCCTAAACCAATTATGAGTCATTCCTACATATTTAAACTAATTTAAAACCATAATTATCAATTCTAAACCATACTGGACAGAATCCAGAAAATTCAAACATTAAGGGATCTAAAACTCTCAAATTAATTCCTTTCTAGTTACTAACTTCTCTTATCCTTTTCACATGAGTTCTAACATTAATTATACTCAAACATAATCATATTATCATCATCAAAACAACATATACAGTGGCCAAACACAGCTAGGCAGAACCGAAACATACATCTCCATAAAAAGGCACAAAACATAATTTCCAAAGCACATAAAATACTAGTTTCTCTTGGAACCTTTTCAAGACTTTCAAAACTCATTTATAAACATTCTTATCATCTAAAATCATTAAAATGTTTGTAAGGGCAGTAGCTAAATCAAATTTATCTCAAGAGGTCCTAAATTCATAAAACTTGGTTCTATACATTCCTTGAACTCACATAAGCTTAGAAAAATTATGAAACATAGTTTTCTACACTTGTAACCAACAAAACCTTTAGGGGCCGAAATCTCAAGCTAAAGAAATAAATATTTTCAAACCTTTGTTTAAGACAACAATGGGCAAGTCTTTGAGCTCTAGGTTCTCTTAAGTGATGACATAAAAATAAACATGCTCATGCACTAGTTTTAGCTTTTCATTAGAAAGTAAAGTGAGAGCATAAAATAAACATGGGATGCAACTTATTATTATCTTTGGTATATTAAGTGAGGACTTGAAATATAAACATGATAATGCAAAGCTTGAAACATAAACATGATAATGCAAGTTCATTTATTATCTTGATACTTAGTGATAGCAAGGAAAGTAAATATGATGTGCAAGGCATAAACATAAATATGGATGCAATATTCATTTTAATCTCATCTAGAGCTCTTACAAGACTTTAGAGATACAACCCAACATTTATCTCCACACGAAGAGAGCTTTAGAGTTCTTGAACCAAGTTCTCAAAGGAACTATGAGGTTCTTGAACATCATCATCAAGCTCAAAAGAAACAAACTTTCAAAGAAACACAAGACTACAAAGAAAAGGAAACCAAAACTGAAATATTAAAGGAAAGGAAATGAGGAAATCGAAACCAAAATAACGAAACAAGTAAAGGTGTTCTTAAGCAAAAATCATTTTGGGTTAGAAAACAAAGATGACACTTAGAGGAAGTGAAAACTCAAGCTCTAGAGGTTCCTTTGAGATGAACACATAGTCATCATTTAGGAGCTCTCATCATTGAGCTATCATATATCCAACAAGGCCTCATGGCCGAAAACAAGAAAAGGAAAGCAAAGAAAGTTTCAAAAAGAAAGTCCAAGAGAAAACTAGGAAAACTCATTTTCAAGAGAAACAAATTTTAGAAAAACACTCCTACCTAGAGTGAAGATGAAAAGCTTGAAATTTGAAAAGGAAAACAAGATGAAGAACTCCTCCTTGAGGGCAAGATGGCTTCGACCAAGGCAAAGAGGAAGGGAAGGAGATGTGTTTTGGGTGAGGTTGTGTTTGAGATGAAGTGTTTGAGGGCTTAGGAGGTGTTTCAAGGCTATGGGGTGGTGTTTGAAGGTTATGAGATGATGATAAGATGAAGAGATGATGAAGATGAAGATGAAGAACAAGAGAGAACTCTCTTGGAACTTAGAGAGAAAAAGAGAGAACACAACGAAAACTTAGAAAACTAAAAGTGTGCAAATGAGCTAAAGTGTTTGCATGTGTTTCTAGGCAAGGTATTTATAGAAAATGAAAACAAATGAGAGCTCATGGAGAGGGAAGGCTGGCCGTAGCTTTTAGGAGGGAAGGAAGAGAAAAATATCTCTTACACAAGGTCATTCAAGCATGGTTTGAAGTATGGAAGTTATGATACAAGGCATGGCTTCAAGTAAGGTGATTTGAGTGAGTTTTTCTTTTAATTTTGAATGAAATTAGTCTTCTAGAAGCTAGACATGGCTGGAAATTTTTCAGCGACAAATAATGAGCAAAATGGTTTATTTCATTTAGTTATTCATTTGGAAAATCAAGCTTGATTGAAAATATGACAAGGTATGGTGTATATGAGTTGGAAGCATGGTCTTGGTGTGCCAAAATTTTGCACATGTGATGGAAATGGGGAGGAGTGGCTTCGGCCAGACCAGAGGCAGTAGGGAATGAGGGAAATTTGATCATCTAATTGTGTGCTAATGATAGGTTTAAGTATGTATTAGCTTAGGTATAAGGTTAGGAATAATTAAGCTTAAGTTTAGGTGACTAAAAATGAGGTTTAGGGATTTTATGACAAGATTAGGAGTGCTCATACATCATTAGAGAGTTTAAAACTCATTTAGGAATAAACAATTGAAAACACAATTCCATGATTTAAGGAATTGGAGAGAGAAAATACTATTCAAGATTCCATGACTAGGAATCTTGAATTTAAAATAGGATTTCAAGTTGTAATTAAGCATTTTTAGGTTCTAATCAACTTTAATAAATTATTTTGTCTCAAGATTAATTATGGAAATTAATTAACCTTCGATTAGAGCCTAATATTGCTTAGGTTTGCTTAATCACGCGATTAAGCGTAAAAACACGAAACTAGAGGCAAAATCGTAATTTTGCACTAATTTTGCCCGGGACCTCCGGGACAAAAAATAAAGTCACAGAATACATAAAAACGCCTTTTAAAACCATCTGGAGAAGTTTCGGGTTGATTCGACACTTACAAATGGGTAAAACACCGCAGGGGTGTTTTGGCCATTTTGACCCGAAAACTCGAAAAATGAGATTTTCGATCCTGGAAAGGTACACAAGCCATCTAATCCCCTTCCAACATTGAGTTTGCCCTTCGAGTACTGCCGAGTCGGCTTTCGTCGAATTCCGGGCCGAAAATGACCTCAGGGGCATTTTGGTCATTTTCACTCTAACAGAAAATCGGGGCGTTACAGAAATCATAAAATGGACCAGAAAGAGAGAGAGAGAGAGAAAGAGATGGCCCTTCCTTGCATCTATTGGGAGCTCAGGGTAATGCTCCTGTGACCTTACTATTTATTTTTATCAAAATCAAGGTATTCACCACCGACAGCAGTGATAAATCCCTTTGCAACGGGAGATCTCCCAAAGAGGCAAATGATTGACCACGAAATACGTTATATTCCTATAAGCGGGGACCAAACCCCCAACCACATGGTTAAGAGACAAAGTGATGAGCTACCATCACGTCACACCTCGTGATTTCTCTAAGCTTACTATGACTTTTCATACATGTATGCTTTCTTTGGGGTATAGTTGCATAAATATATTTACTTTTTCCCCACTTCAGATAATTCACAATTCTACACCGAAGTAGTGTTAGATGCATAACAAAATTGTACAACAATGTTATAATATCATTCACAAACTTGTTTTATCCTTCAGTGAGAATGAGTATTAATATATTAAAAGACAAAATGAATTTGCGAGTAGTGTTGTAACATTATTATACAAGTTGTTGTACACCAATCGGTACTCTTCTACCCAAAGCTATATTCCTGAGCAATGAGTTTTTATTTTTTATTTTTCTTAAAAAGAAAATAATATAGCACTAGTGATGTCACTTCAACAACTATTTTGTCATGTTATTATAACAAGAGAAGCGATCTTTAAAACATAATAATTTAAACATATATTGAGGACACCAAAACGATACTTGTGTAAGAAGCTGCAATTAAGTTGTCATTCTTTTAAAAAAAAATTATTTACTACATTTCTCACAAATTAAGTACAAGAGTGCCTAACAGCCTAAGAATATCTAAAATGGATCGGAATGACATCTAAATAATACTGTCCCTTTTTGTTTGTTTTCCTTGGCCATCTATCTTCGACTATGTGTTGGACCTTTGCGGCGACTCCTTAGAATGATCATCCAGAGTTTATTTATAACGCTGAATTCCTAAACTAACAAACTCTACCATGTGCTGAAATAACTAAAAGTAATATTTACCCAATCATGTACATTGTATTTTATATCCTGAAGTACCATATAACTCACTCGAATTGAGTGCCTTCGTGTTTCTCGGCCCCGTAGAATTTTATATATACAAAATAAATTTCATGTATGAGTTGGAATCCCTAAAATACGAAGTCACTTAGGCTTTCAGCACCAACATACAAAGAAAAGAAGGGAATTTGATCGATTCATATACGACCCTAAGGTGCACATTTCCAGGAGATTTTGGTTGAGTGAAAATATAAAGTAGAAAAGATTGGTCAACTGCGAAACGGAGCCGAGGTTGGAGGAAATCAAGAAATGATCAGCTGTTTCAATTTCATATGATTGTTTATCTTTGATTATCCTTGATTTGGGTGGGTCTTTGTCTCACTGTATTAGCATTCTATTTGGGTAGCATTTGGTAGGAGGACAGGGACAGAAATATAGGAACAATAAATACGGAGATATAAATAATAAATATGTATAAGAATATTATTGGCAGAAAAAAAATATTAAATTTTTATTTCTGTATCACGTCTCCACTTTCCCTACATTTTGAGGTACAAAAATTTTGTATTTTTCTATCCCTTGTTCCTGTCTCAACCACTAAATATATTTGAGTCTCAAGTGTCTCTATATTTTTATCTCAGTAAATAAAGGCTACCATATATGTAACAAAAAAGTAGTACTATTATCTGCAGGATTCAAACTTAATTAGTTAAATAAATTGAATTTGGTCAGATAGGCGAGGATTTGACAAATGGACAATGAATGCTGGATCTTTTTAGTTCATAGAATGATATCGTCTTCATTCACTTTGCACAAAAGTAAAATCTCATCATACTTCTGTAGATTGCATGTGCTTTTTTATTTAACTTTTTTCTTTAATATGATGACAGGACTTGTATTATCGCTACAAGTGTCTTCATTTACTCGGAAATGCACGGATGTATGTAATAACCCGATGATGAAAAGATAGGAATTGATGAATTAGCATTAGCTAACTGAAATATATATGACATTGATTATCACTAATTGTGTTGGCATTGTAACTAGTGCAACTTAACCAAATATTTCCCTACTTAGGTACACAATCACTGCAATGCCACGATCATATACAACTGGGACAAATGATTATCTTCGATCACGTATGGTGCCAATGTTCCAACCTTACATAGAGCTTTCAACACTCAAATATCCCCTATGTATCTCATATCCTTGCATCGGTCAAATATACCTTTGGTAGTAGACGAGAGAAGAGTAGGAAGAGTGAGTACTACTGTGCAACGGGAAGAAGAAAATTCTCCAACAAATGTACTGTTATGTGGGTCCCCTACAAACTTTAGTAGTATTCATTCATCGTGGAGAAAGAATCAAGCTTCCTATGTAATAATTTCATCCTTAACTGCTTCCTCCAAGGAGTATCTGCACCTTATACTCCTCGGAGGATATAAGAATATTTTCTACGGAAGTGAGTTTTTTCAATCTTTTTCTAGTTTGTGTCTGTAGTACATATGTCCTTAACTGCTTCCCGCATGCCAGCACTGGTTATATCCTGCTGATTATAGTGCAGATCTTGTAATAGAATAATATCATATTAAATACCCTTATTGGCATCATGCGCTTATGTTTCTAAATTCTCATTGCACTACAAGAAAATTAGAATTAGCTACGACGTGGCATGTTATATACATTACCTGTATAATACTCACAAAACTAATCATAACATTATCAAAGGAAAGCCATCATGATAAGGGACACCCACCACCATCATAGTTGAGGCTTTGAAAGGTAGCTAAGTGATCATTTTCAGAGGGTTTTGAATAGCTTTGAACCTTTAAGTGACAAGAAGTAGATTGAAAAAAAGAATCAGATAATTTGTTGAGTATATGCTAGGTACCAAGCCATTCACAGAAGAATAAGAGTGTGTATTAAGTGTGTATAGAGAACCAACAGAAATCTAAAATAACTCAGAGTGGTAAAGAGACTCTGAAACTCTCCCAATTTCCTAACCAATTCCCAGATGATTCTCCCAATATCCCTCCCCTTACCTATATAGGCTATCTCTAACTAACTAGAGTATTCTCTCTCTGCCTAGGTGGCAGAGTTAGTTATAAAACTCTCACAATTAGTTAGAAAACCCTTACAATTATTACTAGATCTAACAATACTCCCCCCCTAAAAAATCACCTTGTCCTCAAGGTGATGAAGCTAAAGGAAAACATTACTGCTGCCCAAAATAATAGTCGCCCTCCTGGGTCCCAAATCTTGAAGAAGAATGCACTTTCTTGTGATGGAAATAAGAAACCATACGTCTTCACAACAAGTTGTATTCCAGGGAAGAAATCATCCAATAGGAGTGCTCTTCCAACCTCAGATTCTGCCCTTATCTTTGTATTCACCTCATATGTCCTATAATGCCTTGAACTCTGCTTCTGATTGGTTCCCTTAGTTAGTGAGTTCAAATTTCCCATGTCTCTTTCTCTGCAATTCAACTCTCTTATGTTTGGATATGCCTGGCGATCTTGGTCTCCCTTAGCTGGAGCTTTAATTCCTCCAGCATTTGATTCTCCTCTTCTCCCATTTTGTTAAGCCCCTTTTAGTTGGAGCAATTAATAAAAAGTCTTCATTCCAATAACCACACCTTTGCGAATTAGCACTATCCTGGTTAAAGGGATAGGTGACATACTTGGAGGCTTTCATACCACCCAAATACTGATTTCGTAGAGCACCTTGGTCACAAGGTAATCCACCCTTTTTATTGAGCGATGCCATTATCTGAGACAAAACTTCATCATTAAATGTATTTCCAGTCCTATCCCCTGTATTCAACTGCTTCAATAAAAAGACCATCAAGTACTTGTCCTTTTTCACTATCCCAGCTATGCCCAGAGGATCCCCTCTAGCAGGAGACTCCTTGTCTAAGTCGGAAGTTGCAACTTTTCCTCAAGAAGCAATGGTGTTCAAACAACCATTAGTGCGAATTCTCTGTAGTTCCCATTGATACCTTTCTTTTGCTTGTTGCGCAGTCTCCTCCTTCCTCGGAGTCCCCATGGCAGGTCTTTACGGACTCGGGTTAGTAATGATAAATTTGCTAGGCTACTATTTCGTATTTCAGCATTAGCAAGGATTTGAGGCCCAATTCTTGTGTTTGATTTATCAAGGTGAATAAGTGGTACCTCACGTTTCTGGGCCTGGCCCAATAGTGAACTCCCTCCTTCAGCATCCCAATCCTTCTCCTCCCTGAACTGGGCTTGGTTCCCTAGCGTCACCTCATGTTTTGCTTTATTAGAATCCGTACTTTGCTTTGCTTGGTTTTGGGCCTGACCCAATAATAAGTCGAGAAAAAGTGACCCAACTCATGACTTACCCTACCGCTGCCTCTTTTCCCTTTTTTCCTTGTCACGTCATCAAGATCGACGGTCTCACCGCCTTCACCGCGGTCCACCGCTGCCACTTTGATCCGGCAATTCCGGCGGCGGTCGTGGGTTCCCCGGACTTTTGGGAGCCCATAGCTTCGTCGTGGATGTGCACTCTTCTCTGTTCTGCTTCTTCCATCTAGCGTCGACGGTCTCCTCCGCTGTATGTGATCGACGTTATCATTGGATCTGGCTTAGGTGGTTCCGACGGTTTCGCCAGTCACCGACACGAGTCACTCGGCGGTTTCGGAAATCGGAGTTCGTGCTCCTCTCTCTCCTTCGCAGTCCTGTCGCCGCTTATGGGAGTTCGCCTGGCCACCGTCTCCGGTCGCGCCTCCGTCGTCATGTTCGGTTTGGCTTGGAGATCTCGCCTTGCCGGTGATGGATGCTTGGCCGCCATCACCCATACTTCTGCAACGTCCTCGGCAGCCTCCCTCGCCACCAGATCTGGTGGTTCCGGTGGCTCGTCGGTGCCTTGAGATCCCCTTCGCCACATGGAGACCTCCATTGTCGTCCTCCACGAGCATCTTCCTTCGAACCTAGTGTCACTCCCAGAGCTTCACCCACTGATTGGATTTTCCTTTCGTTCTTTGCAATGGTCTTGATTGTGGAATCTGTTAGCGGTGTGACCTCCTTCAACTGTTCCTCTTCGTTTGCTACCTCCAGGCCCATTTCTTTCTCCGATTCAGGTGCATTTGCCACTGTTTCTTCTATTGGACCTTGATTAGAGCGTGAAAAATGGTGAACGGGCTCGGCTTCAACCTCTGCATCCTCTTTGCCAGCTTCATCTTGCATAATTTTGAAAAACTCACGAACATTGGGAGGCCAATCGGCCATGGTGGATCTCTTTCTTCTCCTCCACCACCAATCTTCATCACCCTCCCATACAGGTAGACGACGTCGTCGGTGGTACCTGTTTCTGCCGAGATTTTGAATTTTTGTCAGATTTTGCTTCCATCCTCATTCGCTTCATCTTCTTCTCTGACTCCACGGCGCCTTGTGAATGTGGCATTGGCCGCAACACAGGGCTCCCAAGATCGGGAGCTCTGATACCATTTGCTAGGTACCAAGCCATTCATAGAAGAATAAGAGTGTGTATTAAGTGTGTATAGAGAACCAACAGAAATCTAAAATAACTCAGAGTGGTAAAGAGACTCTGAAACTCTCCCAATTTCCTAACCAATTCCCAGATGATTCTCCCAATATCCCTCCCCTTACCTATATAGGCTATCTCTAACTAACTAGAGTATTCTCTCTCTCTGCCACCTAGGCAGAGTTAGTTACAAAACCCTCACCATTAGTTAGAAAACCCTTACAATTATTACTAGACCTAACAATACTCCCCCCCTAAAAAATCACCTTGTCCTCAAGGTGATGTACATAAAGGAAAACAATAGTGCTGAAAAATACAAGACTTCCTCCTGGGTCCCATATCTTGAGGAAGAAGGGAAATGAGCTTGCATCGTTGAGTTTGCCTCCTGGGTCCCATGGATTTGATGCTAGTTCTACCACTAGGTGCACCCAAGAGATCAACCAGAGAGACTTGCAATCTGCAGAAATTTTATGATCAACGGCTCAATGACTCCCTAGACTAGTCCTTCCCTTTATGGCAACAGCACTCACCCTTCCTCTAGCCTCCACCTTGAATTTATTTGGAGGTCCTGTAACAGTAAAGACTCACAAGATTCTGGATCACAAGATTACAGGCTGTAGGCCAAGGTGTTGTTCACAATACCATCTATGATAGCTCCAATGTGCACATCGACATATGGCTCTTCTCCGGGTGAGAAGTTCCCACATGACAATATCAAATGAAAACACATCAACCTTCTCACGAAGCAAGGCTGCTGCTTCCATTCTTCTGCAAAGCATTTCTTAGAGTGCCATTAACTATATACTCGATTCTTTGTAACAGCAGAACCTCTGAACGAATGGGCACAACACCATAAAAGACACTACATTTGGTTGGTGCCGGATGCCATCTTGATTGCCTCATTCCAAAAAGTCAGCCCTCTCACACTTTTGGGCTTGGCCTATTAAGTTTAAATAAACCCTTAGCCGATTTCTTCCTCTCTAAATATTAAGACTCTCCTGTCTCTTCATCTTCTTGGCAGCTTGGCCGTCAGATTCATTAGAGTCTCTTCTATTATTTTCCCACATATGGAGGCTTGGCCGGATTAGGTCAAAACACGGACCCAATTCCTTGCATGCCTTACATTTCCCATCTTGCTTTCTCTTTCACGCTGCAGTTTGAGGCCACCATCTTTAGGGGAAGCCATCTCCTTTACTGCTCCTTGCGCCTCTGGATCAGGTGGCTCCGGTGGCGGAAGATATTCCAGCACGTACAACAACCCGAGCTGCAAAGCTTTCGGTGCTGCCACAGTCGCTCCAACTATGGTTGCCGTCGCTGCCTCTTCTCCTTTCCTCTTTGTCATGCTGCTGAAAACCGCCGATGGCTATCATTAAGGTCTGGAAATAAATTGTGGCACAAGCAAAATCAACCAATTAGTGTCTCTTTCTGACTTTGTTGTTTGCTTTTGATTCTTTTACTGTCAAAGTTAAGGCCCGAATGCTTCTAACTTGAAAGTTGTCAAAGCTTGTTATTTGGGGTTATTCCAATCTGATCGCTGCCCTTTCATTTTCTTCTTGATGTATAACTTCATAGCATAAAGAATGGAAACACAAAAAAATGAAAATTATCTCAAGCTTCAGGTCAATTTCTGAAATAATCAAGCATACGCGAGGCCTGTTAAAAGTGATCCAGATTTTGGTTCCATATGACCATAACACAAAGGTTAAATACTAATTAGTAATTAAGTCTCTCGGACTTAATTTTGTATAACTTTATTTGCAATCATGTTGCTTTTACAGGGAAATGATGTTTAGTCAGTCTTAGTGAAAATAGTCAACGAAGGTGTAATTGCACGAAATAGAGTCTTTAGTTTACTTTGGATCTGAGTGGTTTAGATTGTGTTCAAAAAACTTAGTAGAAAATATGCACCAAACTTTATTTTCTTGTAGTAAAAAGTTACTTCTGTAGTTAAAAGTATAGAATCACATTAGGTTGCTATGCGTGGTTTTGCAGAAGATAACCAAACAACTTAACATCATTCATACACACTCGACAACTCAAATGTGACTCTCTATGCCCCAATTTGTAAACCACATACGAGAAAATGTTCAACACAGCAGCCAACAAATTTCCCTTTTAAGTCAAAGAAAGTTAGCTAGACTATCACTCCTAAACATGACTAATTGCCATCCACGGTAACAAAATAAATGAAAAAGCATAAATGCAGAAATGGTACAAGTTAGCTGTTGGGCCATAACTGTCAGATAATAAAAATTTGCGTTATCCACTCTCCCCTGTTTCCTCAATGGGGTAAAATATTTTACTTATTTTGTTAAGTGTAATTCATCATTTTTTATTCTTTTCTGGGCTGAACTAGAGCCATTTGTAGTATTACTATACATTATCAACAATAAATGCATGATGGCTGAAACATCAAAGTGTATTAAATTAGAGATAAAAATTGCAAGCTTTCACTGAAATGAGAAGCTTGCTCTGGCTATTGGCAGGTTAAATATATTACTTCTTCCTTCTCAACTCATCTATGAGCGGGCATTTTATTCCTCTTATGCAACTATGTAAGGAAAGGAAAATGAAATATATAGAATGATCAGCCATTGCTGGAAGCACCTGAACATATATTTTTATGGTAGAATATATGATCATATCTTGGAGGCATCAGCTGCGACATAGCTAAAGGCAATGGCAGTCTTTCAGCCAGATGGGCACCCCAAATGCTTGATGATAAATTGCCCAGCTAACATGAGCTTTCGCAGATCTACATTGGTTTTCATGCCAAGCCCATTCAGCATGTACACAACATCTTCAGTGGCCACATTTCCTGAAGCTCCATTAGCATATGGACAGCCACCTAGACCAGCAACAGAACAATCCACTGCACTAATTCCCATCTGTTTAGATATACAAATTAATAATGTCCATTAACGATTGTTTCCGAATGGTAAATGATAAAATTTAGACCATTAAGCTTGTTTACACAAATCTAAATTCCGCGTGAAAGAAAGAGTTGTGTTATTAGTATTTATGGGGTGTGGGATACCATATCGACTCACACGTCATCCACCATTAGATGGGATGTGAACCACATTCAAATAGGATCCACATCCCATTCAATGGTGGATGAGGTGAGTCGGCGTAGTGTCTCACATCCCATGAGTACAAATAACATTTTTCTGAAAGAAAACAAGTATCAACACCACACAATAGAAGTGAAATCTTTGGTAGTTCAAAGTTCAAACATTAGTCGCATATCATTCTGCAGAGTAGGTGATACAAAGCAATCTGATTCCATATCATTTTTGGTTGAGCTTATCAAAGAAATTTATGCATTTTGAGGCTTTACATGAGGGTGTACTTTTCCATGATGTAGTAAGGGATCCCAAATGGTTAATATTAATATCATACATTTTACAAATATGTTTATGGATTATAGTATTTTAATATGGAAAGTTCTATCCAAAATTTAAAACAACTTGAATAAAGTAGGAAACAAAAAAAGATTTAGTTAAGATGAACGTAGGGATTGCAAATAGTTTCTGCTTATTAAAATTAGTTCAATATGGTCGATAAGAACTTCTTTGCATATATAGAAGAAGCAAGCTCAATACGCTGTATACATCAATATACAAGCAAATCAAAAGTCCAAGCTATAGTTTGTTGACTTACTTGGAGGGACACAAGAATATTAGGAAGTGACTGCCCATAAGTATCATGGAAATGGACAGCAAGCTTCTCTACTGGTACAACAGCCATTACAGCCATACGCATAGGGGCGACAGTTCCTGAATAGAACATAATGAATAGAGAACAATATAAGTAAAAAGATCATATTCAAGGAACCATTAGCAAATTCTCACAAAGTATATGCATATTCACGATTAAGTAGCAAATCACAAACTTTGACATTCATTCTTGAATTCTTCAAAGAACAGACATTTTTAACTTTGCCATTAAGCATACCAGTCAACAGCAGAAAGTCTAACATACAAACAGCACAATGACAAGCTGTAAAAAAAAACTCAAGATTCAAGTATATGCATAAACAGGCTGATGAGAACAACCAGCAAACACAAAGCATATCATAGATGCATCTGCCATCCTGGAATTCTTGAGCTTCAAACTCAAATAAAGGAACAAAATGCAAGTAGAGGCAAAAATTCAAAATAAATTCCACTTAAAAGAAATGCTTTTGATACTCAAGATTCTTAATTATATTGCATTTTCACATATAAAGGATGTGCTGTAAACATACTGTGACTATCAACACTAAACAACACAGGTAAGTTGAGAAGTAGACCTATGCTCAATTATAGTTCTTAGAGTTAAAGAGATATGCTATGATATGGCTAATATTAGTATGTTTTGCCATATAACATTTGTGGCACTGGAAACATTAGACACTCAAGAAATAACTACCCATTAAGTACTTGTTCTTTAAAAAGTGCCATGCATATATTCTTTGGTTAGTATATATAGTGCTGCCAGTTATCTATACCAGGCAGGCAAGGAAGAAAGCAATTCCGCCATACTTACAAGTGATGTGAAAGTTTTGGAGGAAATATAAGTCTGCATGAAAATTTTGAGCATTTAATTTGAGAACTTACTTTTTATAAATTGAAAATATAGTTCTGTAACTTGTGACAGAGAGGATGGACTTATGTAAATCAGAGAATATAGCAGACAAACCTCTGAAGCTCAGAAGAATGAACTAATTAACATAAGGGAGAAAAAAAGCACTTACTTTAGGACATTAAGAATAGTAGATATAAACAATAAACTTTATGTCACTCCTCATTATGAATGATAGAATGTCTGAAATTGAAGTACAAGTACAACTTAATAAAATTTAGCAGCCAAATAGGAGATCCATTGATAGATACCATGGTGTAACTAAGCAATATGCCAAAGAACTACAGAAGATTGTCGGGTTTTATACAACAACCACAGACAAAAAACTTCAGAAGCAAAATCTTTTAAGGTATCTGTTAGAATCTGTGAACATATGTAAATAGGAATATTATATTTGTAGTTAGGGAAAATATATCTTTGCAATTATTGTGTATTTATTGCACATTGTCTATATATAATCTCTCCATTGTGTAGTTGAGACATATGGATTCCTCATGACTTTCTCTCTTTCTCTGTCTCTCAACATGGTATCAGAGTCTAAGAAAGAAAGAAAACCCTAATCTGTGCCGTCAGGAGGGCCCATTTCCCTCTGGTGAATTTTTTTTCCCAAGCAAACTGTGTTTCCTTTTGGTTTGCTCACTGTTTCCCTCTACTGTGCCTCTTTTCCAGCGACAAAGGCCTCTGTCTGCCGCTGTACTCTTCTTCTTCTATCATGTACCTTTTTATTTTTGGGGGGATACTATCTTAACTGCATGTTATTTAATTAATCGCATGCCCTCCTCTATTTTGGGTTACAAAGTTCCCCACTCCATCTTATTTTCCCATGACCCCTTACATTCCCTTCCTCCACATGTTTTTGGCTCAACTTGTTTTGTTCACAACTTAACTCCTGATCTTGACAAACTTTCTGCCTGTTCACTTAAATGTGTTTTTCTTGGTTACACTCAGTCTCAAAAGGGTTTTCGGTGTTCTTCTCCTACTTTACGTTGTTATCTCGTCTCTGTGGATGTTACTTTTTTTGACACTATTCCTTTTTTTGAGCCATCTCACCATATGCCCTCTTCTGCTTCTGAGGAACTCCCACTTATTGTGATTCTTATGCCTTCTCTACCCCTTATCCCTACACCTACGCCTTGCCCCCTTCAGGTCTACAATCGTCGAGCCCGTCCACTAGCCAAGCCTGTCCTACCTCCGCCACCCATTGCACCTGACCAGCAGTCGCTGCCTTCTCCTGCTTCTTCCTCTGACCCTGTCTTGGCTGATGTGGACTCTCTTCTGGTGTGTGATCCTCCGCCGCCTTCGATCTTACCTGTTGCGCCTAATCTTCCCATTGCCCATCATAAAGATATTTGTTCCACTCGTAACCCATTTCCTCACTATAATGCCTTGAGTTATCACCGTCTATCTTCTCCACATTATGCTTGTCTATCTTCTTTGTCTTCTGTGTCTATTCTTAAGACTATAGGTAAAGCCTTCTCCCATTTTGGGTGGAGACAAGCTATGATTATTGAGATGTGTGCACTTCAAGGCTGTGGTACTCGGGAACTAGTGTCTCTCCCTCCAGGTAAATCTATGGTTGGTTGCCGATGGATTTTTACAATTAAGGTGGGACCTGATGGCCAAATTGATCGTCTTAAGGCCCGTCTTGTTGCCAAATGGTACACTCAGATCTTTGGTTTGGATTATCGTGATATATTTTCTCCTGCTACCAAGATGGCTTATGTTCGTCTATTTCTCTCTATGGCTGCTATGCGTCATTGGCCTCTTTATCAGTTGGATATTAAAAATGCCTTCCTCCATGGTGATCTTGAGGAAAAGGTTTATATGGAGCAACCTCCTGCATTTGTTGCTCAGGGCGAGTCTTCTGACCTTGTTTGTCATCTTCAAAAATTCCTTTATGGTCTTAAGCAGTCTCCTCGGGCTTGGTTTGGAAGGTTCTCTACTGTGGTTCAGCACTTTGGTATGACTCGGAGTGAAGCTGACCACTCCGTGTTTTATTGTCGTACTCAGAGAGGTTGCACCTATCTAGTTGTGTATATTGATGACATTGTCATTACAGCGAGCACAGATCAAACAGCACCTATGCAAGCATTTCCAGACCAAAGATCTTGGCAAACTCATATACTTCCTGGGTATTAAAGTAGCATAGTCCAAAGATGGCGTAGTTCTCTCTTAGTGAAAATATGTTGTTGACATTCTAGAGGAAACAGGTTTACTTCCTGCAAAACCTGTTGATACCCTATGGATCCTAATGTCAAGCTCCTAGCAAATCAGGGGGAGCCACTATCTGACCCTGGGAGATATAGAAGATTGGTCAGGAAATTGAACTATCTCACAGTTACTCGTCTAGACATTTCTTTTGCAGTAAGTGTGGTTAGTCAATTCCTAAATTCACCATGTAAAGCTCACTGGGATGCTGTTATACATATTTTGAAGTATTTCAAAGGAGCACCAGGGAAGGGCCTTATTTATGAAGATAAGGGGCATACTGATATAGTTGGGTGTTCTGATGCAGATTGGGCAGGATCCCCTTCTGATAGGCATTCCACTTCTAGATATTGTATACTTATTGGAGGCAATCTCATATCCTGGAAAAGAAAAAAGCAAACTGTAGTGGCGCTTGCTAAAGCAGAGTACCGTGCCATGGCCTCAACCACATGTGAGCTTATCTAGCTTAAGCAACTCCTCAAAGAACTTCAATTTGGGAAACCAAGCATATGACACTTGTTTGTGACAATCAAGCCGCTTTACACATTGCCTCAAATCCAGTTTTTCATGAGAGTACCAAACACATTGAAGTTGATTGTCATTTTATTAGAGAGAAGATTTTATCTGGAGACATCACCACAAGCTTTGTCAATTCAAATGACCAACTAGCAGATGTTCTCACCAAATCATTGAGAGGTCCTAGAATAAGTTACCTATGTAAAAAGCTAGGTGCATATGATCTATATACCCTAGCTTGAGGGGAAGTGTTAGAATCTGTGAATATATATAAATAGGAATATTATATCTGTAATTAGGGAAAATATATCTTTGTAATTATTGTTTATTTATTGTGCATTGTCTATATATACTCTCTCTGTTGTGTAGTTGAGACATAGATTCCTCATGACTTTCTTTCTTTCTCTATCTCTCAACAATATCAACTAAGCAAATTGCAGATCATTTTTTTTTTTTTGGGTAAAAGATTTGAGATCTTCATTGCAATAGAAAGTAGTTAACCAAATAAAACAGGTAGCACTAAAGATCCCTTCCTTATCGAGTTCACAATCACACTTAGAAGAACTTATACAACAATCGAGCACCTCATCCATCACAAAGTGAGTAATTTACCACAACTTCTATATCAAGCATTCAAGGTTTAATCTTCTAACTTTTTCTTTTAAAAGAATGTCATCTAACTTATCACCTATCGTGCCGACCTCAATTGTGTCACCAAGGGAGATTTCAAAGCAACCCTTATCATAAAGTTCTTTAGCCACATATGCCACTTTTGACGGAGGGATAGGTCCCTCTATCGGGCAACCAATAATGCATAACACATACCTATGGAATTTATATACAGAGAAACTGATATGAATAAGCAGAACAGAAAAGAGTTTCTGTTAATAAAATACACAAGACGGCCACAAATTGGACATTCACATGTCTAACTGTTAGACCTTGGCCTTATCACCTATTAAACAAACCAAGAAGGATCATGAGAATACCAAAAGTTAACATAATTTCATTAAATTCTAGTGGAAATAGTAAATAAAGACGTAATAAGTTATTTTGAAAGATATAACCAATCTAGAGAAAAATTCCATAAAATTATGCAATAATAATAAGAATAGTGGTTATGAAGGAGAGAGATGTTCAAATGGCAATAGTACCATCAATTGAAGATTAGGAAGCTTCCCTTTAAAGTTAATACCATTCCACATACATAACCCTTGTCCTTCTATTAACTCCAATTCCAAAGACATAAACCTATTAAACTGCTAAAAAAACAGAAATAGATGCCCCAGAGACCATGCAGATGATTCACTACTATTAGACAACTTGTTCATTTAAACACAAGCTACTAGCCAAAAACAAAGAATGAATTGCAGGGCAATAAATGCAAATCATTTAGAACATATGAATATGAAAAACAAAACTATATATATATATATATATATATATATATATATATATCAATCGTTTCAAACATAAATGCACACTGGAAAATATAGTGAAGTGGAGAGCATATGATGGATGCTTAGAATAATGAAAGGGTATACCCTCAAATAGGAATCGAGAGCTCTTTAGCAACATGAGTAACAGCTCTATAGTGGTCAAGACTCTCTTCAATACTATAATTAATATTTGATTTTGAAAAGGACTCACAAGCTTATGCAAAAACAACTACTTCCCTAGCACCAGCTGCTATAGCACCTTCAAAACCCTATAAATGTAAAAGATCATCAGAAATCTGAATGTAATACGGCCAATTTATGGTTGTTCTATATATATACGTACCTTTAAATTAGGAGTCAGTACTGGCAATCTGATGTCTCTTAAATTATGAACTACTTCCATTACATCCTTAACATTAACCAACTGAAAGATAAAGAAACAAAATGATAGTTAAGCAGGTAAAAGTTAAAACTCAATTCTTAGTCTAAATAACTTGGTTAAGACCAAATAACAACCAGTGCTCTAATAGTCATCATTGTTTTTGAAAAATGGATGGATAGTGTAAAACTATGCACCAATCGGGTGAGGTTTGCTTAGATTGAGTGATTTTGAGGAAACTGAATGTGGAGGGGAATTAAAAAGGTGAGAATCTAATATTCCTTTGTTTCAATCACATAAAAGAAATTGGCTGGAATGGTTTTGGAGAAACATTCATCAATTCAATCATAGAAAATGGTTTTCGACTTCTCAAATTTTACATGGGATTGAAAAATGAGAACTGATGTCATTTAAATGTAGCATGGAGAATTACCAAAATGATCATAATATCAACATCATGTTACAATAAATATGTTAAATTCATAATACCTATGGGACCCATTTGGGAGACACAAAACTAGCAGCTTGAATAACAGATAAACCAGAAGATGCTAGTCGATGAATCAATTCAATCTTTACAGCCGTTGGTACAATGCTCTTCTCATTTTGTAATCCATCCCTTGGACGCACTTCTATTATCCTTACAAACTTTGGTATTCCTTTCATAAACTGCATTGTCCAATTAAAATAAACCAATCAGAGGAAAGCTTAATATTTATATTATATATGTAAAATGGAAACATTCACACTACATAAATAACTAATGTAACAGCTGAGAAAAGGAAAAAAATAAAGAAAAAACTTGACAAGGTGCTGAAGCCATTGCATTAACTTATATGTAATATCTTGTATGTCTCTATTATTACACTCTGAGCTATAATGGTAATCTGAGGAGAAAAATGAATTATCAATCATTGCAAATATCATCGAGTTCCTCCCCATGGTCATAGTCCTTTGATTGAAAGGGTCACCTCTAGACATGTATCTTGTTTGCCTTGTTCGTCTCTGCTGTATACTCTTCATTGTCTTCACTATACAAAAGGTAGGCTTACACATGGTTATGTGATGTATATAGTATGCAGATAATAGGTTAAATACTACAAGATGGCAGATAATAGGTTGAGTGATAAATAAAAAATTGCATTTAAGCCTGAGTTGTGACAAATTCCAACATTTGACTGACTTGCAGCTGTTAGATGTGCTGCAACTTCGTCCTTTAATCCAGCAATTTTCCATACCCACATTATCTACTCTAGGACGGCAAGCACTAGATGAGAACCTTCAAATTCTATCAATGGTACTCATGCTAGGCAACTTGTCAAGACCAAGTGGCTCCTCCAAACTTGACATGGTGAAGTGGATAGGGAATAGGGAACTAGCAAAAGATATCAGAGAGTAAGTACTGTGCATCAAGAACTAATTTAACCTTGCTATAATAATCACTAGGCTAGAAGGAGATACACACATTATCTGTGTATTAGGTGCCTATTCATCTTTCCATAGTGAAAAGTAGTGGTAGGTAATACTCCTCTGGTTAAATACCGTGCTTCATGCACACCTAAATGCCATAAGCTAAAATTGCAATATAAATATGTTTGTCTTTATCAAATAAATGTATTACCATGTTGTATCATATAAAAATATTGATATGACTAGTGATGCAAATCAAAATTCCTTAGATGAAAAAGGAAACAGAAACAAAATTAGCTCTACTTAGCCTATGCTTCTTTGAGTGGGTGGAAAATGAGAAGGGGAGTGAAAATGAGGTTAGATGGATATAATGTAGTGGAAAATCATTTTCAACTCACATTCATTGAATAGAAGGGCCTACAATTTTCCATGATCAACTTTCAACCTTGCCATATTTTTGTTGTAACATACAAGAGTGAATTGATTTTTGCCCCAACTTTTCCACGTCCCTAGTTTTTGTTTACTCAAACGAGGATATCCTTGGTCACGAAGGGTATTTGCAAAAGAAACTGATATCCATTTATTCAAAGTCATTTTGCATGTTTGGTTTATCCTTTAGGATAAAGTCTGATGGTAAACGGTTTGATAATATAAAACTAAATGGGATAGTGTAAGTTATACACAATATAATCTAATGTTTGGTACCCTATATATGATTATATAACTTTATCCCATTTAATATTGATTGTACACCGAGAATAGCCTCTTTAATTTAGGGGATAAGGCTACATTCATCTATACTTGTAGACACCACTAAATGCAAGCCTTGTGCTCTAGACCACCTTGTTATTGAATGTGCGGCAAGATTACTCTTTATAATAAAATGATGTATAAAGTTTATTTTGTAGTAAATTTAAAAATAGATGACTGAATTTTATCCAATCTAATAAAATACAGTCTTATTACACCCAAGAGCATTGACCATATAAATTCATCTTATCATATTTCAAACCAAATTTATGATAAAAATTGATAATATGGTGTTGAAATATGTCTACCTACATTTGTTGAAATATGTCTAACAGCATTGTCTTTATCTATGTCTGCTAGCATTTATTGAAATATGTCTGACAACATTGTCTTTATCATTTATTGCTTTTGTTTTTTATATTCATTATGATACATAGGTGTAGGTATTTTAGTATCTGTTAGAATCCTTCACATTTATTTGTGTAGGTCCTGCAATTTATTATGGGTCCAATATTGTACATATAAAAGTGTATCTTCTCTTTATGAAATAACATAACAGAATTATTACACTCCTATTATCTCTTCAGTTTTTTCTCTTTCAAGTTGGTATCAGAGCTCCCGATCTGGGAGCCTAATCACTCTCCGCTGTTTTTTTTCCAGCCTTCATTGCTGGCCTATTTTTCCAGCCTTCATTTGCTGGCTTGTTTTTCCAACCTCCATATGTTTGTTTCCAGCCTTTATTACCAGCTTGTTTTCTGTTTATTTTCAACCTTCATTGCTGGCTTGTTTTTCTAGCATTCACAACTGGCCCCGACCTAGTTCAAGCCTTCATTTAGAGCATCATCAACAAAAACAGATCAACCTATGAATTCCAGTCAGTGTTAAAACATATTTTCTTTTTTTTTTCTTTCCCTTGTTTTTCCCTTCTCTACCACTGTTACAGTTTCCAGCCACCTTTTCGGTCACCATTCCGACCATCCTTTGACTACCATATCACCATGGCAGAACCAAAAACCTCCGCATCAATTACATCTACACATTTAAATCCTAATGACCTTCCTGTTTTGCACCCAACTTACCACTTGAACGGAAAAAATTATTTGCAGTGGGCTCAAGTTATTCGGCATACTCTCAAAGGTCGTCGAAAATTGTCCCACATTGAGGGAAATCCTCTTGAAAGGACGACTCTACTTTTGAGGTTTAGGATAATGAGGATTCTCTTATTATGACATGGCTATGGAGCTCTATGATTCCTGAAATTAGTTGGAATTGTATGTTTCTTACTTCCTCTCGTGCAGTTTGGGATGTACTTAGCAAAACTTTCTCAAAGAAGCAAGATATTGCTACTTCGTTATGAGTTGAAGACAAAATTATTCTCCACCAAGCAAGGAGTAATGTCAGTAACAGATTACTATGGTGTTCTCATTGGTCTGTGGACTGATTTAGACTAGTACCAAAACTTGAATATGGAATGTAGCAAGGATACCTCTACTTTGGTAGACTTTGTTAATAAGGATAAGATTTTTGAGTTTTGCTCTGTCTTAAATCCTGAATATGATCCTATTCAAGTTCAGATTCTAGGTAAAGAGCAACTCCCATCTATATCCAAGGTGTTTTACACTGTGCGGGGAGAGGAAAGTTGTAGGGCAATTATGCTTGATGATAAACCTAATAGTGCTTTAGCTTTGGTCACTAGCAAGACAGCCAAGCCAGGAACCACTTCTTCCTTTACAAGGCCTTTCCGAGAGAGTCGTTGGTGCCCCTATTGTAAGAAGTTTAGGCATACTAAAGAACTTGCTTCAAATTTCATGGAAAAGACAAAGTCCTCTGCCGCATAGGAGGATTTCAAGGCTTGTCAACTAGTCAAGCCTCAATGGCTGCATTAGACACTGCCCTTGCTCCTCAAGTGGATGATGAAATTCCTGCCCTAAGTAAGGATGAGCTTACACATTTGTGATATCTCATAAGCTCTTTTAGTAAGCCATCTGGCTCTTGCTCTCTAACCTTGTCTAATAAGGTTCTTTGTTCTCAATCTTTTCATGTATTTAATACCGAATGTAAGGATTTATGGATCATTGACTCTGGTGCGACTGATCATATAACCTCTAAAACTCCCCATTTTTCTTCCTACCTTCCCATTCTTGAAAAATGCCACATCACTGTAGCTGATGGCTCCGAAACCTCAGTTGTAGGATCTGGTAGCATTTCTCTTCACCCTTTCGTACACTTGAATGATGTTCTTCATGTTCCTCAACTCGCTAGTAACCTTTTCTCTGTTCATAAGCTTACCAAAGAACTTAACTGTGCTGTAACTTTTTTTCATTCGCATTGTGTTGTTCAGGATCTTACCACAGGGAGGACGATTGGAGTTGCTAACGAGCAAAGAGGGTTATATTATCTCCTTAATGCACTAACTGAAAGTGATGATAGACAAAAAACAACAATCCCATCTTATACTACAAATTCAAAGTCTCAAGCATCACAAATTTGGCTACATCATAGGCGTCTAGGACATCCTTCATTTCAATTAATAAAGTCCATGTATCTGTCTCTGTTTTTAAAAGAGTCAGTTGAGTCTTTTTCTTGTGAAGTTTGCTAAGTACCACCATGTGTCATTTCCATCTAGTTTTAATAAAAGTGATGAACCTTTTGTACTTATTCATTCTGACGTCTAGGGTCCTGCATCTATTCGTATGGTTTGTTTCTTTTATTGATGATTGCACACACGTGACTTGGCTTTTTCTTATGAAAGATAAATATGAAGTTTTTCAACTCTTTTTTCAGTTTTATCATATGATTAAAACACAGTTTGGAAAATCCATTAAATGTTTACAGTCAGATAATGGCAGGGAATATGTGAATCAACAGTTTTGCACCTTCATGAAAGAACATGGCATTATTCATGAGCTTACTTGTGTTGATACTCCTCAATAAAATGGTGTGGCAGAGCAGAAGAATAGGCATTTGCTAGAGGTTACTCATGCTCTTCTTTTTCAAATGTCTGTCCCTAGCTCTTATTGGGGTGAAGCAGTTTTAACAGCTACCTATCTGATTAATAGGGTGACCTCTCAAGTCCTTGGTAATGTTAGTTCTATTCAATCTATGTTGTCTCATTTTCCATCTGTTCCAATTATGCAAAGTTTATAACCTTAGGTTTTTGGATGTGTAGCTTTTGTCCATGTGCATTGTCAACATCGTACTAAACTTAATCCTCAGGCCATCAAATGTGTTTTCATAGGTTATGCTCCTAATAAGAAAGGATACAAATGTTTTCACCCATCCAGTCGTCATTTTTTTTTTATTTCTTTGGATGTTACATTTTCTGAAACTGAGTCACTTTTTAGTCCTCCGCTTCAGGGGGAGAGTATAGCAGAAGCAGAGACCTTAACCTTTTCTCCTTAATCCTTTCTCTTTCTCCCATCAGCGCCTTCTAGTTCCCAAGGGTGTTCCCAAGAGTTAGTGTCTTCCACTACACCACCTGAAGAAGCTCAGAAGAAACCACTTTTAGTATATGAAGGGAGAAAGAAACTCGATATGAAAGGATAAAGAAACATGATATGATCCAATAGTAACTTCAAGAGTCTGAACCTGTGGCAAGTACTGAAGAAACTGATTCTTCCAATATTTGTAAACCCAACCTAGATGACTTACCGATTGCCTTGAGAAAAGAAAAAAGGACTTCAACTAAACGTCCCTTTTTTTTGTCTCCTCTAAACACCTTTCCTTGCAACATCAGTGTTTCATTATAGCTATTGATTCCATACAAATCCCAAACTCAATACAAGAGGCATTAAAAGATATGAACTGGGTTCAAGCCATGAATGAGGAAATGAGGGCGTTAGAGAAGAATGGAACATGGGAGATTGTTGAGAAGCCAAGAGATAAATGACCAGTGGGATGTGGATGGATATACACTGTGAAGTATCGGTTAGATGGTGCATTAGATCGATATAAGGCAAAATTAGTTGCAAAAAGATACACACAAACATATGGAATCGACTATGAGGGGACGTTTGCTCCAGTAGCAAAGATGAATACAGTCAGAGTCTTACTTTCTCTTGCAGCTCATTTTGGATGGGATTTGCATCAATTCAATGTAAAGAATGCTTTCCTACATGGAGACTTAGAAGAGGAAGTCTATATGGAAATTCCTCCCGGATATGATGTCACCAATGGAAGAAACAAAGTATGCAGACTCAAAAAGGCTTTGTATGGGTTGAAACTGTCCCCTCCTGCATGGTTTGGGAGATTTGCAAAGACTATGATGTCACTTGGATCTAAGCAGAGTCAAGGGGACCATACCCTTTTCCTTAAACATATAGTTGGAAGAAGACTTACGATTCTTCTGGTATATGTGGATGACATCATTGTATCATGTAATGATCCAGTTGAGAAGAAGTTCTTGGAGGAGAAGTTAGCTTCTGAATTTGAAATGAAGAATCTAGGAAAATTGAGATACTTCCTTGGAATAGAGGTGGCATATTCTAAGCAAGGCATCTTTATCTCTCAAAGGAAATATATCCTAGATCTACTTAAAGAGACTGGGAAACTTGGGTGCAAAGTTGCTAGTGTTCCCATTGAACAAAACTATTGAATAGGAAGTGAAGAAGAGAGTTCTAATGTTGATAAGACACAATACCAAAGACTGGAGGGAAACCTCATATACTTGGCCCATACTAGGCCAGACTTGGCTTATGCTATGAGTGTGGTTAGCCAATTCATGCATAATCCTAAAGTGAGACACATGCAAACAGTAGAAAGAATATTATGGTATCTTAAAGCTACACTCGGTAGAGGACTGTTGTTCAAAATAGGTGACAAGCTTTCTCTAGAAGTCTACACTAATGCTAATTACGCAGGCTCTATTAGTGACAGAAGATCAACATCATGATATTGTATTTATTTGGAGGAAATTTGGTGACTTGGAGAAGCAAAAAGAAAAATGTTGTTGCTCGATCAAGTGCAAAGGCAGAATTTCATGCCATGTCACAAGGAATTTGCGAGCTACTATGGTTGAAAATTATCTTAGATGACTTGAAAATAAAATATGAGGTTCCTATGAAGATGTTAGGCGACAATAAATCAGCCATTAGCATCGTTCATAACCCTGTCCAACATGATAGGACAAAGCATATTGAAATTGATCGACACTTCATCAAGGAGAAGTTGGATAGTGGACTCATAGCCACAATACATGTTCCTTCTGAACTACAGTTGGCAGATGTGTTGACTAAAGGCTTACCCAAAGAGCAGTTTCAAGAGCTTACATACAAGCTAGGAATGATAGATATCCATTCACCAGCTTGAGGGGGAGTGTTGAAATATGGCTGCCTACATTTGTTGAAATATGTCTGACAACATTGTCTTTATCTATGTCTACCAGCATTTGTTGAAATATGTTTGACAACATTGTCTTTTTCATTTATTGCTTTTGTTTTTTATATTTATAATGATACATAGGTGTAGGTATTTTAGTATCTGTTAGAATCTTTCACATTTATTTGTGTGGATCCTACAATTTATTATGGGTCTAGCATTATACATATTGTAACGCCCCGATTTTCTGCTAGAGTGAAAATGACCGAAATGCCCCTGAGGTCATTTTCGGCCCATAATTCGAGGAAAGCCGATCTGCCAGTACTCGAAGGGCAAACTCAATGTTGGAAGGGGATTAGATGACCTGTGTACCTTTTCGGAATCGAAAATCTCGTTTTTTGAGTTTTCGGGTCAAAATGACCAAAACGCCCCTGCAGTGTTTTACCTATTTGCAAGTGCCGGATGAACCCGAAACTTCTCCAGATGGTTTTAAAAGGCGTTTTTATGTATTCTATGACCTCAGTTTTAATTATGGAGGTCCCGGGCAAAATTAGTGCAAAATTACGATTTTACCCCTAGTTTTGTGTTTTTACGCTTAATTGCGTGATTAAGCAAACCTAAGCAATATTAGGCTCTAATCGAAGATTAATTAATTTCCATAATTAATCTTGAGTCAAAATAATTTATTAAAGTTGATTAGAACCTAAAAGTACTTAATTACCACTTAAAATCTTATTTTAAATTCAAGATTTCTAGTCATGGAATCTTGAATAGTGTTTTCTCTCTCCAATTCCTTAAATTATGGAATTTTGTCTACATTGTTTTATTCATAAAATAAATTTAAAATCTTCTAAATATGTATGAGTACTCCTTAATCATGTCATAAAGGTTCCTAATCACATTCTTAGTCACCTAAACTTATGCTTAATGACTCCTAACCTTACACCTAAGCTAATACACCCCTAAACACATCACTAACACACTATTACATGACCAAAACTCCCTCCTCCCTTGCTGCATCAGACCTGCACGAAATTCACCATCCATTTTATCACAATTTAATTTTATTTCACACTCCAAAGACTATGGTTGAAGCCATGTCATCAAAGTGCAATTCTCTCACCTCATGTTCCATGAGGAGACCTCATGTTCCATGAGGATTCATTCTCCTCCACACATGCCTCACCTCATGTTCCATGAGGATTCATTCTCCTCCACTCATTCACTCTTATTCTTCTCTATAAATACCATGCCTAGATGAACCTTTGCTACACTTTGTTCATTTGTTAAGTTTAGTTTTTTTAGTTTTTCTCTAAGTTCTTCCTTTTTCTCTCAAATCTCAAGAGCATTCTTCTTCTTCATCTTCTTCTTTTTCCTTTTGAAACATCATCACACAACCTTGAAACACCACCCCACCACCTTGGATCATCATACAAACACCTAAACTTCCATTCTCAAACACAAGCTCACCAAGAACACATTTCTTTCCTTTTTCTTTCATCAAGGCCGAATCATCATCACCATCCTAGGAGGTGTTGCTCGTATCATTTTCATCTTCAAGTCCAAGCTTTTTGTCTTCACTCTAGGTAGGAGTGTTTTCTAAACTTTGTCTTCTTGAAAATGAGTTCTTTCTAGCTTTCTCTTGGGTTTTCTTTTTGAAACTTTCTTTGGTTTCCCTTTCTTGTATTTTCGGCCTCTTGGCCTTGATGAGTACATGATAGCTCAATGATGAGGACTCCTAGATAATGACTATGTGTTCATCTCAAAGGAACTTGCATTATCATGTTTATATTTCAAGTTCTCACCTAAATATCAAAGATAATAATATAATGCATACCATATTTATTTTATGCTTTGCACATCATGTTTACTTTCTTTGTTATCACTAAGTACCAAGGTAATAAAGGAGCTTGCATTATCATGTTTATATTTCAAGCTATGCATTATCATGTTTATGTTTCAAGTTCTCACCTAAATATCAAAGATAATAATATAATGCATCACATATTTATTTTATGCTCTCACTTTACTTTCTAGCAAAAACTAAAACAAGTGCATGAGCATGTTTATTTTTATGTCATCACTTTAATGAACCTAGAGCTCAAAGACTTGCCCATTGTTGTCTCAACAAAGGTCTAAAAATATTTATTGCTTTTGGTCCCTATTTCGGCCCTAAGAGGCTTTGGTGTTTCCAAGTATTGAAAACTATGTTTTATAATTTTTCTAAGCTTATGTAAGTATAAGAAATATGTAGAACTAAGTTTTATGAATTTAGGACCTCTTGAGATAAAAATGATTTAGCTATTACCCTCTTAAGTATTTTTATGATTTTAGGTGATAAAAGTGTCCATAAATGAGTTTTGAAAGTTGAAAAAGGTTCCAAGAGAAACTAGTATTGTATGTGCTTTAGAAATTGTGTTTCATGTCTTTTATGGAGATGTTTGTTTTGGTTCTGCCTTGCTATGTTTGGCCACTGTATGAGCTGTGTTAATAATGATAAGATGCTTATGTTTGAGTAAAAATAATGTTAAGACTCATATGTGAAAGATAGGATAAGTTAGGAACTAGAAAAGAATTAATTTGAGAGTTTTAGATCCCTTAATGATGGAATTTTCTGGATTCTATCCAGCAAGGTTTAGAAATGATAATCATGGTTCTAAATTAGTTTAAATGTGTAGGAATGACTCATAATTGGTTTAGGGCTTAATCTTGATGCTTTAGGAACAAACTGGACTTAGAAAGAGTCATTGTTGTGACTCCTAGGTACCCGTAAAGTTGGGATTTTAAATTCTGCATCCTTGAGGTCTAGAGATGTTCTTGACCATAGTGTGAGGTGAGAAATACTTCGTTATAACCTCATAGGTTCCCAAGAGACTAGGTTTTGATGATTTATAACTTAGATTGTGAGTTAAGGACCTTAAGGGTCGATGCATAAGACATTAAGAAGTCTTGAGTTTTTATGATGCTTAATTTTATGCAAGTATGATATATGATACATGAGCCTTATCTATATGAGTATGATGTGTTTAAAATATATGCTATGATGAGTTTGGACTATATGCTATAATCTATGTAAGAATGATGAGTTTGAAATATATGTTATGATGTTTATCTATGTGAGAATGATGTATTAGAAGAATATGCTTGATGATGCATGAACCCTAAAATGTTTTATTGATGATACGTGAGGAAATGATTATTGAGATGTTAAGTTGTGTGATTAGCTTGTGGCATGAATTTTGGTTTGAAGGAAATTCAGTTTAACGGCCGTTATCTTTGTCAAATTTCTATCAAACCTAAAAGGGTTGAAAAATGTTTTAAAGTACCATATGAGTTGAAAACCACAGGTGACACTGGTTCGGCCGAGCATCCCCAGGATATTTTTATGTGACAAGCATTGAGGCGTACTTCTCACCGCTACGGTGAGGAGGAGGCAAATCCGTGAGGGTATGTGCAGATGCAGCCTTACCAAAGCGGACAATTATTTGTGCACTCGAGGCGATGAGAACGTTTCAAAGAATGAAATATGTTTATGTTACCCCCTCATTTTACCCCATATTAAATCTAGTGATGACTAGTTAGGATTGAGCTCATTCCTAGGCGATTAGGTGAGACGGAGATAGGAGGTTATGATAAAAATCGCTTGAGCGGTGTATCGGTTGGAAATAGGTGGATATGTTTTAAGAGGGTGGTTTTGAGAAAAAGAACAAAAGAGATATGATGCTTTTAAGTCACATAAGTATGAGAAAAGTAAGAGTTGTAATATGCCCTTATGCCACTTGCATGAATCTAGATTGTTGTGATTTGTTGATTTATGTGCTCAAGTATTGCCATACATTCATGTTTAAACATGTTGCATTCATGACATCAAGATGCATACTAAAAGAAATGGACCTTGGATAAATAGTTTCATAAACCCTAATAATGAATCTCATATGCATGAACACCTTTTATAAATAAACCCAAGGTTCACGAGGATGTGAACGATGTAACCCTAGAATAGGAGATTCCCTCTTGAGATTCTTTAGTAAGATTCTCACTCTTTTCTCTTCTTTTTCTCGCTTAGTCACATCTTGAGGTGATGGCGACATTCGTGGTCTTCATTGACACATCCGTCAGAGGCGCCCCTAATCGAGGAGCTCACGCTCGGTCTACACGTATGCCCACTCCTGCCGCCTATGCGTTCTTGGATCGATTACACTCCATTTCCCGGGTTCTAGTAGCAGATGTGTTAGGGCAGGCTTAGTGCACACACTCACATGTAGGCTGGATAAACCTGCTTTTGTTTTGAGGTTATTCACTATAGGTGCACTCGGGTAGTGATGGTTTACTTTATGTTTCTCTGTTTCTATTGTACTTCCTTTCTGCTGTATTACAAGCTCTGCCCGTCCCAATGAGGGTATGACTACTTATGTATTCTAAGTTATGTTATTAATGAAACGTTTCTCTTGTTGTGATGATTTATGCTCAGTTGTTATATGTTTCCATTTCTATGTTTCTCTATGAGTGTTAAGCGTGCTTTATATTCCTATTATTCGATTAGACTAAGAACGTGGCTCTCACTTTGTTGTGTGTTTTAAAAAAAAAAGAAAAAGAAAAAAAATTTACTCGTAATTTTCCTTTAGTATTTTAAGAAAAGGATGAGACTATGAAGTAATAGCCTAATGTTTAACCTAATGTGTTCTAGAAAGTTGGGTTAAAAATTAGGGTGTTACACATATAAAAGTGTATCTTCTGTTTATGAAATAACATAACATAATTACTACACTCCTATTATCTCTCCAGTTTTT
Organism: Dalbergia cultrata; assembly: GCA_031216105.1. NCBI lineage: Eukaryota > Viridiplantae > Streptophyta > Magnoliopsida > Fabales > Fabaceae > Dalbergia > Dalbergia cultrata. The sequence continues at coordinate 32,319,043 of CM062348.1, forward strand.
TTCTCTCTTTCAAGTTATAGTATGAACTTATACTACCAAACCTTATACAGGATAACAAACAGGATCTAACACTATAGAGCCCAAGGCGTTTGATCGAGATCTTGCTCTCAAGTTTCAATCATGACCACAGACTCAAACAGAAATGTTTCAACAAATGCAAACTGCCACTACAAGACACAAAAACTCCAAATAAGTTCTAACCTTTTTGAATCTAAATATTATAATTATATATTGTAAACAAGCCATGATTGCTGCTAGAAGATATACAAAAAACAAGTTCCTTTAAAATATTGGCAACCTATTTACAATGCAAACTTTGTTAATAAAAACAAAAGGTAAATTCTATTTAAAATATTTGAATATACAATCAAGAATCCCTATAGCATGAAATCAATTTAGAAGCAAGGAACGCAGCTAAAAGACAGCCTAGAAATTCCTTAACAACAATAACTTCGGCAAAGTGAAAGTACTGTAGTACCACGTGAAAATGCAAGAGTTAATCAGACCCAAATATTGTACTGTATCTTAAGAAACAAACAATTAAAAGGTATGCATTGTTTGTTTAAGATCATAAAACAGAACTATTCTTTGATTTTCTTTCTTAAATTATAACTGATCCCTTTTGAAATTGTAATCAATTCCTTTGGTTTAAGATGATAAACAAAGACTTCATTTCCTATCCAGCTAAATATTAACACAATTGACTCCCAAGTGTGACATCATAACAGTAAGTAACCAACCAGAAAAAGGCAAAACTTAAAGTTTTATTGAACAGGGGAAAAAAAAACAACAAAACACACACACACAGACCATCGTATGTAACAAGCACAATTGAAGGCAGACTCAATCACTACAATATTTCTTATGAATCCGTTTGTTCACAAAATTCCATTCAGTTTACACTTAAAGTGGAGAATTATTGGAAGAACTAACGGACCTAAAGCTAAGTCAAAGTAGAAGAAAGACTTGGAAGGAAGGCAACAGGGCAGGGTCTCTGAGAAACCCAAGAAATTGGGGGTGATTAGAATTTCGTTTTATTTATGAAAATGCCAAAAGAGGAATACAAGGAAGAAGAAGAAGAACGTGACGAAGCTATTTAGAAGAGTAATTTGGTTGGGTCGGTAAAGGAGTGGTTCAACGCATGAACAAGAATGAGGTCATCATTTTATTTCGAATTTTTGTTCTTCTTTTTGAATTTAGGGAGTGACTATTGCCACTCTTTATTGTCTAATAACACTCCCTCTTAAATGAGTTTTTATTCAATTGTTCTCAAATACTCCTCCTTACTTTATTGACATTTCTTTTGTTTTTGTCATTTTTTATTTTATTACATTTCTTTGATTTATTTTTCCTTTGACTATGTTTAATGCTTTGTTCTACTTGCATATTGAATTTTGTGATTTTAAATTTTTATTCACATGATTTTATTTTCCTTTGTCCCTTTTTGATTTAGTTGAAGGAAATAATTAACTAATATGTTATATATGTAAATAACTAATTTAATATATTATATATGTTTTCTTACTTTTTAAGAATAAAAATTGGGAGATCAACACGACAAACGTTAACATATTAACTTTATTTAATATTAGATTGAATTATATAAACACAAAAAAATTTTCTTGGGAATTATGAATAATGCATACTACAATTTGTTTATTCACATTGTTTTTGTTATTTTTACCTAACATACTAATATGTTCTGTAGAGTGGTAGATAATTATTACATTATCAAAATTTCAAAGTAATTTGATGTTTATATCTAAATAGTTATATTAAATGAATTAATTAAGATATATACTTATAATATTTAGCGACTACATAAAAATAAAAATATAACCCATATTAAACATTTCGGCATTACATTAATTATCACTCAATATAAAATTCATATAAAATTATTACGAAATTCTTTTTGGAATAAATAAATAAATACAAAAAAAATCGTTGTATATTAAAGGGGATTTATTTACCCAAGTTTTTTCTAAACAACAAGGTAATATAATACATTAAATTTGTTGTTTACTTGATAATTATAATTTTTTGGGATAAAGATTTTATACTGATATTTGATGATATATTTTTCCCATAACATTTAAGATGTTTTATGAGATATTAAGATTAACCAAATTGGTTTGCTATATTTTTTTATTATTTATGTGAAAATATGAATTTAACATACTTGATCATTCAAAAAATGAATCCAAAATTAAAAAAAATAATTTAAAAATATTAGGGTAATTTACCTTCTTATAATCTTTTTTTAAACCACACATCTTTCATTTCACGATTTTGTTAAAATTTTTCCTTCAACTAAACTAAAAAAAGACAAGAAAAATAAAACTATGAATTTGACTGATTATATAAGAATATAAAATCATATAATTCAATAACTAAGTGAATCAAAGCATTAAATGTAGTCAAGGAAAAAATTAAAGAATTTTAGTAAAATAAAAGATGACAAAAACAAAAAGAAATAATAATAAAATAATAAAGGGCATTGTACGATAATTGAATAAAATTTCATTTATTAGGGAGTGACATTAGACAAAGCAAAGTGGCAATAGTCATTCCCTTGAATTTAATTTAAAAATGAAAAAAGAACCAAAAAAAGGGTAGGAAAAGAATTTTTTCAATATTGTTGAGTGGTTGCTTAAGAAGAAGGCAGCAATTGAATGGTAATTGGGATTTAGAACACACGCAACAGAGAGTGAATGAAAGAGAAAATAGGTGGCGCGTAGTTTTCGATTGGATGTTGGTAATGGTCACTGTCTTCCCAGGTTCAGAAAACCGGACCAGATCGGCCGATCGGACTGGTTGAATTGGGAACTGGCCTGCTGTCCAGTCCAGGTTGGCCCTTAAAACTAGCCGAGAAAGAACCGGTTGAGAACCGTTTTAAACCGATCGGGAACTAGGCAAATCGAACTGGTCGACCAAACTTGTTTTTATAATAAAAAAGATGCAAAATAACATCATTTTGGGGTTTTTTTTTTTTAAAAAAAAGGTCTAAGATCTCATTATTCCTGATTCTTTTCCTTTTCTAGTATGAGAATTAGTAACTTGAGATATTTGATCTATATAAATAATGTTTATTTTGATTAAGAGATTAATTATATTATATTCTATGGGTTTTGTTGATACCTAATTTAATTTTTAGTTATTTATAATATATATTTTGTTTTATATTTTTATCTATTTATATAAATAGATATTTTATTATATACCGGTTATATTCCAATTGGACCCCCGGTTGAACCTCTGAACCTTTGAATCCTTGCCTTCACCGGTTCGATATCCGGTCCGATTTTCAGAACCTTGCTGTCTTCCTTTCCAATTTATTCATGGAAGGTATTTCCCAATTTTCAAATATAAATGCCCTACCATTTATTATATTATTCTTGGTCGGCAATCTCTTTATCATAGGAAACTGGCTTAGTAAATAATAAATAATAAATTAAAAATTAAAAATATTTTCCATACATGATTTTTAAATTTTTCTAAAAATTATTTTTAATAAAATACTTTCAAAAAATATAATTGTGATTAACTTCATAATATATCGATTAACGATGTTATGAGAGGATCAAATTATGACCTTTAAATTTATTTTGAGGATCATATTATGACTATTATAGGTGTCAAATGAAAAATTAAATTGTAAGAGTTGAAATGCAACTCTATATCAATATTAGAAAAAGTTTAAAGTAGTTTATTAAACTACTTTTTTACTTTTCAACTCCACTATTCTCTGTTTTTTTCAACTAATTTCTTTCTCCTCCTTCTATCTCCTTATTTAATAAGTGCATTTATGAGAAAAAAAATTAATACTATCAAAGTTTGTGAAATTGACAGTTATTTGATGGTGGATGGAGTATTTTGCTAATAGCTTGAGCTACAAATTTCTATTTGATCTAACTCTAGCTGTGTTTGAAAACTAACTCAAAGGACTACAAGTGTTATTTCTACATCTAAGGTATAATTCCAAGTATATTTGACACTTCAACTTGATGAACATGAATTAGTGCCTTGAACAGCAACATTAGCTGCTGTCATAGGCGCTTTAGAGCCTTAAGGCTGTGCTTTAGAACTACAGCTCTTGACCAGGGCACTTTAGTGTTAAAATTCAATCAAAATTGTTATAACCCAATAATTAACATGTGATAACACTAATTAAAATGTTATCATAATCCAATAGTTAAATTAATTTGGCTTAAAAATTACTGTAACACCTTAATATTTAACCCAACATCCATTTAAACTAATTATTAGATATTACTCTCTTGTTTTGGTTTTTAACTTTATTAACTTGGAAAATACTTAATAAAAATACGGGTAAATTTTTTTTAAATTTAAAAACAAAATGTGAGCTGCACATACTAAATAAATCCCTACGCTTGTAACACCCTGAAGTTATTCAAAAATTAATTTGAACTTTATTGATAAGAATTTCAAGATTATAACAGATGACGACCCAACGAATGAGTAGGAAAAAATATTTTGGGTTGGGTATGAATAGTAACTTCTGGGATTGTAGAGGAATAGTAACTCTAGAACTGGGGTGTTTGAAGGTAGGGGAACTTAGGCCTAAAGGCCTAGGTAGAGTATTAGGCTAGGGCCTGGGTAAAGATAGTTTAAGTTTTTTGTAGTGATATTTTACTTGTTCGATGAAGTTTTTATGTGTAACATAAAAATTATTTAAAAATTAATGACCTTTACTAATCATAATTTCAAAAATCTGATAGATTTAGTATGATAAGGACAGTCTAAGGGATTTGTAAAAAAAAAAATGAATAGTAACTTATGGGCCTACAGGCCCGTCGAACACAGCCGAAACCCTAAAATTAAGGCCTGGAGGTGCCAGAAACTAAGAAATTATAGGAATGAGATTGGAAATGATAAGGAATGAGAATTTTAGACTTGGAATTAATTTTCAGGCAATATCTAATTATTCGGGTATGGTGTTTTACCCGTTCAATAAAATTTCGGTATACGATTTCTAACATTGAAAGATAGTTTAATCATGATAAATAGATAATGTGTATCCATTCAATACAAATGTAAGGTTAAGATTTAATCTTGAATTTCAAAATTAACTCCTAGCCATCCATTTTACTTTCTTTCTTTAAGAATTATGCCTTTATATTATATAATATCAAAAATTTACCTACAAGATAAATACAAGCTAAATCTTCTTCAACACACCACAACACATTTTGGCCAAGACAAAAAGGAAGGCAGCCACCATTGTCATCTTTCTTAAGAGCTCAAACTTGATTTCAAACCACCAAAACACTTGCCCAAAGTCATTAAAACCATAAACTTCCTTCACCAAACTTATTCTACTCATCAATACCTACCAAACTAACCTGTCACAACGTACCCGGAGTACACCGTGACAAGAATGACAAACAATTAAAATAAATGGGAGTCGCCACCAATTTTAATTATGGAAAAATTGGAAAACCGTTTGTAAAAACTGGTCTTTTAAGAGTTTTGAGGTTCGGGAGTCTGATTACGATTAAGGAAGTGTGGAAACTTAATCCCACTGCACCCTTAATACATCCGTATAAATACAGTTACCCTAGAGCTTATTATGCAAATTAATTATAACTTTAAAATATTTATTTTTCCCCAGAAGTTAACAATTATATAAAAAAAATTAAATTAAATTAAATTAAAAGAGAACATAATTTAATGAAAAATTAATTTTGGCTTGATAGTTGTTGGCTATGTCGACATATCCTCTGGTGCAATGAGGAACTCAAAGCCACGTCGTTCTGTAGAAAATGCTTGTGTGCTTGATGGATTTTAATTTTGAAAGTAACCTTTTGATTGATAAATTATTAAAAGAAATCTGCTTTTGCACTATGTTCAGATTAGCGCTTGGCTAATTAATAAGCCATTACAATCCAACAGTACACGAATGGGGCACCCACCTCTCAATCGTGATCATTGACTATTGTGCAAATATATTTTTATTTATTATTATTACTCTTTTTTTTAAATACATTAAAAAAATTATTTTTTTGTTTTTTTGAGAGACCTAAAAGAAGTTAAAATACCAAATAATCTAAAAAATAAACACATTGTACTATTATTTATTTTTTTAACACATTAAAAAAAAGATTGACTTTGTTTTGTTGTTGAGATACCTAAAAGAAATAAAAATGCCAAACACTTTTAAAACCCACACTAAGAAAAAACAAACTCAGCCCAAAATTGTCCTAATTAATGATGGGCCTATAAGAACTAACCGAGAAAAAAAAAATAAAGCAAGAAACAGGACTTGACCAAAAATCAAAGGAGACAGAAGGAAACAAAAATAAAATTAGAGAAATGAAATGAAGCCCAAATAAGAGTCTGATACCACAATTCCTAACCTTGACTTCTCAAACTTGATTCACACAAAGGAAAACACACAGGAACCAAAGCTTGGGGACACAGCAGAGGCAAAGCTTCACGGCGATTTTCAAGGAGTCAGGCGAGATCATGGCAAGATCTTGGGGTGGGCGGTGCGTGAACGATCGAGTGATGGAGGCGCCGTTGCTGAGGCTGATGGAGGCGCCGTTGCCGAGCCTGGACAACGATGGAGAGCGAGCAGCGGTGATTCCAATGGAGGTGGCCTCCGCGTGATCTATTTGGCAGATCTGCTAGTGCTGTTCGCTGCTGAGAATAGGAGTGGCATGACTGGACTGGGCGCTGACTTCGCGAGAAAGGAGCGCAAGGGGGAGCTTCGATGCTAGCGGGAAAAGATTGCGGCTGGGTGTTGACGTGGAGACCTGTGGAAGAACAAGATGGCTGGGACAGGCTACGAGAAAGCTGGCACAGGCCACGAGAAAGCTGGCACGGTGGCTGCTGGATGTTGTTCGAGGTTCCGTGACGCGGGGAGGGGTGTATTGCCGTTCTTGGTGGTGGCTTGGGCAGAGTGGAGTTGCAACCGGCGCGATGATGGCTAATTCACATGCTCTATACCAGCTATTGAGATGATAATGATGACCAGCTTGTTCTCCTCTTTATTTCAGCTTTCCTTTTTTGTTTTAAAAGGTTTTGGATCTATGCTTAATTATGATTTTTGTTAAGATTTTTTGGTGGATTGAAATGATGCTATCAGGAATGTGTGTTTGCAAAGGGAGTTTCTATTTTTTATATATACTTTTAACAGGTTTGGGCTTTGTGACTTTGAATGGTAAAGTGAATTTAACGATGAAAATGGGGGTTGATGAAGGTGATCGTTATGGTGGTTGTGGCTATTTTATAGTGGAAGAGATAATGGTAAAGGTTATGTGTTGATGATGATAGAGTTGTGATTGTAAAGGTGATTGGCTCGCAATGATGATGGACGAAGGAGGCTTGTAGGTTATCAAGTGTGATGGGTTTTAAGTGAAAGCTGTGAATGGAGTTGCCGTGGTTCTCTTTTTTTAATTTTTAGGTGAAGATCAGTGCTCGTGCTCAATATCTCTGTCTCTCTTGTGTCTCTTGCTAAAAATTTGTTCCCTATCTCAGTTCTCTCTCTGTTTTCTCTGATTCACCCCCAATCTATGTCTGTGAATTTTCTCATTTATACCTTGCAATCCTTGATCCTGACAACTGAGGAATTAATGTCCTGAATCTTGGCTACTGAGATTGTTAACTTGATCTGACTCAGGCATTAAATGCAGTGGTTCCTTTTATTGTTGGAGCTTTGAATAAGATGATCAACATTAAATGTATCAATCCGTAATCAAAGAATTATTGTCCCTTCAGTATTGGAATGCTGAATTTGTCAACTCTGATGTGCTTGAGGCATTAAATGCACTGCCTGGGAATTAAACACACTGGACCCGTGTGCCCTTTTTTTTTTTTTTTTTAATTTGACTACAATTTGTCATGGAGAGACTTTGAATTGAGTTTTTAACGGGCTAACACTAAAATGAGCTGAGAAACTAGAATAGGCTGGTTTGGTTTTTTTTTTTTTTTTTTACAATTGGACCAAAAGCAACAAATGGGCTAGGGACCTAGATTAAAAAAAAAAAAGAATTGGGCTGAAAATAAAAAAATGAGGAAAACAAAATAAGAAATGAAATTAAAAATGAGAATAAAATGTTCGGACAAAATGTGGTGTTCACATAACCGATTGAAATTTCAATTCCTCACCAATCCTCACCTTGATACCTCATACCTCACTCATTATGGAAAGGTTTAGGGTTGGTTTGGGGGCTTTGAAGTGAAGGTAAATAATCTTGGAGCATCCTTGAAGCCAAGATCCATTAGCTTTCAAAAGTAGGGCCTTATTTTCTTGCTTGATGAAATTCTATTTCTTGCTGATTTTGATGGTTTGAAAATTGATATTCTTGGTTCTAAGATATTATTACACATAGGTTTAGGTGTATTTGTATTGGTGGAGCGTATTGGTGTTGTAAAAAAATTCATTTGTCCTAAAGAAGTGTTAACCATGCTTGCTGGAAATTCAGTTTTCTTACAGGCAAGGAATGATCACGAATTTTCTGAGGGTGTTGTAGGCATTTTTATGAGCTAGAAAAAATATATATTAAAGCTAACATCCTAGGCTAGTTTCACAAATTTTCTTGAGCTCTATTTTTTATTTATACTACTTTAAAAAAATCAAGAACCGAAATTGTACATATACTATGAACTGTTGAATCAAAGCTGCAAATTTGTCTAATTTTGTTACCATAGCAAAAGATTGATTTTTCCTTTGAAATTTTTACAGGTGTGGTAAACATCTTGAAGTTCAACATGATTTTATTCTGAATTGATTTAATCATTTGCTAGGATTAAAAATTATGGAATTCTAGTTCTAAGCTGAGATTAAGTGGTTTTTGACCACCAAAATTGTAGAATTTTGTTAGCTAACTAGAGAACTTTTTTTTCTTTGAAATTTTTACAGGACCTTATGGACACATTGAGGTGTCATGGAGAATTTTTATTGTCTTTGAATTGGTATGTGTAAAATAAATCTTGCTATTTGAGTTAAAAATCTGTTAATGTGTTGAAAATAAACTAAATTCTTGATTTGGTAATAAAATGACTTTTGATTTAGGTATGATGAATATACATGAATGCTATATGATTTAAAGATCGACTTATGAGGAATGAATATTTTATATGTACTTGGAGCACGCATTGGCAAAAAGAAAGGTGATAAATGAATAATATATATGTTTGAAGCATTGTGAAATTCAAATATTTATGCTAATGCATATAGTAATGTGATGCCTGTATATATAAGCTTGAGGATGATATATATGCTAAGTGATGAATGAGATCCCCATTAGTATGTTAAGGGCATAGAAGACTTTTATTATGTCAAAGGCATAGAAAGATAGGGATGGTGTATATGAGATCCTTCGATATTAGAGGGCACGTACAGGTGGGAATGATTTTCCATGATGTTAAGTAGTATAACATGTGAATATTAAGTGACTAAATAATAAAAGAGACCACTTCAGAAGAATGCTTTGTTCTTTTACTTTAAAATGAACCTTTGATATATGTTGCATGCTCACATTTTCTTAATAAACCGAAGTAGCTAGGACGATGACGATGACATTAATTTCATTATATGTTTTGGGAATACCCTACTGAGAATTTTAGAATTCTTATCCCTATGTGTTTGTTTTAGGTGTCGTCTCGGGTTGGTTCGAGAGAATAGTGATCTTTGCTCTGAGGAAAGAATAAATTGAAAATTGGCAGTAGTTAGTGGTGGAGGCCTATATTTATTGTACTTAGATGTATACATATGTTTTAAAATATAAAAGATAACAGATGTATTGTAAAACTCTTAGAAGAACTTTCTTTTGTAGTTGATCTTGTATTAAGTGAATATTTGGTTTTTCTGCTACATATTTTGACAAAACTAAAATTAGTTACTACACAATTCGACTGATTTTCTTGCTATAGGTATTTAAGAAAGATCTGTTAATTAATAAGTAACAACTCTCGAGTACGACGTCATGACTTAAGGATGATGTTGTACTTGGGAGGGTGTAACATAGTGTGCAATTTTTAACATTGTAAAGTTGACTTGGTGACCAAGTAATCACCACTAGCCACATCATGCCAAGTAGATGGCATGTAATAAAACTTGGTAAGCAAGTTTTAATCTTGGCTTTTCATTAATTTTAATTTCACCCGGGGCCAATATTTCACCCGTTTGGTAAAATTTCGATGTACAGTTTCTTACACCATATGAAGCTTGGAGAGCAGTTTCATGACAAGTATATGGTAGAGAAGATGGCCACATCATCCAACTTTGTCAAGATCAAACCATAACCCCATAAATTCTATTTTAATTTTCCATTACAAAAAAAATTATATCTTTGTGAAAATAATTTCACAAATCTACAAAAACTGACCCCGTTACTCATTTTTTTCATTTTTCTTTTGCTTCCTATCTTGCTTCTACTTGCTCCTCACTTCGGTTCTTGGAGGCACCTCGTTAGAGTGGGTCCTCTCAGATTCTTGTTTTGTTTCCTCATTGCTTTCTAAATTGCTTTCAAGAAGAACAATATTTCTCTTTGCTTTACCATTTTCTTGTCTATTCTTCCCAAAGGCAGACCTGAAAAACTTCCAATGTGAAGGCAAGACATTGAGCATAAGTACAAGAATCTGCCAAAAGGAGTGCGTAGGGCAGCTCTGATCTTAAAAGATATGTTTAACGTTGAGTAGTGTAACACCCTAATTTTTTCAAAAATAACTGAGGTTTTAATAATAAGAAGATCAAAATTTTGATGTACGTAGAGATGATGAGAACAATGTAACGAACATTTAAAAAAAAAATGTGGATAATGTTTTGTGAGCCCTGTAAGCCCATCGGGAGAGCCGAAACCCTAGATTCTGGACCCGAAGGTGCCCGAAATTTGGAAATTATAGGATTAAGGATAGAAATAGGTAGGAATAAAAATTTTATACTTAGAATAAATTTTCGGGCAATGATTGATTAACCGGGTACACTATTTTACCCATTCGATGAAATTTCTGTGTGCGATTTTTAACACCGAAAGCTAATTAATATCTACTAATAATGAAGTTTATCCATTTGAATACCAATGAATGGATAGGATTTTATCTTGGAATGAAAGATCAAATCCTAGCCATTGATATAAAATTCTTTTAATGAAAAAATTCAAGCTTTATTTCCAACCAATGAAATCACACTTTATATGATAAATATGACACACCTAACCTCATAAGTTTCATATTCATTCTCGGCAGCTGCAAGGAGGAACCAGAAACTCCATTTCGTTTCTCACAAATCCTTGATTTCAACCTCAAAAATCCTAGACCAAACCTTGTTAAAATAAAAAACCTCCTTAAGTAAACTTGTTCTACACTTCAACCTCTACAAATATAACCGATTAGATTCTCCAAAAATCTCACCTTATTACATCACTTATCTCTTATTAGAGGAGGATTTGAGTGTGTTTCAAGAGTCTTGGGGTGGAGTATATCTATCTTGAAGGATACAAGAGACAAAGAGATATTAGCTGTCAAGAATAGGGTTTTCTTTGGTCTTTTCTTTGAAAATTTTTGCTGTATGTTTTTGCTGGGTTTTGGTCTAAAATTTCTAGTTATATTTGATGATAATATATTGATGTTTATGTATAAATTTTGGTGATGTGTTTGAATGTTGTGAAAAATAATTTTTGTTAAAAGAGAATTTGACACATGCTGTTGGATTTTCGAATTTCAACAGGACAGAATTTGTTCACAAATTTTCTGGTTCATTTCTAGTCATTTTTATGAGCTATAAAAATTATATGTTGAAGCTAACATCTTAAGAAAACTTTGATAATTTCTTGGTTTATGATAAGGAATTTTACTCCATGAGAAAAATAAAAAACCGAGAGTCTAACTATACTGTCTGGATTGTGGGAACTAAAGCTCTAATTTTGTATAATTTTGTTACCATAACAAATGATTGAATTATCATTTGAAATTGTTACAAGGAGTTAATAACATCTTGAAGTATAACTATGATTTTTATTTTTAGTTAATTCCATCATTTGATAAATTTAAAAATTTTGAGAACCCTATTACATTTGTGAAAAAGTGGCCTCTAATCACTAAAATTGTATAATTTATTTAACATGGTCATAGGACTCCGACTACTATGAAAATTTTACAGGGTCTTTTGGACACATTGAGATGTCATGAGGAATTTTTGTGGCCCTTGAATTAGCCATTTGATATGGAAAGTAAATGTTGCTATTAGAGTGGTAAATCTGCCAAGCTACTGAAATAGTGGGAATGTCTTAATAATGGAATGGCTTTTAGTCCACATATATGATATATGAATGCATGCTAATGGTTCTAAAGAGTTACTTATAAAGCATAAATGAGATTTAGATGTAACTGAATTGCCTATGTGTGATGTGAGCAAGCCTTTGAAAAATAAAAGCATATGATGCATTTATATGACAAAAAAGGATATGTGAGATTTAATGATGCATGTTTTAACATATAGGGAAAATAAAAATAAGGCTTATATGAAGTAAAGAGGGAAGACAAAAATAAGAACTTCCCAAGAAATTGTATGAGTCGGTAGACGTATCGGCTAGGAATAGAACTGTGTGTGATTTGGAAATGGAAAAAAATGAAGTCCGATGATTGCAAATAGGAATGAGCTCATGTCCTAGCAGTCTATTGTCTTGTATGAAGTTATCCACTACAGATATTGCTTGATATGAATCTAAGCCTTCCCTATATTAATAAAAAGAACAATTGCACTAAGTTGAATTCCATGTGATATAAGAGAAATTATACGATTACTGCGAGTTTGCATTTAATTTTCCTTGACTCATGTACACTAATATTGATATATGTGATCTAGCATGATATTTTTTTATTATATGAATGCATTTACTGATTATATTATGTCCAAATGTAAAGGATTACCTTACTGAGAATTTTATAATATTCTCACCCCTATTTGTATATATGTTGTATTGTGCTCAGACTCTACATATGTTGTCAATAGTATTCTTCCTTGAGTCACCATAGTGGGTGTGGCATTACGATCCAGTGCTCGACTCTTTTTATGCAGCAACTTATTCCCAGATCCATGCATATGTGTTCTTTGGCCGTTCCTTTAGTGCGTCTGTCTTCGCCGCTGATTTCGATCCAGTTTTTCCCTACAACGGTGTGCCTCTCCATATGGTGCACCCAGCTATATTTGATATTCCTCTAGCACAACTAGTACCTCCCCCAGCGGATGCTCCCTCCTCATCCTCATCCTCTGATTCGGACCCACTAGAGGGTCCTGATACCCCTGGCGGAGGAGAGGCCATCATACCAATGGCCAACAGTTTCGTTTAGAAGGACATGAGACCTACGGGGGCTTTTGACTTGTATATAGTGTAGTATAGTGCCAGGAACTTACCAGCTTGTAGACTGATTGCTATTGGATGTCTTAGGTCTATTTCTGTGTATATATGATTTTTGTTGGACCTTGATATTTGAGCAGGCTTGGTAGGTCTTTTGATAAGAGTCCTTGAGTTGTATTATAAGTGAAGTGAATTAACTTTAAGTATGGTATGTATTAAGGAAAGTTGTATGTGAAGTAATAACATATGTATATTTTGTAGTAGTTTTATTTACAACTCCAGAGTTTGATTTAACTGGTGGATATTATAGAAAGAAAATGATACTCTTTTAATTCAATGTTAATGCTCGAGTAATACATGGTAGTTAGGAGGGTGTTACATTATGGTATCAAAGCCGGTCTATCCTATAAGCCTGAGGATTGGACCAGCTATACTTTCTTAGAAATTGTCATGCATTATGACTTTATATATATGTGTATGACTACTGATTGGAAATGTTGTGGGTTCTTTGCTACACTTTGCTTGGTATTGAGCCTGATCAACTCAATATTTTTGTTTGGTGTGATAGGAACCAATGACTTCGAATTGGCAAACTAGGAGTGGAGCTGGAAACGATGTTGACATGATAAATGTTTTCCATGAGATGGCGGTTACCATGAGGGAATAAGCTACAACTGCTACTCGAATGATGGAGCAGCTGAACCGCAATGAAAGGTAAAACCTACCCAATAATCCTGCAGTGAATGAAGTTGACGTGGAGTATTAGAAATTTGCCGAGTTCAAGAAGGCAAATCCCCTTCCATTTCGAGGAGCTTTCAACCCCAACAAAGCAGAGGAATGGGTTAAAGCCAAGAAGAAAATCTTCTCAGTCTTCCCGTGCACAGAGGTCCAGTAGGTGGCTTTCGCTACCTACATGCTAGAGGCAGACGCGAAATTCTGGTAGGTTAGTACCAGAAGATTATTTGAAGCTTTCCAAACTGTGATTACCTAGAATATTTTTAAGGAAGCTTTTAACCATAAGTACTTCCCTACTTCTGTAAGAAATGCAAAAGAGCTAGAGTTCATGGCTCTCAAACAAGGACCTATGAGTGTAGTAGAGTATACTGCCAAATTTGAAGAGCTCTGCAAGTTTTCTACAATTTATCAGCATGACCCAGATAAAGCCTGGAAATGCATGAAATATGAAGGAGGTCTATGAGAAGATATAGAAGCAGCTGTAAGTCTCTTGGAGATCAGGGACTATCCTTCTTTGGTAAATAAATGTCGACGTGTAGAGGACTCCAACAAGAAGCTAACAAGTTTCAAGTATGCCCAAAACAATGCTAGAAGGGGATTAGCACCTCAAGGCCCTCGATTCAAGCCTATTAACCAAGCTCAGAGGAGATTTCCACCTAATAACAATAACAGCAACAACAACAAAGGGAAGCAACTTCAACCTCCAAGACCAGAACCAGGACGAAAGTGCCCTAAATGTGGGAAACAACATGGAAACAAGCCTTGTTAGGTCACTCAAATTGTTTGCTTTGGCTGTGGGAAACCAGGACACAAAATATTTGAGTGCCCAACAAGAAAAGTCAACAGCCCACTTCTAGGCCACAACAACATGGGTGCGTTTTTATTATAAGTGCCAAGGAAGCTTCTCAATCTGCTGATCTGATCTGAGGTAAGTGTGTGTCACAACGTACCCGGAGGGCGCCGCGGCAAGGATGACAATCGATTTAAAAATAAATATGGGAGTCGCCACCAACTTTAATTCTGGTTAAAATTGGAAAACCTTTGAATTTTAATAAGACTGGTCTTTTTAAGAGTTTTGAGTCCGGGAGTCTGATTATGATTAGAGAATGGTGGAAATTTAATCCCACTGCACCCCTAATATATCTGTATAAATACGGTTACCTTAGAGCTAATTATGCAAATTCACTTATAACTTTAAAATATTTATTTTTCCCCAAAATGTAACTGTATATTGGTAAAAATAAAGCTAAAATTAGTAATTATATATCTACAAAGATAAAGATAAATCAATAATTAAATATTTACAAAGATAAAGATAAAATTAAAATTAGTAACTATATTTACAAAAAATAAAGCTAAAAGTGATAATTATATATTCATAAAGATAAAGCTAAGACACAATTATATAAAGAAAATGAAATGAAGCAAAATAAATTGAATAAAATAAAATAACATAAAATAAATAAGTCAAAGAAAACTTAATTAAAAAATAACGTAATTCAATAAAAATTAATTTTGGTTTGATAGTTGATGACTTCTGAGCGTATCCTGGTGCAATGAGGAACTCAAAACCACGTCGTTCTATAGAAAATGCTTGTGTGTTGATGAGTTTTAATTATGAAATAAGAGAAAATGTGCTTGATTGATTTTAATTTTGAAAATGAACTTTTGATAGTTGATTTATTAGAAGAGAAATCCGGTTATGTAAAGGATTCAAGTCAACACTAAACTACTCAATAAATTGTTACAATTCAACAGTACATGAAGGAGGCATCTGCCTCTCAATCATGACCATTGACTGTTACATGGATTAAAATATTATTATTATTATTATTATTATTATTTTATCAGATTTTTATCTAAAAAAATAACTCAAGCTCAAATTTTTTTTTTAAAAAAGAAAACTTTAAACCCCAACTCTAAAAATAAGCCCAAACCTATCAAAACTAAACAGACCCAAATAAAAAATGGAACCTGACATCCCCTCCAAAAAAACTCAAGATACTTCCTACATTTTTGTTCGAGAGTACCAAAGCCAATCAAACAAATCCCAAATGCTAGCCCAAAAAAACTTTAAACCAAAAATAAAATAAAAAAAAACCCAAATCCCACAACCCCAACAAAGGAAAGAAGCAAAACCAAAATTAAACTTGGCCAAAAACTGAAAAGAAAATTAAAATCCCTAAGCTACTAAAACATGAGAAATGAGGAACAAAGCTGAGCAATATACAGAGACAGGGACTCAACCAGAGAAAGGATAGCAGCAGTGGCTATCTTGTTCACGACTCTTGCAGTGAGGAAAGGGCTAGCGGTTCCAAAGCAGAGAAGGTCGCGTGGGGGTGGCGTATGACGAGGCGGCGTGCGTAAAGATCTTGGTGAAATTCCGCGCTGGATCTGGCGCGTGCGAGAAGCGGCAGTCGGCAGAGCTGATGTAGTCCGAGGAGCGCGCGGCTGACAGAACAGAGGCTGGCGGTGCGCGGAGGTTGTATGCGCTAGTAAGGCAGATCAGGTGGAGTGGGGGCTATGTGTGGCGTGCTGGCTGGAATTGGTTGATGGCGGTAGTTGCAGTGAAGGAGATCAGCAGTTGTTTGCGACCAGCGAGGCCAAAGGTTCTGGGCTGTGAGCAGTTGGCTTCACGGAGGTGCTGCCACATCGATGTTCTTGTCACCGCAGTCTTTGGCGGTGATGGGGAGGCGCCGCAGTCTTTGCCACGTCCTTTTTTTATTTATTTTCTGAGTTTAATTTTTTTTTATCTTGAGTTTGTTGTTGATTTTATTTTGATGATATTGGATGAATGATGCTGAGATTAAGTTATGGTGAGATGAGAATGGGTCTGTGGTGTTGATTGTTTAAGAGAATTTATAAGTGAGGTTGAATGTAATGGTGGTAGTAATGGTTGTGATGGTGAAGGATTATATGATGGATGTTGATGATGTGAGATTGGGTGTAATGAGAGAATTATGGTTTAATGAGAGAGTTGAAGATGGCTTGTAATGATGGTTGAAGGTGGTTGTGATGAAATAAGACAGTGGAGGTGATAGCTTGATGGTGGGAGCGGGTTTTTGGAGATGAGGATAATTATGCTATTGTGTGAAAGGTTGTGGTTTTCTTGTTTTCAAATGGAAGACTGTGAATAGCGATAACCGAGACCAATGTTCTTTTAGTGTCTCTTACTGAAAACTTAGCTCCTTGTTCTCTCTATCTCTTCTCTGAAATTAACTTTAGCTCTCTCTCCATCCCTTTTGTTGTTTCTAATTTATTTATTTATGCAGCTGAAGAATTCCTCTCTTGATGCTTAGCTGCTGATGCCTTGATTCTTGGGATTTTCATTTTTCATAGATTGTACGCATAGATCCTTGACAGATTTTCAGGATGTCAATTTCAACTCAATCTGCTTGAACCGTTTTTCACAGCATGCATTTTTTGACATTATTATTCACTTCACTATTGGAGATATCTATTTGATCTGACGGAAGCGTTAAATGCATTGCTTCTTTTTACTGTTGGCTCTTTGAATAAGCTGAATTGCATTAAATGTTCTGCTTTGTAGTCAAGATTGTATCTCCTTACAGTTGGAACGTTGAGATTTTGTGATGCAGCTATCAAATCACTACATGCACTGCTAACACTGTGCCCTTTTTGCATTTTTTATTTTGATCACCGTCAGGGAGAAGCTTTTGGGTTTTGATTGAATTTTTTTTTAAAAAAATGGACCAAGTATGATGTGGGCTAAAAGACTAAAATGGGTTGGCTTGATTGATTTTGTTTTTTTTACAACTAGGCCAAAAAACCAAAATAGGATGGGCTGACATAAAAAAAATGGAAGAAGCAAAATAATGAAAATAAAATGTTCGGACAAAATATGGTGTTCACAGTTGCCCCTCTTTACTTGTTTCTTACTAAAAAAAAAAAGATTGCATCTTTGACATTTTGTTGTAAGAAACAAGTAAAGATATGAACATATATTTTGTCTGAATGCATGTTAATGATGATGAGTGTACAACATAAGTGGTGAATGCACAGTGACAATGTAAAAGGATGCTAAATGATGCCAATGCTCTAAATGAATGGTGCTAGATGATTTCATGATGAATATACAACGCTAATGTGAAGTGAGGAATGAGATCTATGTGAAAGATTAGATGCATGCAAAAATCTGATAGAAACTAGAAGGGAGTGAGGAATTTAAAGCTTATGAATGCAAAATGCATATGAGATATTAAGCATGTGGAAATAAAATCAGAATTTGTGAAAGTGGATGTGAAACTAAACTAACTGTGAAAACTATAAATTGTAAAAGCAGTAAATTATGAAAGCAATAAATGTGAAAGCTGTAAATGTGAAAGCTGTAAATCGTAATAGCTGTAAATTGTGAAAAATGTAAATTGTGAAAGCAGTAATCAAATAAAAGTCTGTGAAAGCAAGTAAAAGTCCGTGAAACCAATAAAAATCTATGAAAGGAAATAAAAGTCTTGTGAAAGAAAATAAATATGAAAGCATGTAAATTGTGAAAGCATGTAAAGGTCTGTGAAAGCAAGTAAAAGTATGTGAAAGCAAGTAAATATCTGTGAAAGCAAGTAAAAGTCTGTGAAAGCAATAAATGTCTGTGAAAGCTGTAAATGTCTATGAAAGCAAGTAAAAGACTGTGAAAGCAGTAAATGTCTGTGAAAGCTATAAATGTCTGTGAAAGCAAGTAAATGTTCGTGAAAGCAAGTAATAGTCTATGAAAGCAATAAATGTCTGTGAAAGCAAGTAAAAGTCTGTTAAAGCAATATATGTTTGTGAAAGCTGTAAATGTCTGTGAAAGCAAGTAAATGTCTGTGAAAACTGTAAATGTCTGTGAAGTTAGGTAAAAGTAAAATCCTATAAAATCGACAGCTTGTAAAATTGTAAAATTTAAAAGACTTGTGAGAGTGAATAATGCCAATGATTGATAGTGCAAGATTGATGTAATGAGACTGTGATGTAAAGCTAATGTGATGATATGATGCCTAGATAGTGAAGGAATTGCTGTAAAACTGATGTAATGATAGTATGATGAATTACACCAGACTGGTATAACGATGAATGATGAAGGAATTGCTGTAAAACTGATGTAAAGATGAAAATATTCCTTAAAACTAAAATTTTCCCAGTTTGAGGTGTCTTCACATTGTCCTTCAAGAAAGTTTTCATCTGTCTGAAAATGACCTGTTTACTCAGATGATCCATTTCATGAGCTTCTTCTTTGTAGTTTCCAAACATCTTCACTTGATGACAGTTGAACGACTCCTTATTGCCCTGTTTTCTTTATTACTCCATCTATTGTTTTGACCTCTCCTTATTGCCTCGGTTCTCTTCATTACTCCATCTGTTGTTCTGACCTCTCCTTATTGCCTCAATTTTCTTCATTACTCCATCTGTTGTTCTGACCCCCGTTTCTTTTCCTTTGTGAGCCCATCTTATCCTCAAACTCCTCATTTGACTTATCAATCATGAGTTTTGTTAGCAAATTAGTTCCTTGATTATACTTCAATTATAATATCATGATTATGCATGGTAATAAAAGAAAGTATGAGATAAACATTTTGGTAGAAGAGGAAAGACAAATAGAGACATAGAGGAAGAGAAAAATATTTTTATTAGACTTGAAAATGGAGACTATTTATAGTATTTCAACAACTATCAAGAGATACGGGAGGAATAAAAACACAAAAGGAATAAAGACAAGACTAGTAGTGCTGCTTTCATGTGATTAACCCACTTCACTGATCAACTGGCTACACCAGACTTGAAATCTATGATAGCACGTGCAATCCTTTATTGCATTTTCACAAATATACCATGATCCACTAGCATTTAAATTGCCCCTGTTTCGGTTTCCCCACAGCTCCTTGGTCATTGGTCCGATTTTTTACCATAGCATAGGCCGCCCTTTCAGGTTTTCAACCTAGCACTTAAAAATTGCTCTTACTTTTGCCTAAGTTGCCCTTCTGGGTTTTCAACCTAGCAAGCATTTTTCTCTTCTTCCTTCTCTTTTTTTTGTGCTCTAATTTTGCCTAGGTAGCCCTTCCGGGTTTTCAACCTAGCGAGCATTTTTAATCTTTAGGCAAAGTATTTCTTCACAGCATCTGAGATGACTGGCTTGGCAAGCGTTTTGCCTTCCATGTCAGTCAAGATTAAAGCTCCTCTAGAAAAAGCATCTTTGACAATGTAAGGCCCTTCATGTGTGGGTGCCCATTTGCCTCTATTATCTTCTTGATTTGGCAAAATCTTCTTCAAAACCAAATCATCTGGTTGAAATGTTCGAGGGTGAACATTCTTATTAAATGCTTTTGCCATCCTTTTTTGGTATAACTGACCATGGCAAACTACAGTTAACTGTTTTTCTTCAAGCATGTTCAATTGTTCGCATCTCATCTTGACCCACTCAGCTTCATCTAATTCTGCTTCCACCAAGACCCTTAAAGATGGTATTTCTACTTCTATAGGTGTGACTGCCTCCATTCCATACACCAGTGAATACGGAGTTGCCCCAGTTGAGGATCTAACAGAAGTACGGTAGGCGTGTAAAGCATAAGGCAGCATATCACTCCAATCCTTATACGTGACCACCATTTTCCCCAAGATCTTCTTGATGTTTTTATTTGCTGCTTCCACAGCCCCGTTCATCTTTGGTCGATAAGGAGCTGAGTTGTGATGCTTGATCTTGAATTGCTCACACAATTTTTGGACTTCTGTATTGTTGAAATTAGTTGCATTATCTGTGATGAGCCTTTCTGGCAACCCATATCTACAAATGATGTTGTTCTTCAGGAACTTCACCACCACTTTCCGCAGTACATTGGCGTAAGATGCAGCCTCCACCCATTTAGTGAAGTAATCGATGGCAACTAGAATAAATCGATACCCATTAGAAGCTTTAGGACTAATTGGTCCTATGACATCCATGCCCCACATTGCAAACGGCCAAGGTGATGTTAGAGTATGCAGTGGCACAGGAGGAGAAAGGATTCGATCAGCATAGATTTGACATTTTTGGCACTTTCTAATGAAATCTATGCAATCTTTCTCCATAGTGAGCCAATAGTATCCTTGTCTGAGGATTTGTCGGGATAATGTGTGTCCATTAGCATGGGTTCCACAAACACCCTCATGGACTTCTGATATGATGGAGTTAGCTTCCACAGCGTCAACACACCTTAATAAGACTCCGTCATAGTTTCTTTTATACAACACATCACCCGAAAGGAAGAAGGACATTGATAGTCGTCTGAGTGTCTTTCTGTCATTCTCATTTGCTGATGCTGGATATTCTTTCTCCTTAATGAACCTTTTGATGTCGTAGAACCATGGTCGGCCATCAAGTTCTTCTTCAATGTTAGAACAGTATGCTGGTTCTTTTCTGACAACCACTTGCAAAGGTCGTATTTATACTTCCAGATCGAGCTTGGTCATTACAGCCAAGGTAGCTAAAGCATTTGCAAACTGATTTTGTTCACGGGGTAAGTAATGGAAACTCACATCCTTGAATTCATCCTTTAAACTCGTGAGATGTTCATAATATGACAGCAACCTATGCTCTTTAACTCGCCATTCTCCATTAACCTGAAAGATGATTAGAGCTGAGTCCCCATAGACTTCTAGATACTCTACACCAAGGGCTATTGCTGCCTTTAGACCTGTTATGCACGCTTCATATTCGGCCGTGTTGTTAGTGCAATCAAATGCTAGTTTTGGCCCGATCGGGGCCCCATTTTCCACTGGAGGACACTAGTACTGCTCCAACTCCATTCCCGTGAATGTTGACGGCACCATCAAAGTACATTTTCCACATTAGGTCTCCTTCTTCCTCGCTTTCATTATCCTCTTCTACAGCTGGTAGGACTTCTTCATCAGGAAATTTGAACTCCATTGGCTGATATTCTTCTAGTGGATTCTCAGCCAGGTGGTCTGCTATTACGCTTCCTTTTATGGACTTTTTGGTCACATAGTTGATGTCAAATTCTGCTAAAGCCACTTGCGATTTGGACACTCTTATGGAGATATGTGGGCTTTCAAAAATGTACTTCATGGGGTCCATCCGTGATATAAGCAAAGTTGTGTAATGGAGCATATATTGTCGTAACCTCTTCGTCGTCCATACTAGTGCACAACAAGTCTTTTCAATAGCCAGATACCTAGATTCGCAATCGTTGAACTTCTTGCTCAAGTAGTAAATGGCTTGTTCCTTTCAGGACTCATCATGCTATCCTAACACCACTCCTATTGACCCATGCAACACCATGAGGTAGAGTATCAACAGTCGTCCTGGTGTGGGTGGAACTAGGAGAGGTGGATTTGACAAGTAGTTCTTGATTTTGTCAAAGGCTTCTTGACATCTATTGTCCCATCTACTCAGATTATCCTCCCACAATAGTTTAAATATCGGGTCACAAGTATTGGTCAAATTGGAAATGAATCTTGCTATGTAATTCAAACGACCTAAGAAGCCTCGAACTTCCTTTTCTGTCTTGGGCACTGACATGCCTTGAATGGCTTTAATCTTGTCTGGGTCAACCTCAATACCTTTCTTGCTAACGATGAATCCCAACAACTTTCTAGTCGATGCCCCGAGTGTGCATTTCTTTGGATTCAATCGAAGCTTGTAAATCCTCAATCTCTCGAACAATTTTCTAAGCCACGGCAACATGACTTTCTCCTTTCGTGACTTTGCTACCATATCATTCACATACACCTCTAGTTCCTTGTGGATCATGTCGTGGAAAAGGGTTACCATTGCTCGCTGATATGTTGCTCCAGCATTCTTTAACTTGACGGCATCACTCGATAGCAAAATACTCGCCACTAAATGATGAATAATGTCTTCTCCTTATGTTCTTCTGCCATCAAGATCTGATTGTAGCCTGAATAACCATGCATGAAGGAGAATCGGTCACTCCCTTACTTGTGCTATCAACTAGGACATCTATATGGGGAAGGGAAAATTGTCTTTTGGGCTAGCTTTGTTCAAATCCCGATAGTCCACACACATTCTGACTTTTCCATCTTTCTTCGGCATCGGTACTATATTGGCTATCCATTTGGGATATAGCGAGACCTCTAGAAAGCCTGCATCAAGTTGCTTCTTGTCTTCCTCCTTGATCTTGAGTGTCATTTACGGACTCATCCTCCATAACCACATCGCTTAGGTTCTATCCCTCAATTAATGGGATTTTATGAGCCACTATCTCTGGGTCCAAACCAGGCATATCCTTGTAAGACCAGGCAAAAACATCTATGAATTCATGGAACAATGCAATCATCTCTTCTTTTTCTGGGTTGTCAACTATTTTCACCTCTTTCTTATCCTCATCAGTACCCAGATTCACAATTTCGACAATCTCATCATGTGGATTTATCCCCTTTTCCATTGAATTTATGATTTGGGCAAATTGTTGGCACAACTCAGGATCTTCATCTTGTTCATTTTCATTCAAGTTTGTTGTAACACAATAATCAGTTAATGGATTTTCACAATCATTTACACAAGATAGAGATTCTGAAAGAGACGAGTCCCTGGAATTGAGACGAGACTCGAAATAAATAAGAGGAAAAAATAAATGAAAAGAAAATAAAAGAGGAAAAAAAATTATGAAAAGAGAATGGAAAAGAAAAAAAAAACCATGCATAATTATTTAATTAAAATTGAAGTACAACAAAGATGACTAAAATGTTCATTACTCAAGATACAACAAATCATCTAAGGGCTCAGAATCCCAATTGTTCAATGGCTCATTTGCTTGGGTAGACTAGCAGAAGCATCTCTTTGGCTCCTTCGAGAGTGCTAATGGTTTCAGATGCTTCTATCATTACCACTGTTGCAGGCACCGGAAATGTGTCCCTGATATGTAGAATTTTCTTCTTGGCAGATTCAATAGATTGGAGCTCTCCTGTAGCTTCATATCCAAGGCCGAACTTCCCAGGATTGTTAGGGAGGAAAATTGGATCCTTGATTCCTTGTAACTGACTTCCTAGTCCTTTTCCTTCTTTGAATCCGCTCTTTTGCATGATTAAATGCGGCCCTTTGGAAGTGTGTCACCTTTTTGTTTCTCTGATTCAGCCATTTCGAGATTCTGAAATGAAACCTCGAAAGCGTCCTCAGCGCAATCAATATACGACACCACCACTGGTTTGGTCACCAACAACTCCTCTTCTCCTTTTACTGTAATAAGCTTTTCGCAATCTATGAATTTCACCCTCTGATGAAAAGTAGAAGGAAGCACTTTTGCCTCATGAATCCGGGGTCTTCCTATGACATTGTATACCCTGGTTCAATGTCCATCACACAAATCTGGTCAAGAATGTAGTTGGCCCAATTTCCAACTGAAGGTCAATGGTACCCGTGATTTCCCATAATGATCCGTCAAATTCCTTGACAATTGTCTCGCTTGGTGCAATTGTGGAAGGATCGATCATTAGTTCTTTGCATAGTGGAGTAAGGAAGCACGTTGAAAGCTGACCCCCTATCAATCAATACTTTCGCGATGTTGCAACCCTGGCATTTTAGGGTAATGTGGAGCGCCTTCGAGCGTCCCACTGCGTGAGCACAAACTTCTTCCTCCTTGAAGATAATGGTATTTGTGGTTCTGATTGCACCCACGATCCCTTCAATTTTATCCGGGATCACATCTTTAGGTACATATGCCTGATCCAATACTCTCTTTATCGCATTGCGATGAGCCTTTGAAGATAAGATCAATGAATAAAGTGAGATCTTTGCCGGTGTTTTCTTCAGTTGATCCACCACATCATACTCACTCTGTTTCATTATTTTTAGAAATTCTTCTTCTTCGTCTTCATGGCATTTTCCTTTGCTTTCAAGTATCACTTGAGGGTCTTTTAATAGTTTCCCGGGAGTATAACACCTACCACTCCGAGTGATCCCTCCTATTCCTGTGACATTTGTTATGGATTCTGATGCAAATGGTTCTAAGCATACTTCACCATTAGGCTCTTCAATTATTTCTGGTTGATCAGGCTTTGCATGGATTGCGAGATGAGAAGGCAATCTAGACACTTTGAAGACAGGAACTGCCCCTTGTTTAAGGGTTATTTCTCCGGACATCGCAGAATGGGATTCTATGACAGTTTCATATTTCCATGGAACTGTGTGATTGCTCTCATAGGAAAATGGCTTAGGTATCTTGAAAACAAGTGCCGGCTCAGGTTTATAAACCTTAAAAATAGGGGGACCTTGATGGACCATATTGATGCTCTGTTTGATGCCTTTTGGTATCTCGAGCACCCCTAGTTTGACCATTCTTTCAACAAAGAACTTTAGCTCTGGACACTCTTCTATGTGATGCTTCTTTCTGGAACACTCAAAAAATAAATCACTTTCATCTACCTTCACTGTTCTTTTTCCTTTCCCTTCTTCGACTTCCATCTCATAGCCCGTTTTCCTCAGGGCTTCCAGGATCTCATTTATTGGGAGTTTAACATTCTCCACTCTTTGATTTGCACGATTCTCATTGCAAATGGAATTTACCTGTCCTCCACTATGATTGGGGAATGGATTGTTCCTTATGTGTGGCCTTGGTTCTTCTTCCAGCTTAATGGCACCGCGATCAATTAAACACCATACTGCACTCTTGAAACCATAACAATCTTCAACATAATATCCAGGAGAGTTGGAATGGTAATCGCATGTTTGATTTGGATTGTACCATAGAGGATATGGCGGCACCAAGGTTTTTCCAGGCGTGGAGCTAGCAGGTTGTCCCCACACAAATGCTTGAACAACTCAGCATTGCTCATGTGGAAATCAGGTAATGGTCGATTTTCCATTGGAGGTCTATTATTGGTGTTGAATAGTGGGGTTGTTATGGAAGAGTTGGTTTTCTGGTAGGTCAGGGGTACTACTTGGTGGGGTCTAGGTGTTATTGGTGTATAAGGTCGTGGTTGGGAGACATGGTTAATCTGGTGCGGTTGAGGTGTATATGGTGCTTGGGCTTGAGTTGGGATGATTCTTGGAGGTGGATATTGTTGGTGTGAGTAAGATGGGTAATGGTTTGGCCGAGGAGTGGATTGATAAGGTTGGGGATGGATGCAATTGACAGCATTTTCTTTCTTCTTAAAATGGGAGCCTTTTTTTGATTCACTTGTTTCTCCTGTTGCTAGCTCTACCTTCCCTTCTTGGATATTGGTTTCGATTCTTTCTCCTATCTCGACTAAATCCACAAACTCTTTCACATGAGTCCCAAGCATGTTCTTGAAAAAAGGACCTTCCAAAGTACGGATGAAGTAAGAGCACATTTCTTGCTCTAACATCGATGGAACGACCCTTCCAGCCATAGCCCTCCATCTTTGAGCATATTCCTTGAAAGACTCGTTCTCCTTCTTTCTCATTCCCTTGGTGATCTCTGGTAGGTGCAGCATTCAGATTAAACTTATATTGATTAGTGAAAGCTTGAGCTAAATCTTCCCAACACCGAATCTGTGTTCAGTCCATCTGCATATACCACTCCCATGCAGCGCCTTCCAAGCTCTCAAGGAAAAAGCTAATCAGGAAGTTCTCATCCTTGGACCACATTCCCATCTTTGTGCAGTACATCCGTAAATGCATAAGGGGATTAGTGCTTCCATCAAACTTGATGAGCTCGGGCATCTTGAAGTCTTTGGGAATAATCACGCTCGACTCTAAACACAGATCACTGATACTCATTGAACCAAATGGGCTAGGTCCACATAGCATTCGGAACTGCTCTTGCATGCTTTCTTGCAGTTCCTGTTTGAGTTTCAATCGTTCTGCTTCCTTATCCACACTGTTATGGGAGGCTACATTGTTGGCATCGTTGTGCGGGGTTCCGTTGTTGTCATTCCCATCTGAGTCATATCCTGGTCGCTCAACATTTTCCTCGTTTTCTTTGGCCATATTCACAGTGTCCACAATGAACTTTTTAAATGCAGTGCGAACATGGATTTCATCATGGCCTTAAGCTCATCAATTTCTTGACTCAGATTCCTTCCTTGGTTATTATCTTACGTAGCCATAGTGCATTTCCTTATCTTTGGCCTTTTTCTTCTCAACCCTGGATCGAAGTTAAATGCGGCTCTCTAGCCGACGCACTACTGTCAGACAAAGCTTTCTTTGAAAGAGCAATGTTTGATGACCTGGCTCACAAAAACAGATGGTAAGTAAATGAAAAGTAAAACTTAAAAATTCTTTGATAGCAAGGAATAAAATCTATATTTGATGGTAACAGACTTAACTCATATCCTATTCAGAGGACATTTTTTTTTTTGTCCATAAGACAAGGTATGTGATGGACCAAAGTACAGGGGGCTATTAGTCCACAATATACTTTGTTAGGAGCATACTAGCAATGTGAAGCTTGATCCTCTTTCTTACATTCTACACAGAAGGAAAATTTTCCTATAAGGTAGAAATGTAATGGATATAGTCTTGCGCATTTATTTGAAGAGAAGTAGAGGAAAGTCAAAGGACGAATTTATTTCATTCGTTTATTCAAAGAGTACAATTACATCATAGTTGAGTCAAGAATGGACAACTTCTTTCTTTTAAGACCCCTAGCTATACCCCTGCTCATATCCATGAAGTCATTCATTTCCCTAGGTAAATGAAGCTTGAGATTGTGTAGAACTTCCTTCTCTGCCCTTTCAAAATGATAGATAAACTTTGGAATATGATGACCCAATTCCTCAGTTAATCTTGCATGTTTTTCTTTCCATATCTTAGCCTTCATCGCCCAGTCACCTGCTTGTTTCTTCAGAATCTACCTGCATCTTCTGTATGGAGAAGTCGATTTCGACATTGCATGAAACGGGCCCATTCCTGGTCATATTCATCTTTAGCTTGTGCTAGACTTGCATTTAACTTTTCTATCTTTAGATCCAATTCTTCCTTTTGCTTTTGCATTTCATCTTCCAATTCTTCTTTCATTTGTCTTTGTTGGCTAAGCTTTGTCTTCAATCCTTCGTTTGCTTTATTCAATTGGCTAATATGCTTCAAAAACCTATTCTTTTCAATAGCCATCATTCGGACCTCCTTTTCAAGATCATGGATCATCTGTCTTTCTCTTTCTTGACTAGGGACATTAGCAAGTTCATCTTTCAATTGCTCAATCAACTTTTCTTTCTTCTCACATTGACTTTGTGTAATAACAACTTCTAGTTTTGCTGCTTGTTTTTGCTGTTCTAGGACCTTCATCTGTGCTTTCATGACTTCTATCTGTTCCATTAGCGAGGATCATTCCCTTTTTCAATAGGAAAGCTAGGACCACTTTGATGTACCTTTCTTGCTTCTCTGCATGTGACATACTCATGAGTACTAATCACAAGTGGTTTTCCTAACTCATTTCTTCCTACCATGTGAACATTTCTCCATGCTTCTTTGACTTCTTGTGATAACATCTTAGTGTGTTCGCCTTCCTTATACCGGAAATAAAGTCCTCCAAGTTGCTCTTCCCGTGGTTTCTTTTGTGTCCAACAAAGTTGTCACAGTACTATTCTTTGGTGTGTATGATATGCAACCTCTAGGACCCATCAATGGTACATTATGAAATTTTCCACAGCTAAGAATGATGTCACCTATTTCATGTTCATACCATGGACAAACCCATTTAAATGACTGTTCCTTTATAATATCAAATTCCGTCTTCCATTCATGGGCTCCTCTTGGCTTGGTTGGGATATGATGAAAGCTTCTTAGTGGGTTTGAGATATTTCTGATGTGATTCCTTGCATATATGTGTGTAATAATCCACACATATAAGAGATCTGAACAACATCGAAGCTTCCCTTTTTGTTTACATTGGCGAAGTTTAAGGTCAAGAATGTTTCAGCTAACACAATGAGGCTGGATTTCTTCGTTTATTTTCTGACAAAGAAAACATCCATGTGACTTGATCAATTATATCTGGAGTAGAAGGAAATAGTACCAGCCCATAGATAGCAAATGCTAATACTCTTGAAAAAGTAGCCCATTCTTTTTCATGCCCCAAGTCTTTTAAACGATCTTCCATGAATGTTTTAGTCACCTTTTGAATCTGTGTGCCTGTTAGCTTCACTCGAGTCATCGGTACCCTAGTAATTCTCAAATTGCTCTACTATCTTTACATCTGAAGAGGTTGTTCCAGGATGAAAATAAATAGAGTGCTTTTCTTCATTAGTAATTTTAGCAAGCAGGCATACTCTTCAATAGTAGGAGTGATGTCGATGTTTGGCAATTCAAAACATCTCAAGGCGGGACTCCAATATTGAGCTAGAATATTGAGGACAGAGGAAGTTTCCACTAATATGAGTATGCAGATCTAGAATAGACCCATACTTATTTGAGAAAGCTCTTCTATCTTCATTAGGTAACAATTGACTCAAGCTGATACAACTTCTCCAGAGAGCTGGTATTTCCCATCACATTGAAGTGCTTCTTTAATCTGGATACATTGCTAGTGTGTTGTGCTCCTTCCATCATCTATCGTCAAATATGATGTTATTCCTCGCCACCATGATTTTTTTAAAAGAAAGAAGAAAAATGAATGAGATGCATGTCATGAATAAAAATAAATATGCATGTTGGATGAAGAGAATGCATGTGTGAGGGAATAAGTGCAATTAAAATGTGATTGTTGTTTTCATGTTTGAAAAGTAAATATGTGATGAGAAAAAAATGCATGTGCTATGCATGATTATAATATGCATAAATTTTTTTGTTATAATGTCTATGTTGAAAGTACTTAAGATATTACAATGCATGATGCATGATAAAAGAGGGAAAAAAAGAAAAAAAAATATATGCTCCCTTGTGTCCTAACAGGGTGGTACTTAACGTTTGATGGTTCTATGAGTTGGAGCCCTATTTGAGGTTAGCCAACTAAGGTTTCTAGTAGTGCCTTGCTGACTTTTTGGATGGATCTAGACCCCTAAAGGATTATGGTCCCCAGGTTGCCTTTATCAATAAGATAGAGACCTAGTTCTATGAGTCAAACCACAGGGACATGAAAGTCACAAAATGGCAACCCATAGTTCTAAGTAACAACTTTGGCGGTGAGTCAGCATTTGTCGAGGAAACATAAGCCTCACAATAACAGCGATCAAAACCCCTTCTTGCCCTATGGTTTCCTAGGCTCGGGTATAAAGCCCAAATAGTGTGTGAGGACAGTGTAGTGAAAGTGTGTGTAGGGAGCATACAAACCTTGTAATCCTAAAACAACTATTTCTTGAAAAGAAAACAAGCCAGTATATATTCAAGAAACACAATCAACTATCCAAAAGAAATAAATAAAACAAAGTCTTTTACCTTAAGGTTCAAAATATATACAAAAATAAGAGTCTTCTATCCTAATGTTCAAATAAGAAATATTTATAAGGAAACCAAAATTAAATAAATCAATATTTATAAAATGGAAAATAAAATATTTACAAAAAGTAAAACAAATGTAAATAAACTGATATTTACAAAAAGGAAAATAAAATATTTATAAAGGGAAAACAAATGTAAATAAACCAATATTTGCAAAAAGATTTTGGATTTTTACTAGTAGAATAAATCATCATTTAAAAATAAATAGCTAAATAAAATAAAATATTCACAAAAGTAAAACAAATATAAGTAAATCAATATTTACAAAAAGTAATAAAAGATTTACAACAATAAAAGAAATATCTCATGAGGGGAAAAATAAACATAATAAAGTTATAATTATTTGCATAATTAACTCTAATGGAGCTTGACTCTCTGTTTGTTCCCAGGTGGAGTCGCCAATGGCTGTCTAGCATACCCAGGCGCCTTGTAGGATGACAATCGATTTAAAAATAAATATGGGAGTCGCCACCAACTTTAATTAGTTAAAATTGGAAAACCTTTGAATTTTAATAATTGAGTCTTTTTAAGAGTTTTGAGTCAAGGAGTCGATTATGATTAGAGAAGGGTGGAAATTTAATCTCACTTTGCATCCCTAATACATCTGTATAAATCACAGTTACCTTAGAGCTAATTATGCAAATTCACTTATAACTTTAAAATATTTATTTTTCCCCAAAATGTAATTGTATATTAGTAAAAATAAAGCTAAAATTAGTAATTATATATCTACAAAGATAAAGATAAATCAATAATTAAATATTTACAAAGATAAAGATAAAATTAAAATTAGTAACTATATTTACAAAAAATAAAGCTAAAAGTGATAATTATATATTCATAAAGATAAAGCTAAGCACAATTATATAAAGAAAATGAAAAGAAGCAAAATAAATTGAATAAAATAAAAATAACATAAAATATATAAGTCAAAGAAAACTTAATTAAAAAGAACGTAATTCAATAAAAATTAATTTTGGTTTTGATAATTGATGACTCTGTAAGCGTATCCTGGTGCAATGAGGAACTCAAAATCACGTCGTTCTATAGAAAATGCTTGTGTGTTGATGAGTTTTAATTAAGAAATAAGAGAAAATGTGCTCGATTGATTTTAATTTTGAAAATGAACTTTTATTGAGTTGATTTATTAGAAGAGAAATCCGGTTATGTAAAGGATTCAAGTCGACACTAAACTACTCAATAAATTGTTACAATTCAACAGTACATGAAGGAGGCATCTGCCTCTCAATTATGACCATTGACTGTTACATGGATTAAAATATTATTATTATTATTATTTTATCAGATTTTTATCTAAAAAATAACTCAAGCTCAGATTTTTTTTTAAAAAAAGAAAACTTTAAACCCCAACTCTGAAAATAAGCCCAAACCTATCAAAACTAAACAGACCCAAATAAAAAATGGAACCTGACATCCCCTCAAAAAAACTCAAGATACTTCCTACATTTTGTTCGAAGTACCAAAGCCAATCAAACAAATCCCAAATGCTAGCCCAAAAAAACTTTAAACCAAAAATAAAAATAAACCCGAAGCCCACAACCCCAACAAAGGAAAGATGCAAAACCAAAATTAAACTTGGCCAAAAGCGAAAAGAAAATTAAAATCCCTAAGTTACTAAAACATGAGAGATGAGGAACAAAGGCGAGCAATATCTGAGACAGGGACTCAACCGAGAGAAAGGGTAGCGGCGGTGGCTATCTTGTTCCACGACTCTTGCGGAGAGAAAGAAGTGGCGATTAGACGAGAGAAGGTCGCGTGGAAGGCGCCTCTGACGAGGCGGCGTTATCGCGAGAGATCTTTGTAGGCCCCAGTTCTGTGAGATCTGAAAGCGCTGATGCGAGAAGGCGGCGATCGGTAGAAGCTGATCACGATCGAGGCTCGCGGTTGGCGAAACAGGCGGCGGCGGTCTTAGCGGAGGTTATCTTGTGAGCGCGAAACACGGTCCAGATGGAGTGAAATTTGTGTGTGGCGTCTTGTTGGAGCGGTTCTGGCGTGATTAGTTCTGATGAAAGGAGATCGGCGGTTTGCACGACCAGTGAGGCGAGGTTCTAAGTGTGGCTTGATTGGCTGTGGAGAGTGCTGCCACGTCGATCTTTTCTTGTCCTGCAGTCTTTGGCGAGGCGGTGATGAGAGGCGCCACGGTGTTGCCACGTCCTTTTTATTTATTTTATGAGTTTAGTTTTTTTTTATCTTGAGTTTGTTGTTGATTTTATTTTGATGATATTGGATGAATGATCTTGAGATTAAGTTATGGTGAGATGAGAATGGAGTGCACGTGGTGTTGATTGTTTAAGAAGGAATTTGTGAGTGAGGTTGAATGTAATGGTGGTAGTAATGGTGGTGATGGTGAAGGATTATATGATGGATGTTGATGATGTGAGATTAGGTGTCATGAGAGAATTGTAGTTTAATGAGAGAGATGAAGGTGGCTTGTAATGATGGTTGAAGGTGGATTTGTGATGAAATAAGGCGGTGAAGGTGATAGCTTGATGGTGGGAGCGGTTGTTTTGGAGATGAGGATAATTATGCTATTGTGTGAAAGGTTGTGGTTTTCTTGTTTCGGATGGAAGGCGTGAATAGCGATAGCAAAGAGACCAATGTTCTTTCGGTGTCTCTTCAAAACTTAGCTCCTTGTTCTCTCTATCTCTTCTCTGAAATTAACTCTGGCTCTCTCTCGTCCCTTTTGTTCTTTCTAATTTATTTATTTATGGCTGAAGAATTCCTCTCTTGATGTAGCCTACGTGCCTTGATTCTTGGGATTTTCATTTTCATAGATTGCGCATAGATCCTTGTGAGTTTTTAGGGATGTCAATTTCAACTCAATCTGCTTGAACCGTTTTCCATGATGCATTTTTGACATTATTATTCACTTCCTTTGTTGGAGATATCTATTTGATCTTACGGAAGCGTAAAATGCATTGCTTCTTTTTACTGTTGGCTCTTTGAATAAGCTGAATTGCATTAAATGTTCTGCTTTGTAGTCAAGATTGTATCTCCTTACGGATGGAGCGTTGAGATTTTGTGATGCAGCTATCAAATCATCACTACATGCACTGCTAACACTGTGCCCTTTTTGCATTTTTTATTTTGATCACCATCAGGGAGAAGCTTTTGGGTTTTGATTGAATTTTTTTAAAAAAAAATGGACCAAGTATGATGTGGGCTAAAAGACTAAAATGGTACAGCTTGATTGATTTTGTTTTTACAACTAGGCCAAAAAACCAAAATAGGATGAAATTTGACATAAAAAAATGGAAGAAGCAAAATAATGAAAATAAAATGAAAATAAAATGTTCGAGGACAAAATATGTAATTGTTCCACGATTGCCAAGGAAAGTCAACAATATGGAGTGCGTTTTTACTATAAGTGCCAAGGATGGACAACTTGATTGCCCAACAAGAAAAATCAACTGACCCACTTATAGGCCACAACAACATGGAGTGCGTTTTTACTATAAGTGCCAAGGAAGCTTCTCAATCACAGCTGATCGATCACAGGAGTAAGTGTAAAATAAATGGTACTACCCTAGATATCTTGTATGATATGGGTGCCACTCATTCTTTCATATCCATATTTGTGTCTGTGAGTTACAATTATCTGTGTCTAAACTACAGTATGGTCTTCTTGTATCCACTCCTACTCTGGTCCTATTAGGACTTGTTATACATGTGTGAATATTCCCCTTTAGATAGGTACTAGAGACTTTCTTGTAATTTAGTTTGTCTTCCTTTATCTGGTTTAGATGTAATTTTAGGTATGGATTGGTTGGTACCCAACTATGTCCTCTTACAGCATCGAGATCATTGCTATATTTCTTTCCATGTTATCTTCCATCCCTTTGGTTCCTTTTTCTTTTTATTTGAATCTAGTAACACCTAACCCTAGTAAGGACAGTTATCGGGAATATGTTCTCTATCTTCTAGTGGCCTGAGTGTGATCTGAATTGAGTAAGATTCTAGTGGTGAGAGAGTATCACGATGTCTTCCTAGAGGATATTCGAGTTTCCTCCTGAAAGAGGCTAAGATTCTCCATTGAGTTGGTTCCGAGAGGCGGGTTCTATTTCAATTGCTCCTTATAGGATGTCCCCTTTGGAATTAAAAAGAATTAAAGTCCCAAATTGAAGAACTATTAGGAAGCATTTTATTAGACCAAGTGCCTCTTCATAGAGAGCCCTGCTCTTACGGTGAAGAAAAAGATGGGGTATGAGGCTTTGTATAGATTATAAGCAGTTGAATAACGTGATGATTAAGAACAAATACCCTTTGCCAAGAATTGACGATCTTATGGATCAATTAAGAGGAGCAATCGAATTCTCAAAGATTGATCTTAGATCAGGATACAATCAAATTTGAGTTCGGGATGTAGATATCCCTAAACTGCTTTTAGAACTCGATATGGGCATTCACAGTATAGGGGATGTCTTTTGGATTGACTAATGCTTCGGCTATATTCATGGATTATATGAATCGAATTTTCCGCCCTTACTTGGATAAATTTGTAGTTGTCTTCATAGGCGATATACTTATTTATTCAAGAGCGAGAAAGGAACATGCAGACATCTTAGGATTGTGTTACAAATCTAAGAGAGAAAGTTGTATGCTAAATTGTCAAAATATGAATTTTGGATGGAAAAGGTTAGATTCCTAGGGCATGTAATATCACGAGGGGGAATTTCAGTATATCCCAGTAAGGTGGAATCAGTCCTTCATTGGGAATGACCAACAACAGTGACTAAGATTCGGAGTTTCTTAGGGTTAACAAGATATTATAGGCATTTAATCATGAGCTTTTCCCAGATAGCCTTACCTTTGACTAAATTAACCTGAAAGAATGCTCCATTGAACTGGACACCGGAGTGTGAAAATAGTTTCTAGGAGTTGAAGCAAAAGTTGACCATGGCTCCAGTACTAGTATTACTCGATCCTCATGAACCCTATGAGGTTTATTGTGATGCTACTAATAAGGGTTTAGGATGTGTATTGATGCAAAATCATAATGTGGTCGTCTATGCTTCTCGACATTTGAAACCCCATGAGGTAAACTATCCAACCCATGATCTTGAACTTGCAGCTGTTGTTTTTGCTCTAAAGATCTGGGAACATCATTTATATGGTGTGCAGTTCAATGTTTTCTCTGATCATAAAAGTTTAAAGTATCTTTTTTATCAGAAAGAGTTGAATATGTGGCAAAGAAGATAGATGGAGTTCCTCAAGGATTATGAGTTTAGTCTGAATTACCATCCAGGCAAGGCAAATGTTGTTGCCAATGCAGTAGGAAATCCTAAGTGTAGCATGCCTAATGATTAAAGAGATGAAGCTAGTTGAGAGCTTCAAGAAGCTTAGTTTTGACATGTCAATGACCCCTCAAGGTGTTGTGTTAGGCCAAATAAAGTAACAAGTGAGTTCAAAGGAAAAATTTTGGCTGCACTGCGAGAACCTAGAGTTTCAAGAGATATTAAGATCAATTCATGCAAAGAAGTTGCTAGGATTCACTCAAGACCAACAAGGTATATGGAGATACAAGGATAGGGTGTGCATACCTGCAAGTGGCGATCTTAGAAAGAATATCATAGAGGAAGTTCATAAGGGTGAACTTACTATACACCCAAGCACTAGTAAAATGTATGCAGATCTCAAGAAAAAGTTCTAGTGGCCAAGAATGAAAAGAGACATAGAAGAGTGTGTCAGAAAGTGTTTAACTTGCCAAAAAATTAAAATAGAACATCAAAAACCAACTGGGACCCTGCAACCCTTAGAAATCCCGGAATGGAAGTGGGAAAATATTTCTATGGACTTTGTAATGGGTTTGCCAAGGACATCGTCAGGTCATGATGCTATATGGGTTATAGTAGATAGATTGACCAAGTTTGCTCATTTCTTACCCATTAAGGCTAATTTTCCTTTGGATAAGTTAGCTTCCTTGTCCATCTAATAAATAGTAAGACTACAGTATTCCTTCCTCGATAGTTTAAAGTAGAGACCCAAAGTTTACTTAGAGATTTTGTGGGCGTTCCAAAAAGCTTTTGGTACCAAACTTTGTTCGAGCATTACCTATCACCCCCATCTTGTGGGCAAACAGAACGAACCATACAAACCCTAGAAGATATGCTAAGGGCATGCGTGGTAGCGAGAAGGAAGTTGGTACAGAAGTTGCTTTAGTTGGTTGAATTTGGTTATAACAACGACCATCACGCTAGTATTAGCATGGCCCTATATGAAGCTCTATATGGAAGAAAATGCCAATCCCCATTGTGTTGGTATGATTTGGGAGAAGCGTGTTGGGACCCGATCTTGTTAATCAAACAACGGGCAGATCCCAGGAAAATTAGGAGCAAGATTCTCACCGCACAAAGAGTTGTCAAGAGCTATCTTTGATACTCGAAGGAAACCTTTAGAATTTTTAGAGAGAACATGTATTCTTGAAAGTTACACACACTACTAGCATAGGTAGAGCTCTAAAAGTTAAAAGTCATCTCCAAGATTCATTGGTCCTTTTCAAATTCTCCGACAAATTGGGTCCGTTGCTTACGGATAGCCTTACCCTACATTTATCCAACCTTCATAATGTCTTCCATGTATCTCAACTCGAATGTACCACCCAGATCAAACCATATCATTAAGCTTGAATCTATACAGGTTAAGGGATGACTTAGCGTTTCCGGCCCTCTCCTATTCAAATCGAATTGATAGAAAAAGTCAAAGCAACTTAGGAAAATAAATACATTTGTGCAACTTGCTAAAGTGGCACAGGGTGGACAGGAAATGAAGAGTATACATGGGAACTAGAAAATCAAGTAATGCGAGGGAAAGATCATCAGAGATTGTTTCCAGGGTATGAAAATTTTGAGGACAAAATTTTATTAAGTGGTGTGGTAATGTAATACCCTAATTTTTCGGAAGAAATAATTGAGGTTTTAGTAATGGCAAGAATATCAAAATTACGATGTGCGTTAGTAAATGATGAGAATAATGTAAATGAGCAGTAAAAAAATGAATTTTGAAAATTTGAAATTATAGGATTAAGGTTAGAAATAGGTAGGAATAAAAAATTTTATACTTAGAATAAATTTACCAGAGCAATGATTGATTACCGGTAGTACCTTTGTTTCATTTTGATTCGATTGGAAACTTGATTGTGCGGAATTTTTAACACTTGAAAGCCTAATTAATATCTACTAATAATGAAGTTTATCCATTTGAATACCAATGAATGACTAGGATTTTTATCTTGGAATGAAAGATCAAATCCTAGTCATTGAGTATAAAATTACTTTGGCATAAAAAATTTAGCTTTATTTCCAACCAATGAAATCACACTTTATCGATAAATATTGACACACCTAACCTCATAAGTTTCATCTTCCATTCTTGGCAGCAGCAAGGAGGAACCAGAAACTCCATTTCTTTTCTCACAAATCCTTGAGTTTCATAACCTCAAAATCTAGACCAAACCTTGTTAAAATCAAAAACCTCCTTAAGCAAACTTGTTCTACACTTTAACATCTACAAATATAACCAATTAAGATTCTCCAAAAACCTCACCTTATTACATCACTTATCTCTTATTAGAGAGGGACAGATTTAAGGTGTGTTTCAAGAGCCTTGGGGTGGAAGTATATCTATCTTAAAGGATCACAAGAGACAAAAAAGACATTAGCTTTCAAGAGTAGGGTTTTCTTTGGTCACTCCTTTTTCTTTGAAAATTTTTGCTGTGTGCTTTTGCTGGGTCTTTTGGTCAGAAATTTCTGGTTATATTTGATGTATTAATATGTTGATAATAGTCTTGATGTATAAATTTTGAGTGATGTATTTGGATGTTACTGAAAAAATAATTTTTGTTAAAAAGAGAAATTTGACACACATCTGCACTTTTGGATTTTCGGATTTCAACATAATGAGAATTTGTTCACGAATTTTCTAGATTCATTTCTAGTCATTTTTATGAGCTATAAAAATTATATGTTCAAACTAACACTTAAGGAAACTTGTGATAATTTCATGGTTCACTTGATAAGGAATTTTACTCCTTGAGAAAAATCAAAAAAGCAGGAAAGAGTCTAACTATCTTTTGCCTAGATTATAGAGGAGCTGAAGCTCTAATTTTGTATAATTTTGTTACCATAGCAAATGATTGAATTATCATTTAAAGAATTTTTTACATGGAGTTAATAACATCTTGAAGTGTAACTACTACGATTTCTATTTTTAGTTGATTCCCATCATTTTGATAAATTTAAAAATTTTGAGAACCCTATGCAGTTTGTGAAAAAGTATGGCCTCGACCACTAAAAATTGTATAATTTATTGTAACATGGTTATAGGACTCCGACTACCATGAAATTTTACAGAGGTCTTTTTAGACACATTGAAGATGTCATGAGGAATTTTTGGCCCTATGAATTATCCATTTGATATGGAAAGTAAATGTTGCTATTGGATTGGTAAATCTGCCAAATTCTTTGAAATGCGTGAGAATGTCTTAAATTGATAATGGAATGGCAATTAGTCCCACATATATGATATATGAATGCATGCTAATGGTTCTAAAGAGTTACTTATAAAGCATAAATGAGATCTAGATGTAACTGAATTGCCTATGTGTGATGTGAACAAGCCTTTGAAAAATAAAAGTATATGATGCATTTATATGACAAAAGAGGATATGTGAGATTTAATGATGCATGTTTTTTTTAACATATGGGAAAATAGAAACAAAGGTTTATGTGAAGTAAAGAGGAAGGTAAAAATAAGAACTTCCTAGGAAATTGTATAGAGTCGGTGAGGCGTATCGGCTAGGAATAGAACTGTGTATGATTTGGAAATGGGGAAAAAAATGAAGTCAGATGATCACAAATAGGGGATGAGCTCATGTCTACTAGCAGGTCTATTGCTCTGTATGGAGTTATCCACCTCACGAGGATATTGCTTGATATGAATCTAAGCCTTCCCTATGTTAATAAAAATAACAACTACACTAAGTTGAATTCCATGTGATATAAAGAGAAACACATATAATTACTACAGTTTTTCATTTAATTTTCCTTGACTCATGTACACTAACATTGATATATGTGATCTAGCATGATACTTTTTATTATATGAGCAGCATTTCATGATTATATGATGTCCACATGTAAGGGATTACCCCTCTTTGAGAATTTTATAATATTCTCACCCTTATGTTGTATATATGTTGTATTGTGCTTTCAGACTCTACAGAGATCTGAGTCCAATAGTATTCTTCCTTGATTATACGGTGGAGTGTGGCATTCACGATCGATGTACTCGACTCTCTTTATGCACGATAGTTATTCCCGGATCCGTGCATATTTGTTGTTCTTTGGCCGTTACTTTAGTGTCTAATACTGTCTTCACCAGCTGATTTCGATCCGACTTTTCCCCTCTGACGGTGTGCCTCTTCATATAAGCACCCAGTTATATTTGATATTATCTAGCACAACTAGTACCTCCCCAGTGGATGCTCCCTCCTCATCCTCATCCTCCGATTCGGACCCACAGGTCCACGATGCCTGGCCGGAGGGAGAGTCCATCATACCAATGGCCAATAATTTAAGCTTAGGAGGATTTACATGAGACCTATGGGGGCTTTTGACTTGTATATAGTGTAGTATAGTGCCGAGGAACTTACCCGACTATGACGGCCCGATTCTTGTTGGATGTCTTAGGTCCATTTGCATTGCATATATGATTTTAGATTGAGACCTTGAT